>SRMA01025587.1:23484-43813 GCA_007224835.1 Danionella cerebrum
CACTAGATTCTGATTTTCTACTAGATCATTATGAGCCTTCTTCCAAAAATCCTCATATACGACCTTGTAGCGCAACAGTAGCGCTTCTGGTACCAGATCATGGGAGAGCAATAAACTTTGATTTTAAGAAGTTTTCTAAAATTAGCATGATTTGAGTTTTGCTCTTCTAGATAATCAAAACGGCATTACTAGAAATTGCCTGGAATTATGATCAAAATGTGATAGCATTTAAAAATGAAAAAAAAAAAATGATGGCGTAAAAAACAATGAGGATTGTGTGTCCCTGAAGGTCTAGTGGTCAGGATTCGATTCCCGGTCAGGGCAGTTCCTTTTAATATTTTTGATACACGACAACAAGATACTGATTCACTAGATTTTGATTTTTTTTCTGGATCGTTATGAGCCTTCTTCCAAAGTACCTCATATGAGACCTTGTGGCGCAAGGGTAGCTCGTTTGACTCCACATCAGAAGGTTCTGTGTTCAAATCACATCAAGGTCAAAGCTGGGAGTTCAGATAACTTTAATACTAAAAAGTTTTCTAAAAGTAATATAACTTGAGTTTTGTTCTTCTAGATAATCAAGAATTATTTGATTTTTTTGATACACGACAACAAGATACTGATCCACTAGATTCTGATTTTTTTCTGGATCGTTATGAGCCTTCTTCCAAAAATCCTCTATATAAGACCTTGTAGCGCAACAGTAGCGCTTCTGGTACCAGATCATGGGAGAGCAATAAACTTTAATTTTAAAAAAGTTTTCTAAAATTAATATGATTTGAGTTTTGCTCTTCTAGATAATCAAAACAGCATTACTGGAAATTGCCAGGAAGTATGATAAAAAAAGTAATATCATTTAAAAATGGCAAAAAAAAATGATGGCCAAAAAACAATGAGGGTTGTGTGTCCCTGAAGGTCTAGTGGTCAGGATTCGATTGCCAGGAAGTATAATAAAAAAGTAATATCATTTAAAAATGGCAAAAAAAATGATGGCCAAAAAAAACAATAAGTATTGTGTGTCCCTGATGGTCTGGTGGTCAGGATTCGGCGCCCTCACTGCTGAGACCTGTGTTTGATTCCCGGCCAGGGAACTTCCTTTTAATATTTTTGATAGAAGATACTGATCCACTAGATTCTGATTTTCTTCTAGATCGTTATGAGTATTCTTCCAAAAATCCACATGTAAGACCTTGTGGCGCAACGGTAGCGCGTCTGACTCCAGATCAGAAGGTTGTGTGTTCAAATCACATCAAGGTCAATGCTGGGAGAGCAGTAAACTTTATTTTAAAAAAGTTTTCTAAAATTAATATGATTTGAGTTTTGCTCTTCTAGATAATCAAAACAGCATTACTGGAAATTGCCAGGAAAAAAATGGCAAAAAAAAAAAAGATGGCCAAAAAACAATGAGGGTTGTGTGTCCCTGAAGGTCTAGTGGTCAGGATTCGATTGCCAGGAAGTATGATAAAAAAGTAATATTTAAAAATGGCAAAAAAAAAAAATGATGGCCAAAAAAACAATAAGTATTGTGTGTCGCTGATGGTCTAGTGGTCAGGATTCGGCGCTGTCACCGCTGAGACCTGGGTTTGATTCCTGGGCAGGGAACTTCCTTTTAATATTTTATATAGAAGATACTGATCCACTAGCTTCTGATTTTCTTCTAGATCATTATGAGCCTTCTTCCAGAAATGCTCATGTAAGACCTTGTGGCGCAACGGTAGCGCGTCTGACTCCAGATCAGAAGTTTGTGTGATCAAATCACATCAAGGTCAATGCTGGGAGAGCAGTAAACTTTTATTTAAAAAAAAGTTTTCTAAAATTAATATGATTTGACTTTTGCTCTTCTAGATAATCAAAATGGCATAACTGGAAATTGCTAGGAAGTATGATAAAAAAGTGATAGCAATTAAAAATGGCATAAAAAATGATGGCCAAAAAACAATGAGGGTTGTGTGTCCCTGAAGGTCTAGTGGTCAGGATTCGATTCCCAGTCAGTGAAGTTCCTTTTAATATTTTTGATACACGACAACAAGATACTGATCCACTAGATTCTGATTTTTTTTCTGGATCGTTATGAGCCTTCTTCCAAAAATCCTCATATAAGACCTTGTAGAGCAACAGAAGCGCTTCTGGTACCAGTTCATGGGAGAGCAATAAACTTTAATTTTAAAAAGTTCCCTAAAATTAGCATGATTTGAGTTTTGCTCTTCTAGATAATCAAAACGGCATTACTGGAAAATGCCAGGAAGTATGATAAAAAAGTGATAGCATTTAAAAATGGCAAAAAAAAAGATAGCCAAAAAACAATGAGGGTTGTGTGTACCTGAAGGTCTAGTGGTCAGGATTCGATTCCCGGTCAGGGAAGTTCCTTTTAATATTTTTGATACACGACAACATGATACTGATCCACTAGATTCAGATTTTTTTCTGAATCGTTATGAGCCTTCTTCGAAAAATCCTCATATAAGACCTTGTTTGCGCAACAGTAGCGCTTCTAAAACCAGATCATGGGAGAGCAATAAACTTTAATTTTAAAAAGTTTTCTAAAATTAGCATGATTTGAGTTTTTCTCTTCTAGATAATCAACACGGCATTACTGGAAATTGCCAGAAAGTATGATAAAAAAAGTGATAGCATTTAAAAATGGCAAAAAAAATGATGGCCAAAAAACAATGAGGGTTGTGTGTACCTGAAGGTCTAGTGGTCAGGATTCGATTCCCAGTCAGGGAAGTTCCTTTTAATATTTTTGATACACGACAACAAGATACTGATCCACTAGATTCTGATTTTTTTCTGGATCGTTATGAGCCTTCTTCCAAAAATCCTCATATAAGACCTTGTAGCGCAACAGTAGCGCTTCTGGTACCAGATCATAGGAGAGCAATAAACTTTAATTTTAAAAAGTTTTCAAAAATTATTATGTTTTGAGTTTTGCTCTTCTAGATAATCAAAACGGCATTACTGTAAAATGCCTGGAATTATGATCAAAAAGTGATAGCATTTAAAAATGACAAAAAATAGGCCAAAAAACATTGAGGTATGTGTGTCCCCGATGGTCTAGTGGTCAGGATTCGGCGCTCTCACTGCTGCGGCCCAGGTTCGATTACCGTTCAGGGAAGGTCCTTTAAAAAATTTGATACATGACAAAAAGCTACTGATCCACTAGATTCAGATTTTTTTCTAGATCGTTATGAGCCTTCTTCCAGAAATCCTCATATAAGACCTTGTGGCGCAACGGTAGCGCTTCTGACTCCAGATCATGGGAGAGCAATAAACTTTAATTTTAAAAAAATTTGATACACGACAAAAAGCTACTGATCCACTAGATTCAGATTTTTTTCTGGATCGTTATGAGCCTTCTTCCAGAAATCCTCATATAAGACCTTGTGACGCAACGGTAGCGCTTCCGACTCCAGATCATGGGAGAGCAGTAAACTTTAATTTTAAAAAGTTTTCTAAAATTAGCATGATTTGAGTTTTGCTCTTCTAGATAATCAAAACGGCATTACTTGAAATTGCCAGGAATTATGATCAAAAAGTGATAGCATTTAAAAATGGCAAAAAAAAAATGATGGCGTAAAAAACAATGAGGATTGTGTGTCCCTGAAGGTCTAGTGGTCAGGATTCGATTTCCGGTCAGGGAAGATCCTTTTAATATTTTTGATACATGACAACATGATACTGATCCATTAGATTCAGATTTTTTTCTGGATCGTTATGAGTCTTCTTCCAAAAATCCTCATATAAGACCTTGTAGCGCAACGGTAGCGCTTCTGATACCAGATCATGGGAGAGCAATAAACTTTAATTTTAAAAAGTTTTCTAAAATTAGCATGATTTGAGTTTTGCTCTTCTAAATAATCAAAACGGCATTACTGGAAATTGCCTGGAATAATGATCAAAAAGTGATAGCATTTAAAAATGACAAAAAAAGGCCAAAAAACATTGAGGTATGTCCGTCACTGAAGGTCTAGTGGTCAGGATTCGATTGCCAGGAAGTATGATAAAAAAGTAATATCATTTAAAAATGGCAAAAAAAAATTCTTCCAAAATTCCTCATATGAGACCTTGTGGTGCTACGGTAGCGTGTCTGACTCCAGATCAGAAGGTTCTGTGTTCAAATCACATCAAGGTCAATGCTGGGAGTGTAGTAAAGTTTTATTTAAAAAAAAGTTTTCTAAAATTAATATGATTTGACTTTTGCTCTTCTAGATAATCAAAATGGCATAACTGGAAATTGCCAGGAAGTATGATAAAAAGTGATAGCATTTAAAAATGGCAAAAAAAATGATGGCCAAAAAACAATGAGGGTTGTGTGTCCCTGAAGGTCTAGTGGTCAGGATTCGATTCCCGGACAGGGAACTTCCTTTTAATAGTTTTGATACACGACAACATGATACTGATCCACTAGTACTGATTTTTTTCTGGATCGTTATGAGCCTTCTTCCAAAATTCCTCATATAAGACCTTGCGGCGCAACAGTAGCACTTCTGACACCAGATCATGGGAGAGCAATAAACTTTAATTTTAAAAAGTTTTCTAAAATTAGCATGATTTGAGTTTTGCTCTTCTAGATAATCAAAACGGCATTACTGGATATTGCCAGGAAGTATAATAAAAAAGTGATAGCATTTAAAAATGACAAAAAAAGGCCAAAAAACATTGAGGTATGTGTGTCCCTGACGGTCTAGTGGTCAGGATTCGGCGCTCTCACCGCTGCGGCCCGGGTTCGATTAGTTTTCACAAAAGTTTTCAAAAATTATTATGTTTTGAGTTTTGCTCTTCTAGATAATCAAAACAGCATTACTGGAAATTGCCTGGAATTATGATTAAAAAGTGATGGCATTTAAAAATGACAAAAAAAGGCCAAAAAACATTGAGGTATGTGTGTCCCTGATGGTCTAGTGGTCAGGATTCGGTGCTCTCACCGCTGCGGCCCGGGTTCGATTAGTTTTCACAAAAGTTTTCAAAAATTATTATGTTTTGAGTTTTGCTCTTCTAGATAATCAAAACGGCATTACTGGAAATTGCCAGGAATTATGCTCAAAAAGAGATAGCATTTAAAAATGACAAAAAAAGGCCAAAAAACACTGAGGTATGTGTGTCCCTGATGGTCTAGTGGTCAGGATTCGGCGCTCTCACCGCTGCGGCCCAGGTTCGATTACCGTTCAGGGAAGGTCCTTTTAAAAAATTTGATACACGACAAAAAGCTACTGATCCACTAGATTCAGATTTTTTTCTGGATCGTTATGAGCCTTCTTCCAGAAATCCTCATATAAGACCTTGTGGTGCAACGGTAGCGCTTCTGACTCCAGATCATGGGAGCAATAAACTTTAATTTTAAAAAGTTTTCTAAAATTAGCATGATTTGAGTTTTGCTCTTCTAGATAATCAAAACGGCATTACTGGAAATTGCCAGGAAGTATGATAAAAAAGTAATATCATTTAAAAATGGCAAAAAAAAATGATGGCCAAAAAACAATGAGGGTTGTGTGTCCCTGATGGTCTAGTGGTCAGGATTTGGCACTCTCACTGCTAAGACCTGAGTTTGATTCCCGGGCAGGGAACTTCCTTTTAATATTTTTGATAGAAGATACTGATCCACTAGATTCTGATTTTCTTCTAGATCGTTATGAGTATTCTTCCAAAAATCCTCATTTAAGACCTTGTGGCGCAACGGTAGCGCGTCTGACTCCAGATCAGAAGGTTGTGTGTTCAAATCACATCAAGGTCAATGCTGGGAGAGCAGTAAAATTTAATTTTAAAAAAGTTTTCTAAAATTAATATGATTTGAGTTTTGCTCTTCTAGATAATCAAAACAGCATTACTGGAAATTGCCAGGAAAAAATGGCAAAAAAAAATGATGGCCAAAAAACAATGAGGGTTGTGTGTCCCTGAAGGTCTAGTGGTCAGGATTCGATTGCCAGGAAGTATGATAAAAAAGTAATATCATTTAAAAATGGCAAAAAAAAAATGATGTCCAAAAAAACAATAAGTATTGTGTGTCCCTGATAGTCTAGTGGTCAGGATTCGGCGCTGTCACCGCTGAGACCTGAGTTTGATTCCTGGGCAGGAAACTTCCTTTTAATATTTTATATAGAAGATACTGATCCACTAGATTCTGATTTTCTTCTAGATCGTTATGAGCCTTCTTCCAAAAATCCTCATGTAAGACCTTGTGGTGCAACGGTAACGCGTCTGACTCCAGATCAAAAGGTTCTGTGATCAAATCACATCAAGGTCAATGCTGGGAGAGCAGTAAACATTTATTACAAAAAAAAGTTTTCTAAAATTAAAATGATTTGACTTTTTCTCTTCAGGATAATCAAAATGGCATAACTGGAAATTGCCAGGAAGTATGATAAAAAGTGATAGCATTTAAAGATGGCAAAAAAAATGATGGCCAAAAAACAATGAGGGTTGTGTGTCCCTGAAGGTCTAGTGGTCAGGATTCGATTCCCAGTCAGGGAAGTTCTTTTTAATATTTTTGATACACAACAACAAGATACTGATCCACTAGATTCTGATTTTTTTCTGGATCGTTATGAGCCTTCTTCCAAAAATCCTCATATAAGACCTTGTAGCGCAACGGTAGCGCTTCTGATACCAGATCATGGGAGAGCAATAAACTTTAATTTTAAAAAGTTTTCTAAAATTATCATGATTTGAGTTTTTCTCTTCTAGATAATCAACACGGCATTACTGGAAATTGCCAGGAAGTATGATAAAAAAGTGATAGCATTTAAAAATGGCAAAAAAAAATGATGGCCAAAAAACAATGAGGGTTGTGTGTCCCTGAAGGTCTAGTGGTCAGGATTCGATTCCCGGACAGGGAACTTCCTTTTAATAGATTTGATACACGACAACATGATAATGATCCACTAGATTCTGATTTTTTTCTGGATCGTTATGAGTCTTCTTCCGAAATTCCTCATATAAGAACTTGTGGCGCAACAGTAGCACTTCTGACACCAGATCATGGGAGAGCAATAAACTTTAATTTTAAAAAGTTTTCTAAAATTAGCATGATTTGAGTTTTGCTCTTCTAGACAATCAAAACGGCATTACTTGAAATTGCCAGGAATTATGATCAAAAAGTAATAGCATTTAAAAATGGCAAAAAAAAATGATGGCGTAAAAAACAATGAGGATTGTGTGTCCCTGAAGGTCTAGTGGTCAGGATTCGATTCCCGGTCAGGGAAGATCCTTTTAATATTTTTGATACACGACAACATGATACTGATCCACTAGATTCAGATTTTTTTCTGGATCGTTATGAAGTCTTCTTCCAAAAATCCTCATATAAGACCTTGTAGCGCAACGGTAGCGCTTCTGATACCAGATCATGGGAGAGCAATAAACTTTAATTTTAAAAAAATTTCTAAAATTAGCATGATTTGAGTTTTGCTCTTCTAAATAATCAAAACAGCATTACTGGAAATTGCCTGGAATTATGATCAAAAAGTGATAGCATTTAAAAATGACAAAAAAAGGCCAAAAAACATTGAGGTATGTCTGTCCCTGATGGTCTAGTGGTCAGGATTCGGTGCTCTCACCGCTGCGGCCCAGGTTCGATTACCGTTCAGGAAAGGTCCTTTTAAAAAATTTGATACACGACAAAAAGCTACTGATTCAGATTTTTTTCTGAATCGTTATTAACCCCTGACGCATTCTCTTTGAAACAAAACTAGAATATTCTGGAAGAAATTCCTTATCTCTTCCTGCCTAGGAAGAAAAGGGAAGTCAAAGCAGTCCTCTTTCCCTTTTCCGAGGTCATGTATAATAAAACCATTCATTCTTATTATCTTCACAAGATTTCACAAGATATCATAGAAAGTTAATAAAATTTTCCCACAAATCCCTCTCTTGACCTCTGAAATAGGTCACACCTCATTACATTTCTAACAGTCACCACATAGACCATCGAGACAGTTACACCGAACAACTAACTAGTTATTTTTCAAACACATCACATTGATTTAGGAGTATATTGATCAAGTTTCATAAAAGAAATCATCTTTAAAAGTATGTAAAATATGCGATTCGTTATTAAGTTTAAAACAAATCATGTTTGATACATTCAAAACACAGTTTACAAGTATTTTTGAAAAATCTTATTTTTCTCTTCCTTCCCTTACTAACATGGATCCCAGCATGATCTACTATGCCGAGCCCAAACACGGAGCAACCCCGAGGACAATACAACCACATCCGCCCATGACCACCCCAAATTCCATCTGCCAACACCCCAATAAACGATTTGAAAGTATCTCCATTCCAGGTCCACCTTGCACACAGGCATCACAGTCTCTCTGACTATGGAATAAGTTCCTTTCATACAAATAAAACAAACATTCATGCATCCTAGATCGAAATATTTTACTTCCTTGCATTCAGTTTACTCATCAATCAATGAGACAGGATTAACGCCAGAATCAACTGAGGCAAGAGTTATGCCAACAGCGTTGGAATCCACAGCAACATTATTTTAATTTTGAAGACCAGCCAGTAAACACGCTTTAAGATCTCTCTTGAGTAACGTCCCAGAAACTGAGATATCATAATGTTAAGCCACATTAAACATATCATCTTTACAGTTGTCTAATTTAAACAACGTTGCCATTTAGTAAATAAAATGTTTTATAATAAGTAAGAATAAAGAAAACAACACTCCGGACCTAACTTCCTATCCACAACACTAAATACAACCTTCCTAGTCTTCGGAGGGTTACCAGTTAGGAGACAGAGTCTCCCCCCCGGGGTGCCTCCAAAAATAAAAAACTAAAATAACAAACTAAAACAACAAACAGTGACCCGATGGAAGGTCCGGCGCTAGGCACGGTCAGCTGGATCACTCTAACTAACCGGAGCGTAATTTACTCTGTCCAAAAAATGCAACTAAAGATCTCAGATGAAAAAACTGCTTCTCTGGCTGGTCCACAAGTCTTAGTTTTTATCTTCACTCTTCTTCTCGTTGGCATTTTTTATTTTATTTATTCATTTATTTTTAAATATGTCCTAATCGGGAGCCGACAAAGGGCCTTTGTGACAAAACCAAGAGCAAGAAAGAGAGAAAGTGCTTCTCAAGAGCGCGTAAGCGAGAGAGCAAAAATATGCGAGAATGCGCACCAGAAGATAAGTGTGTGTGAGAGAGAGAAAGAGCAAAAGACTCCAAGACACTCACACATTTTAGCAAGAAACGTATAGTGGTCAGGATTCGGCGCTCTCAACGCCGCGGCCTGGGTTCGATTCCCGGTCAGGGATTATTATTATTATTTATTGATTTAATGCCATGTCAGCAACCAAGGCTATTTTCATGGCAAAACATTTAGATATCAGATATACAATTAAAATTTCACATCAGCTGATTACATAAATTAGATAAGATATTTCATATTAATACACAATAAAAAATCAAAAAATTTTTCCTGGTGTCACTGTATTAAAAATGTCCTTTAAAGAGATCACTTCATAAAAAGACTTTCTGGAGTCATTAAAAGCAGGGCAGTCCAATAAAATGTGTTTTATGGTAATTGGAGTTGAGCAGTATATACATTGTGTAGGGTTTTCTCCTTGGAGCAGATGACCATGGGTTAATCTTGAGTGTCCAATGCGGCATCTGGTAAAAACCACTTGATCAAATCTAGTCTTAAAATGTCTTAAAATTCTGTATGGGATCTCAGGTTGGATTTCGTGTAATTTGTTGTTTTCAAGTGTATTCCATTCTTCTTGCCATTTATTTTGGATGTAATCATTAATGATGGATCTCATCTCTGATGGGGGGATCTGGCACTTGTTCACTACTTGTCCTAGAGCGTTCTTGGCTGCTGCGTCGGCTCGCTCATTCCCTGGAAGTCCGGTATGTCCTGGGATCCAGCAAAAAATGATTTGATAGGACTGGTTTTGTAGTTGGTGGGTTTTTGTCAAAATATCATCTAATAGTGGATGATCATTCCTTGGAGATTCCATGGCCTGGAGACATGACTTGGAATCTGTGAAGATGATGGACTTGTTTAGTTGGTCGTTTTCAATGTACTCCAGTGCTAAAAGTAGGGCACGAGCTTCAGCTGTGAAAATTGTGCACTCTTTAGGTAGTCTGATTCCAAAATGTTGTTTTCCAGTTACCATTGCTGCTGCAACTCCGTTTTCAGTTTTTGAGCCATCTGTAAAAATGGGTTGGTGTTGGGGATATTGGCTTCTAATGTTCAGATATTGTTGCCTGTACACATTGGGGTGGGTTGTTCCTTTCTTCTGGCGGCTTAGATCCATGTTGACTATGGGCCTCTTTATCTTCCAATGGGGCAGGGAGGAGAAATGTACTTGATTTAGTATGTCCAGGTTTATGTTTAGATTTTGTAGGTGTGGTTTGATGCGTAGTCCAAAAGGTCTGATAGTTTGTGGTTTACTCTCATACAATTGTACTAGTTGAGGGTTAAAAACTGCAGTGTGAGCTGGATTGTTCTTATTTGCTTTCAGTTTAATGGCGTATTGTAATGAGAGTTTTAGTCGTCTATTTTGGAGAGAAGGTTCGTTGGCTTCAGTGTACAAACTCTGTATTGGTGATGTTCTGAAGGCTCCTAAAGCAAGACGTAATCCTTGATGATGAACTGTGTTGAGGATTTGTTTATATGAATTTCTGGTAGAATCATATATTATGCACCCATAGTCCAACCGGGATCTAATGAGAACTCTATAAAGACGTAAGAGTATATTAAAATCCGCTCCCCATTTAGTTTTGCTAAGATTTTGATTATACGCATGGCTTTCGAGCACTTGTTTTTTAAATATTTAAAATGAGGGATAAAAGTCATTTTGTTGTCTAAAATAAGTCCTAAAAACTTGATTTCCTTAACGACTTTGATTTGTTCTTCGTTAATAAAAAGTTCTGGGTCATGGTGAAGGGATCTCTGGATGCAAAAATGTGTACAAACAGTTTTTGATCTGGAGAACTTAAAACCATTTTTTGTAGCCCACTGATTGATTTTGTGGATACTTGATTGTAGATGTCTTTCAATTGTGTTCATATTATTTCCTCTGTAACTTATGCAGAGATCATCCACATAAAGGCTGCAGAATGTGTTTGGTCCAATAATTTCTACAATGTTATTTATCTTGATGCTGAAGAGAGTGACTGAGAGAATGCTTCCTTGAGGGACTCCCAGTTCTTGTTTGTGAATATTTGATGATGTGTTTCCGACTTGGACTTTGAAGTTTCTTTTGGTGAGAAAATTTGAAATGAAGATGGGAAGCCTTCCTCTGAGTCACATTTGGTGGAGATCTTTTAAAATTCTATGTTGCCAAGTTGTATCGTATGCTTTCTCTAAGTCGAAGAAGACAGCAACGACATGATCTTTCCTGATGAATCCATTTCTAATATAAGTTTCCAGTCGAATTAGTTGATCCAATGTGCTCTTACCGCGTCTGAATCCGCACTGGTAGTCCGTTAATTGTTTGTTTTTTTCTAGTATCCAGATGAGCCAGTTGTTTATCATCCTTTCCATGGTTTTGCATAGGCAACTAGTCAGTGCAATTGGTCTATAGTTGCTTGGATCAGAATGGTCTTTTCCAGGTTTGGGTATAGGTATTATTATTGCCTCCCTTTATGAAGTTGGTATTTTACCAGAAGTCCAGACGGAGTTAAAATTATCTAATAAAAGGCATCGGTAGTTGTACGGTAGGTTCTTTAAGAATTGGTAGTGGATTTTGTCTGGACCAATAGCTGTGTCGTGTGATCCTTTTAGAGAGTTTATTAGTTCCCTTTCAGTCGGTACCGGAGACGTTTAGTCGATGACCGACTGAATGGGAGCTGATCTCCATGGGAGATTGGACCGAATTGTTTAACGGGCAAATTGATTTGCAGGCGTGAGTGATTGATTAGCAATCAGCCGGGTATAAGACCGGGCGTAACGCACGCTTCAGTATGCGATTTTCCTTCGGAGCGGACTGAGTGTGACTCTCCTCTCTAAACTTTGACGCTAAACCGCCAGTTGAGATCGAGGTTGCTTACCTAGCAAATACAGCGTGGTCCTCTGCTAGCCCAGTATAGCATGCCGCTGTCGCTGCGCCTCAGTCTTTTCCGGCATTAGCCTGTCCAGTGTTATTGTTAGCCGTTTGTTCACATCCTGTCCATTTTTCACGACACGATGAGCAAAACGTGCTGTAATCCTGGCTGTGTTGGGTTCATCTCGTCGAAGGACGGTCACGAGAAATGTGTGGAGTGTTTGGGCTTCCAACACGCCTGTGCTGCTCTTGTGAGGCGAGAGTGCGTGCATTGCAACGCTCTCCCGGCGCGCACTCTGAGGTATAGGCGGTCCTTCTTCGAGGAGGAGGACACCGGAGCTTCGGCTCCCGGTGATCTTTCGACTCCGAGGGGCCCGTCCCAAAACACCTCTTCTGCGGCTTTGGGTCGATTGGTGTCAGGCGATCCCTCGCACCATCCCCAAAGCCCGAGTGCGCTCCCCGTCTGGTCCGCGGGAGACTCGGATAGCGCTTTGGCGTTGCCCGGGCCCTCGTGTGATCCTGCTGACGATCTGCTTTCCCTCGCAGCATCGGAAGGGGCGCGTTCTTCGGAGTCCTTCAGCTCACCGCTGCCACCCTCCGGGGTCGCGGCAGAGCCGGAGCCCGATGCTTTCGCGGTGCTCTCCAAGGCCGCGACCGCTATTGGGCTGGAGGTGCAAGCACCTTCCAGCTCGGGGCCATCGCGGCTGGATGACTGGTTCTTAGGTAAGCGCCGGGGCTCCGCCCCCCGCGCTCCTGAAGTTCCTTTCTTCCCGGAGGTGCACGAGGAGCTCACTAAATTCTGGCGGGCTCCCCTGTCTGCCAGGGCTTCCAGCTCCTCCCCCTTCACCACCTTGGATGATGCAGCAGCTAGGGGGTATTCTGCGATTCCCCGGGTGGAGCAGGCTGTCGCGGTGCACTTGTGCCCCGGCAGTGCTGCCGCTTGGCGGTCTCGTCCGACTGTTCCCTCCAAAGCTGGTAAGTTTTTGTCAGCCCTGATGACGAAGGCTTACTCAGCCGCGGGTCAAGCTGCTGCATCGCTGCATGCTATGGCGACCTTACAGGTCTTTCAGGCCAAGGTCCTCCGTGACATGCACCAAGGGGGTGGTGACCAGCAGTCTCTCAGAGACTTGCGCTCGGCCACTGATTTAGCGCTTCGTGCTACTAAATCAGCTGCGCTGAATATTGGTCGCACGATGTCCACTCTCGTGGTCCAGGAACGCCATCTGTGGTTGGAGCAGGCGACTATGCTTCCCGAAGACCGTAACAGGTTTCTGGATGCCCCTGTATCCCCAGATGGCCTCTTTGGCGTCGCCGTGGACGATTTTGCGTCAAAGGTCTCCACGATCAGGAAACAGGCGGAGGGTCTGGGTGAGCTCATGGTCCCGCGTCGGAAGCGTTCCGCTGCTTCTGCGCCGGACCCCTCTCCGCCTGTTCGCCGCCAAAGAGAGCGTCCTCCGCCACGGTCTGCGCCTTCGACCTCTGGTCCGAGGAAGACCTCTACAAGGCGGAAGACGCGTCAACCTCGGAGGGTTCTCGAAGGCAGACGAGGGCTTCTAGTAAGAAGCGCCCCTGAGGTTGGCGACTCGGGAACATATGAGCTGCTCTTCGGGTCAAGTCACCGACCCAACTCCCCTTGGAGGGGGGGAGTCCACCACACACTCCTCGCTGCCGTCCCCCGGGACGGCGGCACCTATTGTGTCAAAGACAGATCTCATGTGCTTCCCGAGAATAGTGGAACCGCACGCTCTGCGTCAACTGGGAAAAGAGCTGCCTCACTCCGGTGAGAGTCATCTCTTTTCTCGGGATGGAGCTGAACTCCGAGAGCATGCGGGCGCACCTGTCGGTAGATCGCGCCCGGGCCTTGCTGGCCGCCTTATTCGCGGTGTCCTCTCGACAAGTGGTCAGACTGAAATTATTTCAGAGGCTCCTGGGGCATATGGCAGCCGCAGCCTCAGTGATTCCACTCGGGCTCCTGCATATGCGACCACTTCAGCTATGGCTTCTCTCGCGAGTTCCAACTTGGGCATGGCGTCAGGGAGCCTTTCGTCTGTCCGTGACAGGCGCGCTCCCTCACCTGAAGGTCTGGAAGTCGGTACGATTCCTGCGCGCTGGAGTGCCCCTAGTGTGCATCACCAGTCGCGTAGTGGTCACCACCGACGCCTCCAAGACCGGTTGGGGCGCCGTGTGCGGTTCCCACCGAGAGTCCGGTTCCTGGAACGGACGGCTGTCTCGCTGGCACATCAACCGTCTCGAGCTAGCTGCAGTGATCCTAGCGCTCCGGCGCTTCTGCCCATTCCTTCGGGATCGGCACGTGCTGGTCAGGTCAGACAGCACCGCGGTCGTAGCGTACATCAACCACCAGGGCGGTGTGCGCTCCCGCTTCCTGCACTACCTCGCCCAAGAGCTGCTCCTCTGGAGTCAGAGTAGACTTCGGTCGCTCAGAGCCGTACACATCCCCGGGGAATGCAACAGGATCGCGGATTCGCTGTCCAGGTTCCATCCCACGGCAGGAGAATGGCGACTCCATCCTCGGGCTATTCAGCAGATTTGGGACATCTTCAGCGAGGCCCAGGTAGACCTGTTTGCCTCCCGCGAGAATACCCATTGCCGGCTCTTTTACTCCCTGTCCCTGGCTCCTCTCGGGACAGATGCGCTGGCCCACTGCTGGCCCAGGAACAAACGCTTGTATGCGTTTCCCCCAGTGAGCCTTCTAGCACAGCTTCTGTGCAAGGTCAGGGAGGACGAGCGTGAGCTGCTCTTGATCGCCCCCTTGTGGCCGAACAGAGCCTGGCTTCCGGACCTCTCAGCGCTCGTGACAGCCCCTCCCTGGCCGATCCCCTTGAGTCCGGACCTCCTGACTCAAGGGGGGGGATACAGGCACCCGCGGCCAGACCTCTGGGCCCTATACGTATGGCATATCTGTCCGCGGTGGACCCCGAGCCTCTACCACCCTCCGTGGTGAACACTTTGAACCATGCGTTAGCCCCCTCTACCCGAGCGTGCTACGCTGGCAAGTGGGGTCGGTTCGTCGAATGGTGCTCTTCCCGTCAGGAAGACCCCGGGACATGCCCCATCAGAGTCGTGTTGACCTTCCTCCAGGAGAGATTCGATCGGGGGCTGTCCCCATCGTCTCTCAAGGTCTACGCCGCCGCTATTTCCGCCTTCCACCTGCGGGTCGAAGGGAAATCAGTGGGCAGCCACGAACTGACAGTGAGATTTCTCAAGGGGGCTAGACGCCTCAGGCCTTCTAGACCACCCTCTATCCCCTCTTGGGACCTCTCCGTCGCCCTCACGGGGCTACGGAAGTCCCCCTTTGAGCCCTTGCACTCAGCGGAGTTGCGAGTCCTCTCTCTGAAGACCGCCCTCCTGCTTGCGTTGGCCTCAATTAAGAGGGTGGGAGATCTCCAGGCACTGTCCGCCGACTAATCCTGCCTGGAATTCGGCCCTGGCGATTCCTTGATTACCATCAGGCCCAGGCCCGGATTCATCCCCAAGGTCCCATCCGTCCCCTTCCGGGACCAGGTGGTGACTCTGCAAGCTCTGCCCGGGAGGAGGCAGACCCAACCCTGGGTTCTCTATGTCCTGTGCGAGCTCTCCGGATCTACCTGGACAGAACCCGGGAGCTTCGTAGCTCCAAGCAGCTCTTCATTTGTTTCGGAGGCCAGCGTAAGGGTTCCGCTGTCTCCAAGCAGCGGCTGGCACATTGGATCGTGGAAGCCATTAGCCTTGCTTATGAGGCGTGTGAGGTTCCCTGCCCTCTCCATCAGAGGGCCCACTCCACTCGCGGCATTGCTGCCTCGTGGGCGTTGGCCAGAGGGGCTTCACTCGCCGACATTTGTCGGGCTGCGGGTTGGTCTACACCGGATACTTTCATCAGGTTCTATAACCTTGATGTTGGCTCTGTCCCCTCTGCGGTCCTGAGTGTGGTGGCAGGTTCCCTCAGGGGACGGAGCAGGTGTAGTAGCTTGCAGTACTCCCTTAAATGAGCAGTACACATCTTGTGCGCCCCCCCTCCTTGGGGTGGCTCTTCTTCCTCCCCCCTTCGGCATCTGACTGTGCGGAGCAGTCAGCTCTGCTAGGTTCTGCTCTGGAGCTCGCCTCGGCCTGGCCCCAGCAGAACTAGGGTCCGGATCTGGGAGTCCCCTTTTTTTATTGGTGCTCCCTTTCTGTGTGTTTTTTCTACAGCTCCCCCTCCAGGCGGCTAGTAGGAACCCGTCCCGTTACCCCCCTGCCTTGGTGAGTAACGATGACTTACGTCTCTGCCACTCTCTTGTCTGCAGAATGTCTTCGCTGGTAGCCCTGTGGGTCTCGACGCGATCTCCGCGCACCCCTCTCCACGATGAGGGGTGCCCTCCTTCTGGTCGTCTTTGCAACAACCGAGTACAGCTTACGCTCTCAGTGTTGGACGACTTCCCCGTCAATGAAAATTCCGGGCAGGGGCAGAAGGAGTTCCCATTCAGGTATTACAGCTTAATTCACTAACCTTCTCCAAGTTTAGTGCTGGCCTGTTTGGATGGACTTCGGGCATGGCGCTTTTTAGAGGCTCCCATTCAGTCGGTCATCGACTAAACGTCTCCGGTACCGACTGAAAGGGAACGTCTAGGTTACTTGCGTAACCCCACGTTCCCTGAATAGGGAACGGAGATGTTTCCTTTCTGCCATGCCTTTGAAGTCGGGAGACTGAGGCGCCGGAGGTAAGTAGGTCGGCTCCTCAGGAAAATTCCATACTGAAGCGTGCGTTACGCCCGGTCTTATACCCGGCTGATTGCTAATCAATCACTCACGCCTGCAAATCAATTTGCCCGTTAAACAATTCGGTCCAATCTCCCATGGAGGTCAGCTCCCATTCAGTCGGTCATCGACTAAACGTCTCTGTTCCCTATTCAGGGAACGTGGGGTAACGCAAGTAACCTAGACGTTCTTCCATCTTGAAGGTTTGGTTATATATTTCCTTGTTGTCTGAGTTGAAATTCAGTTTTATTGGTTCTTGCTGTGCTCGCAATAGTTGAAAATCAGGGAGGCAGTTTTCTATTGATGAGTTCTTTCTGAAGGTTTCTGCTAGTGTGTTCGCTATATCTATCTCCGTTGTCTGCAGTATTCCTTGTCTTTTGATGTGTTGTATGTTTGATCCGTTTTCCATTCCCTTCATTTTCTGGATCATGTTCCAGATCTTCTTTGTGGGTGAATAGTAGGTTAAGCTTGAGACAAATTGATTCCAGCTTTGTTTCTTTGTTTCATTTATGGTTCTGCGAGCTTGAGCTCTGCAGATTTTGAATTTAATAAAGTATGCAGTTGATGGGTGTTTATTGAAGTTCCGTTCGGCTTTTTTCCGTGCTTCAATAGCTTTTTTGCATTGTTCTTGACCCATGGATTGGTCTTTCGTTGAGGTTTTGTTCATGTTTTTGGAATGGTTTCTTCTGCTATTGCGATTAGTTGCTGGGTGAAGGATTCTATAGGGTTTTGGTTTTCTTGGTTTGCTGGAGTGAGTTTTTCACAACACATGGTTTGAAAGGTGAGCCAGTTTGCTTTTTTGAGTTGCCATCTTGGGGGGCTAGTTTGCGCTTTGGTATGTGAGAATGTTATTACGATTGGGAAGTGATCACTCCCGCAGAGGTCGTTCCAGACTCTCCATGAACAGTCGAGTATACGGTCTGCACTGCATATGGTCAGGTCTATGGCAGTATAGGTGCCATGTCCTGGATGGAGGTATGTTTTTGACCCGTCGTTTAATAGGCATAAATCATTATTTTCTATGACTTCTTCTATTTTTCTTCCTTTGGCATCACATCGGTCTTCACCCCATAGAGTATTATGGCTGTTAAAATCACCCACAAGGATATATGGGGTTGGTAATTGTGAGACGAGTTTGTTCAGTTCTTGAGGTATCACTGCATCATGTGGGGGGATATAAATTGAGCATAGTGTAATAGTTCTGTGGAGGGGAAGTTGTACTGCAATTGCTTGTAATTTGGTATTCAGAGTAATTTGGCTGTGTATTATATCTTTTTTTGCTAAAATGGCTGAACCCCCAGAGGGCCGTTGTAGATTTGGTCCGCATTTGCTAAAAACTTTAAAACCTTTAAAAGTCAAATTATCATTTGGAGATAGATGGGTCTCCTGAATACAACAAGCAAGAGGATTAAATTCAGTGGTTAAGTGTTGTAATTCTGTAAAATTTGTTTTTAGTCCTCGGCAGTTCCACTGTATGATGTGGTTGATGATTTTCAAGTAGGAAAAATAGGGATAGGTCCTTTATTTTTACATTTAGGTGCGAGGCTACGGCTACGATTAGTCTGAGTCTCAGTCATTTCAATGTCTTTTGGATTTTCGTTTTTTTTGGGTTCGGTTTTTATCTTGGTTTGGTTGAAGAGTTATTGTACTTTGAGGTTTCTTTTTCACTTTTGATTCCCTTTGTTCCAGATGGGGGTCTTGTGTCTGACTAGTTTGTATGGATATATTCTTGGTTTTTTGTGGGATTGGGCTTTTGGTGTTATTTATGGTTTGGGGTTTATCTTTAGATATCCAAGTTAAATCTGTTTGGCAGCTGGTTGATTGCATCTTTGGTTTGAGAGCAGCAGAATAGGTTTTGCTCAGGTTGAAGGCGGGAGTCCTTCAACTGTTTTTCGGGCTTCGGGGTAGCTTACTGTCTTTGTATGTTTGATTTTTTGTATTTCTTTTTCTTTGAGCCAGATGGGGCAATTTTTGGATGATGCTGCATGCTCTCCAAGGCAGTTTTTGCATTTAGGGGCTTTGGTGCAGTTTGTGTCATGTTCGTCTTCTCCACAATTTTGGCAGGTAGTTTTATTTTTGCATCCTGAAGATCCGTGTCCGAATTTTTGGCATTTAAAGCATCTCAGTGGATTTGGGATGAAAATGTCCACGGTGACGCTTAGGTATCCAAGTTTAATTTTCTCTGGGAGTTGAGGTGTATTGAAAGTCAAGATGTATGTTCCTGTTTTGATGATTTGTCCATCCTTTTTAATTGTCATTCTTTTGACATCAATTACGCCTAGTTGTTGTAGTTCTGATGTGATTACGGCTTCATCCATATCATAGAGTTCTCTGGTACGGATTACACCTTTGCAATTGTTTAGTGAAGGGTGGGGGGAGGTTTTTATATTGATTCCGGCCAAAGTAGTTGCTTGTAATAGGTTTGTTGAATTTGCTTTTCTAGCACATTCTACCAGTATTTGTCCTGAACGCAACTTTTTGATGTCTTTTACTGTTCCTGCAATTCTTGTGATTCCTTTGTGAATTGCAAACGGAGACAGTTTGGTAAGTGGTATGTCATCGGTCAGTGATTCTAGTAAGATAAATCTTTGCCAGTTTTCGTTTTCAGTTGAAAAGATGAAATCAGTCAGAGATTCTGTTTCCAAGTCTTGGTCCAATATTCCTTTTTTTCGGGTTTTGGTTTTTTGCCATGTTTTAGTGTAGTTTTGTTCATCATCTCTGCTCCTCACCCTCCTTGGAGCCCTACTAGGGGATGTACAGAGCCACGGACATCCACTGGATGTACATCAAGGATACAGTGATGATATACTTGAGCATATAAACTATGTTTATACTCCTCAATTGACCCTACGCCAGCGCCTTTTGGAAAGAATGAGAGTTATTTGGTTGATTGAGTTTCCAACTTTGTTCCAGGGCAGGTCCTGACTAGCCGATTGATTGGAATGGGCCTTTCCAACCTCTTGTCTGAGTGAAGTAGGAGCCGAAGTGATATGTTGGATAAGAGGTAGCCGCAGCATACCGGAATTCTCAAGCACCAGGATCTCTTCCTCCACTGACACAAGTCGCAACTCCCGGCCAACAAGTTGCCCCATTTGTCGCCTTTTACGATCAGCAAGGGGGTGCTAGGGACCTATTCTACCCCGGGTCCCCACGGGGGTCCCGGTCAGGGAATTGACTTTTAATATTTTTTATAGAGGACAACAAGATACTGATTTACTAGATTCAGATTTGTTTCTGGATCGTTATGAGCCTTCTTCAACAAAATTTCATAATAAGACCTTGTGGAGCAACGGTAGTGCATCTGACTCCAGATCAGAAGGTTGTGTGTTCAAGTCACATCAAGGTCAATGCTGGGAGTTCAGAAAACTTTAATACTAAAAAGTTTTCTAAAAGTAATATAATTTGAGTTTTGCTCTTCTAGATAATCAAAAATTATTTGAAATTTTGAACAGGGAAGTTCCTTTTAATATTTTGATACACGACAACAAGATACTGATCCACTAGATTCTGATTTTTTTCTGGATCGTTATGAGCCTTCTTCCAAAAATCCTCATATAAGACCTTGTAGCGCCACAGTAGCGCTTCTGGTACCAGATCATAG
>SRMA01025588.1:3103-62592 GCA_007224835.1 Danionella cerebrum
CTCTCTCTCTCTCTCTCTCTCTCTCTCTCTCTCTCTCTCTCTCTCTCTCTCTCTCTCTGCAGGCTATGTTATGTGAAGCTGAAGTTGCTGCTTATCGCCATCGAGTATAAATCTGACCAGAGGGAGAGCAGGTCAGGCAAAGGCACTACATGTCATAGGTTGAATAAACACTGGGGTGTGTTAGTTTGTGTGTGTGTGTGCGTGTGCACTCACATGTTCGGACCAGCTAATATCTAGCCTAGGTGCTGTGCAGGTCTAAACCCTTTGTGGGGAGGCTCCATTCCCAGCGTATCTGGAAGAGGTTGGGTAAACACCCCTTTGCCTGCTTATACTCCTGGCTCTTGTGGGGACTGGTGTACTGCTGGTCATTTTCCCCCTGTGAGCCCTCTAGCCCAACTGGTGGCCAAGGTCATGGAGGACAAGGAGATGGTTCTTCTGTTTGCATCGTATTGACCCAGCAAAGCATATTGCGGAACTGACCCTTATTAGGTAGACGTGACTCTCTTGTTATTTCTTCATGCCACCAACAGGTGGATGGCAAATCTATTGAAAGTGAAGTGAAAGTGACCAGGTATGGAGTGACCCATACAAGGAATTTCACCTCACCCCTCCTTCGACTCCCGGGGGAGCTGGGGATCGAACCAGCGACCTTCTGATCCCCAGATCCAGCCCAATTCCCCACCCTTTTTAGTGACCCCTCATACATATTTTGACAAATTAGTAACATTGTCGTTGGACCACAGGCATCTTTCCCATTTCTTGAAAATGATTTAAAATAGTTTTTTGGTGCTAAATTTGATGAATCGAATATAATTGAATCATCCGACAGGAGCTATTGAGAGAACAGGGGTTACAGATGTGAACAAAGTAACCCTTTTTCTCAAAATAAATACAAATCTGTATTTTACTGGATTATTATAATTATATCGCGATGCAAAAATGCCACAAACATGTTGTGGAGAGATATCGTCTGGGAACTTTCATCAGGAGGATCTGTGTATAAAACTATGTCATCACTGCCCTCTAGAGGCAGAATGGAATTACACACGCTGACATAAAACAAAATAGATCGTGGTATTCTTTGCTTTATGATCGTAAAACTTTTAAAATCTATTTTATTTTCTAAAGTCACATTTACATGTTTGAATTAATTGTTTTTTTATGTATACGTACGGTGGACATAATATCAGGATGTGACTCGTATCGTGAGCAGAGCTTTTTTGTTGTAAACAATAGGTATGAAATCTACCTGAAAGCCTTGATTTAGATTAAAGTTCATATCTTAGAATGACTTAGGGTTCGTTTTAGATTTAGGTTCATTTTCTTTGCTTGAACTAAGGCTACTCATACTGTGTCTGCAAACCAAAGACTCCTGCTAACATCAGACAACACCGTTAACACCAAAACACACTCTGCTTTAGTTTAGTTCCATTATCCAACGATATTAGAAACACGTCTACACGGTACAGTCAAATAAAAGTGTTACGTAACAGAAATACTTTTTTACCCCTGGTTATGAACGTTTGCTTGGTTTAATTCAGCCGAGGATCCAGAACAATCGATTTGTTCTTGAAATAAGTATTTGACCCCTTCACTAAATGTGATTCGGCTCCTGGAGGTTTCTTGTTGTTGCCATCCCAGGAGGGATATTATTCCATAGTATTTTTGTTCCTATTCATTACCTTCATGTACCTTTTCTTGAGTACCTTGGCAATGTTTTGGTTCATTGTAATGCTGTGAAGGAGGTTCTTGGCCAAGGAAACATACCCCGACGCCTCCTGTTCCAGTTTGACTGGGTGGATGGTATTTTTGCAGGAAACATTCTGTCACCTCTAAACACAACGAGCCGATGATAAAATGTTTTTTTTTTTTCAGATGGATTGATGTGCTTTTTGAATCAGGGAGCTTCAGCATGGCTTCTGTATTTCATGGTTAGCGTGTAGGGAATTGGGCTTTTTTGGTTAGGGGTAAAGTTTAGCATCAATTGTTCTTAATTCTCACCTGGGAAAGATCTAAGCCATTAGTGTTCACAAAAATCTTTAAAAAATTAAAAAACAGAAAGTACAAAATAAAGCTCCACAGGGGAGATAACCTCACTTAACTAAAACTAGCTCCAGAGGAGCACAGGATAAACCCCCTAAGGAACAAAAAACAGACAGACATGAAACGCTACTCTCTTGAAAAGATTAACAATAAATAGAACTGAAGTGTTCTGACATTAAACACTTGATTATACAGATGATCGTCTTCAGACTAACCTGCAATAAACCAGCAACAGAGAAAGGAAAGGAACTTAAGTACTGAAAACCTACCCTGTAAAAAATAAACTGTACATTTTACGGTAAAATACCGGTTTTTGATCGAGGCACGCTGTCACACATAAAAAAAACTTGGTGTTTCTTTTCTTGGTGTCATCGTTGTGAGTGAAACCTCACTGTGAAAGTTATGAACTAAATAAATAACAAAGATATATTCAGCATACATAGATTTATAGAATCAATCATTTGTAAAATTTTATGAAACACAAAATTATGTAAAATTTTATGAGTTGCCAGACCTTTAAAAAATATGGTAGCAGCGTAACTGGTTTAACGGCATTGCATCTGCTGTGCTGTAAATTTCATTTATTTATTTTTTGTAAGATTATAAATGTGAAAATAACAATTATTTTGCTTTAAGTCATCATTTTAATTTAAATCGTTATATTTACGGTTCATTACCGTCTAGTTTTTAGGATTATTTTGTAATAATTACAGTTCATTACCACATTTTTTACAGCTCTAAGCAGTATATAATTGAAATAATATAATTAAAACCTTTCATTATTTCACAAAGCAGACAGATTATTATTTAATGTTATTTTCACAAAACACTACTCTCCAAAATTTTTACAACAGCTATAAATTTCAAACATGAACAGATAACAGATTACAAAAACACATGATTGTTTTCTTGTGGGTTTCTTTAAAAAAAACTTTCTGTATTAGTCCCTACAGTATATTGTTAAATTTGCAGCAATAAACTGTATTTTTCACGTGCTTTTAACGGTTAAATTTGTTATGCTCCGTTGTTCACTGTAAATTCTACGGTTATTCTACGGACATTATTTACAGGGTAGTCCCTGTAATCTGGATTGCTTTCTTCACTCTGGCTCCCCCAAAGACAATGAAGGGATGTGTGGAATGCAGATGCACGTTTCATTCCTCTGTCAAATGTTCCTCGATGTGTTACAAATTGTTTTCTTGGTGATTGGTACCACCTGCTTGAGGTGATTGAGGAAAATCTCCTGTGTAGTTCTGGTTCCTCACTGCTATCGTGGTCATTTCTTTGTCTGTGGTCAAATGTTCAGCATCAGCCACGGGATCAAAAACTATCCGTTATCGTTCGTTTCATATCCCAAAGCATATGAATATTAACATTTCACAGTTTCTGTCTCCGGATCTCCATCAGCGCTGGTGCGACCTCTTGATTTCTGGCTTTTGATGTTTTAGTTTTGGCATGATCTGAGTGCAGAGAGTTCATTTTGTGCTGAGTACACTTTCTGTGGCTTTTGAACCCTTTTGTGTTCGACAGCACACTGATCAACCCTGGAAACCATGTGAAAATGCAGGAGGGAACGCTGGGCTTCTTCATCGCCAGTGATGCCAAAGAGGTCAAGAGGTTAGCCTTGCAAAAGATTGAATAAAAAACATATTAATCACGTTTCGGTTCCTGATTTGTTTAATGAAGCACTTTTTGTACATCAGGGCACTGTTCTACTGCAAAGCCTGTCACGATGACATCACAGATCCCAAACGGATCAAGAAGTGTGGCTGCAAGCGGAGTAAGTTCTCACACCGAGCGATTGATGACGATGACAATCTGAAGGCCTTTACACATCCGGCACGATGTTAACAATAATAAATTATGATCCCTTTTATCTCAACGACGTCATTTTGACGCTCGGCTCGATTTTCCCGGCCGTCACAGAAGAGCGAAACATGTCTGACCAGTCAAAATGCAGCATGTTGCTAGGCTACAGCAACTCGTAAACATTCTGGGAGAACGATGAACGATGGAACGATTAATCAGTTGTGTGGATGCACATTTATTCTATGACAAAAAATACAAGCTCTACATGAACAACGACCTGTAGGGGGAGCTGCCGAGGATCTGAGGCGAACCAAACACCTTTTAGTGTAAAACATTAGCATGAGCTGTTTGGTGCACAATTATGTCACATGTTTGATTACTAACAGTTTAAAACCACGCGCAGTGCATCTGAATCCGGATCGGACAAAAAAACGATATGAGGAATCCGTTTCGTTTCGCATGTTTCGATGTGTATTTAACAAGGCGATTAATTTGCGTGTGAAATATTCGCGTTGTTACTTCGTTTCAATGTGTAAAGGATTGGATTAATGTTATGTCACACACAGAGGTTTGGAATGATCGCTAGTTTTTTCCTCACAGGTCGAGTTATGTATCTGCTCTCGATGTGTTTTTGTGACGAGTTTCAGAAGGACATGTTTAATTTTATTTTTTGTCTGTTCACATTTTCCCTTTTTCCTGGCTGCGGTGGACCTGTGATAATTCTCTCTCTGTCTCTCTCTCTCTCTCTCTCTCTCTCTCTGATAGTGTTGTATTGTGAGTAAAGATGTTTTTATCTGTTGATGCAGATTGTTACTGCGGCTTGCTGCATGCGTGAATGTCCGACTGTGCTTGACCCCCTGCTCTTGTAACAGCCATCATCTGTAGTTTTACAGATTTTACAATTATAAAAATACATTGGTTTAATACAATGGTACCCTTGCTGTATATCATACAGAAAACTGGTGATCCACTGTTTAAATGATACAATATAACTCTTAAAAACATATGTGTGTAACCTCTGGCTCAGTTAAGCGATCATGGAAAAAACACGTCAAATTTTAATTTCTGTCTGAACACGTTTGGGGCCAGTTCTCGGCTCACCCTTGTTTGCAGTTATCAGCTTTTCAGTGACAGAAACTCTCCTTTGGTTGGATTCACAAGCAAATCATACAAATCACAGCTTTGAGGCGTTTTCATCGGGAAAAAGAATGGATTTCACTTTTCAATACTGCTTTTCTAAATAAATGCATTATAAATAGTATTAGTTTGATTGGGGAAAAAAATACGATCATCTGGACCTCGATGTTATTCAATCCAACATATATAAATATATATATATATATATATATTTGTGCTGTGAATCGATAAAAAAATTTTAACTAATTTAATCGCTGAATTAAAAGACTCAAACTTTTTGGGATATGTAAATAATTAATGTAAACTCAAGACAAAGAAACTATTTACGTTAGAAATTTTGTTGATATTTTCATTAAACTTGTAATACAGCAAACTATCAATATTCCCAAAACATGAAAGCCTTGTTTATTGATCACAAAAACCAGTAATATTCATTTCATTCATTTTACGATATGGTCATGGGGTCAGCCGGTGGTAATCTCCAGCGCACATTGGGTGAGAAGCGGGGGCACACCCTAGTGTGCCAGTCCATCACTGGGCAACATCTAAGGAGAATTTAGATTAGGAAACCGGAGCAAGCACGGGGAGAACATGCAAACTCCTTCCAGGAAGGTCACCGGCGAGCCTCGAAACGACCACCATCTAACTGGAAGGCCACAATGCTACCAACTGCCACCGTAGTAATATATAAACACAAAAGGAAACATAAATGATCCTTGTATGGAAAGCCTGAATAACAAAAGACTTCAGCAAAGGAGGAGGAGTAAACTAAACTCAATGAACAAATGACCAGGCTTTGTTCACAAACTCATGTGTTGCATGACAGCGACGATGTAGTGATCAATGGTCCCTGGCCAAGCTCACATAGGAGCGGGAATATATACACAACATAATACAAAACACCTGGGAGTAATGAAACTAAATAGGAAGCCAGACGGAAAGGGACAGATAGTTTGGAAACAGACAATGATTGATCATGTGACGGAACTGTGATGGAGTAAAGACATGGGGAAAACTGTGAAAAGGCAGAAAATAAAGGCACGTGCAAAATAAATATTTGCATGTTGAACACTCAGAAATACAAAACAAACTGCAACAAAAAAATGTTAATTACCTGCACGCTTTAACTTGTTAATTGTGACAGCAGTCGTTTATTTAATTGACCGAAGCCTGCTGCTCAAAATTAAAATCAGTATTAGAAAAGATAATAGAGTTAAAGCTACATCCTTTATGAGATTCTTAAAAATTAAGTGAAATTTAAGTGGGGGGATGGGAGATCCTGCTTTGTCAGTTTTATAGTCATAGTCCAATAATGGGGTTCCTGGGCCATAACCAGGAGGTTCCATCTTGGCACGTCTGCTCTGGCATAGGCGCTCGCAAGGCTGCTGCTCCTCCCACAAGGGAAGAGGTGTTCCTCGTCGAGCCAGGCCTTACACTGCCGCAGATGCCAACGCTGACTACATCAGCTCCTCCTCACATATCTCGAGCAAGTAAAGTCAAATTAAAGCCTTTACACACCTGTGTGTTTTTTTTTATGCAGGGGCTGCATGCAGTAAATCTTTAGCCTTAATTACCCTCCGCTAATGCAAATACACACACCAGCCGGAAAAAAACACTGCGTCATTTTTCAAGAAACACACAGAGACGTTTTTTTTTCATGCAGTGCATCAAAGGCTGTGATTGGCTCATTTGCTCATGTGTCTTTAGCCGGGAAAGGCATCAATAGATGGATAGTGCAGTAGAGGCTGAAGCATCCAGGCGTTGCTGAATTTAAACAGCACAAGAGATCGGCAGCAGAGGATTTCACGAGGCATGATTTTAGAGAGAATCACAAAGAGCGGTGTCCATGTTCTCAAACTGCGTCCCTCAACCAAACACTCGCGAGAAAGATTTGAAAACAGCGTGAGGAACGTGTGCCACAAAAAGAAACCTTTTTTACCGAAACCACTGTGTATTTTGCCGTCTATTCTTTTGTATCTCTGCAACTTCACTGATTGCCTGCAGATAATCACAGACATTATTTCAGTCAGAGCACACTGGACGATTTTCACAGTTCCTTCTTTCTGTGAGAGCTCTGAGGGTTTTCTCAAACCCAAATCAGGGTTGAAGTTTCCAGCTTCTGCTAGTAGAACAATGCTCCCACCCAGTAACATTCTTCTCCTCCTCTCCTTTTATTCACTCCATCAGCAAAGACGTGTCTTCTGGCATGTTGTGTAGCTTGGGCCAGGAAGCAGCTGCTCGTGCATGTCAGACAGTGTGGCTACGGAGGGTCTGCAGTGTGGCTTCCCCTTTTCCTCCTGTCTCTCTGTATGAAAACTCCTTTAAGCCAATGCCCCCTCCCTGTGCAGTCGCCGGTGCCCTGTATGTGCCATGGTGCAGTGCCGAAGCCTCCTTGGATGCATCTTGCTGGTAGATTGAGCCTCCTGCATGTTGTCTGTGAGGAGTGTAATGCTGCACTGTAGAAGGTTCATGGTTCGAGTGTTCATCAGGAGTTCCTTGTAAACAGATGTTTCACAGGAGCTGACCTCCACTATGGGAAGGAATCAGGCTGTAAAGGATGAGGAAAACAGAGGAGAGAAAATGATCGAGATGGGAGGCTACGATTATATTTTTTGATGGCCGTTTTATGTAACCAAATGTTAGTTGATGTTGTGTTTACAATAATGCTAATAGTTTAGCTGCGTGGCACGTGGTGGAGAGGAGCTTTCAGGAACTGGGACTTGTTTGTGACATGTTTGTAGTCGCTGGTGACATTTCAAGAGGTGCTTGGAATTACGTTTGATGTTTGAGGAACTTCCCTGAAGGACACATGCTTAGAGAAAATAAAAGTATAATTGATCATTTGTATTTTATTCTGTGGAACTCCACGGGGGAGGCCGGTAGTCTGGTTGTAACAGTTCCAGGAACCCTTACCGTAGAGCACGGAAACATGTAAACATTATAAACACAATTTCCAAACCTCTTAAAGGTTGATTTTATATATTTGGGGTGGGAGCCAGCACAGGAACGGGAGGAAAACATGCCACACAGATTTATGTACACTTTTTTTCATCACATTTTGCAGCTCATCCATGTCAGTGGGTGTTTAGCTAGCTGTATTACCATAATGCTGTGACATCGCCAGGTTTAGCTGGAGAAACTGGAACTATAGATGTCCGGTGCCGCTTTGAGCATTTTTTACTACTTACTCTAATAAATTGACATCATACCTTGATATCATTTTCTTTGTAGAACATTCATTAAACTACATGGAAATTCCACAACAAATCTTAAATTATACAAAAAAAAATACAATTCCGAGAATATTTCTGAAAAGAAAGATGTTTTATAATTTATAATTTTTAAAATTGAAAAGAAAAATGTTTTAGTACAAAACTAAAAAAGTAAATCCCCCAAAAAGCAAAGATGCCGTCAAAACAATGTGAAACTGCATTAAAAAAAACAGCACTGTTTGTGCCAGAAATTTGAAAAACACCAGCTATCTCACAATTCTTGTACTTCCAAGGGTTATTGTTTCTTTTTAACAGTAGATGGCACTGATTTGGTGTCTGTAAAATGACATTTTCTCACATTTAATTTGAATTACCTTTATGTGTCAAATTATGACCAAATTATGTGTCAAAACTCTTGAGCAGTTGATTTAAAACCAAAAACATCAAAGCTAATAACTGCACTTAATTCAAACAGCCGCTGTGATTAGTACACGCACCGGTGCATGCAGAGACTTCTACGGGTTAAAGTATGCTCAACATCTTTATCAACAAAAGTGTCATAAGTACTACACTAATTTTCAGTTTGGTAGATCTTCAGACTCAGTTCCTCTGTAAAGCTGTAAGATGTCTGTTTCTAAGTGGATCTGTGGGGACAGAAAGGTGGGCGTCAGACTGAAGTGTTCATGTGAATTCTGGTCTCCTGGATCTGTTGGTGTCACAACTGTAGCCGGTCTCACCTGGTTCTCCTCTAAATGCTAGCGTTTGGGATTTGTGTAGATGTTCTTCTGCACAGATCTTCACTCGCTGTAGGAGAAGAAGCTTTTGCTCAAACCTTGTTGTAAAGAGCGGTCGGTTTCGTAAGCTCCTGAGTTTCGTCTGCTCACTGGTCCATCTCAACACCTCACCATGTGTCTAACCTTAACCTCATTTTGTTTTTGTATTTTCTCAGCTAAAAGTAACTATAATGGATACATCAAATCAAGTAAGTACTAATCTCTCTCGATTATTCCTCCTGTCTTCCATTCTTTCATATCTGATTCCTCCAAACATCTGTGAGCATGTGTTCCTAGTGTTGATCATCACTTTCTGGTGGAACCAATAACAAGAGAGTTTTAGATCGAGCTCAGGGAGCTTTGGTTCAGATGTGGTTTAGTTCACTATAGTTTTCAAGCTCTTAAAACCAGCGGCTCCCACTAAATTTAGTTTTGTTCGAAGGAGTAAATGTTCCTTATGTACATCCAGTCACATGTTACATGTAAATCCAGCAGATGAAGAAAGCATTCTTTCCCATTTGAAAGTCTTGTTTATTCTAAACATTTATGTTGCCAATCGATCATCATTCAAAGAGGGAAGGGTCTGGCTGCGCATCCAGCGCGACTGGCGCTCTCTGACTATTGGATGGCACACAACACGTGACTTTCACTCTTCTTTTGTTCTTTCACTAGCGCAAACGCATTAATAATAAATTAATAGCGTAGTTTGGTTTATTTTACTGTCACGATCTCGAGGGTGGTTAGCAAATTGGATCCAAAAGCACTTAACTGAATTTTAATGTCTTTAATCTGGATTGCCAAAGTAACAAAAACACAAAATACTGCCTTTGGTACGCAGGTTAAAAGTTACAAAAGGAAATCCAACTTAAAAGTCTTCTGGAACAGAAAATAGTCCACTGAAGTGTTGAACACAGCTAGGCGAAGGCACGGCTAGGAACTTCCAGTCCAAGGAACAAAAAAAGTCAATAATGCTGGGAATCCTGAGGGAACAAGAGCGTAAGAGATTGTCCAACCAAACATAGAAACCTCTCATACAGAGTGAGATGAACTAGTGACAAGAGCAAGAAAACAGGGGTTTAAATAGTAAAAATAAACAAGCATCAGGTGGCAACAATAATAACAAGGGAGGGGAGATAGGAGATCAATCAAGGAGAAAAGCACAAAATCCCAGAAATATCAGTAGGACTGTGACATTGACTTTATTTAAAGATGCAACAATACCGGTTATGAATGTTGTGTCAAATTAATTTGAACTAGTATTAATGCGTTTGCGCTGCAATGAAAGAACATACGTACGTAGTACGGAGCCCCTAAAGGGTCAGGGTGGGAAAAAAATGAGGCTAATAATAAAACACTTTTGCGTGTATCTTTGCAAGGGCTATGGGGCTAACAGTAAGTTAAGGTATTTTATTTTCTAAAGTTGTAAACTTCTCCTCTTCCTCTTTTAGACTGTGAAACCTGTTGAAACCTGGGATTTCAACAAAACCCGTTTTTATTATTAGCAAAACAGTTAATTACATTTATTTTTACGATAAAACATGAATTATCCTACAGATCACAGTCTGACTAAACTAAAATAAACAATCTAAAGTTTGTACAATGCTGTAGACTCGTGAATTATTCAAACAATCACTGCTGTAAGCTACGGAACCATGACCCTTTAGGGGCTCCGTACTATTTTGGGCTGTGAAAGCTGTTGGAATGGAATTTCAACAAAACCGTTTTCATTATTACTCTTTGCAAAACAGTTAATTATATTTCTTTTTACAATAAAACATGAATTATCCTACTGAATATACAATATAACGCAACTAAAATAGATTTATCTAAAATTATTCAAATAATCACTGCTGTAAGCATCTTGCATTTGCCAATTAAACAAATGACAAAAATGCTATTTTTTTTATTTACTTGTACAGTTTGATCCTTCATTGATGGAGTTATGTGGGTTTTCATAAGCTGACAAAAATCAAAAGGATTTGTATTAGAACAACAAGCATACACTTGTTTCTATGCAACTGAATTGTCACTTGAATAAGTTATAAATAATTGAAGAGTTATTTAACATTAAGGAGTTGTTACATTTATTTTACATTACATTCGATTACATTGTTTTACATTTATAAGTTACATCTGGCCCTTTGAGGACAGCCATCATGGAAATGTGGCCCTCTGTGAAAATGAGTTTGACACCCCTGCTTTAGGGGCTTCGTACATACGAGATAATAAATATAATAATAATAATAATAATAATAATAATAATAATAATAATAATAATAATAATAATAATAATAAAAAACTAAATAACAGCAAAGTCACGTGTCCTGTGCTATCCAATAGTGCCAATCCAGTCACGTGTTAGAAGACACGTACTTAAAAGTTAGACCCTTCTCACAATAGTAGGAAAGTGACGTCTGTGCCAGTGAAAGTTTGAAGTCAAGGTCCTTGTGGTCAAAGCTGTAGCATGCAATTGCTGTTATTCAACACCAGGTGGCACCATGCACCAGCAGTTTGGGTCTTTAGGCCTGCTCTTGTCATTCATCGTCTCGTAGCTGGGAAATCTTACAGAATATATGACTCCAAAAATATTTCTCTACGGTTCCCGTTTTTTCTTAAGAGCAGAAGCTGAAGTCTGCTTCTGTGAATCTGAGTGGACTGATTTGCTGCCTGACGACAGATGTTTTATGTGTGACAGTGAGCACTGGTCTCAGACCAGCTCTGCAGTCTCAGTCTCCTTGCCCCTCTTTAAACCGAGCTGGGGTCAGAGAACCCTCCTTCATCCCCCCTGCCCCCCGCATGAGGATGTCGGTGTCCTCGGTCAGTGTTCGCAAGGGCAGTTCGCTGTCCCCAGCAGCCTCGTACCTGCACAGGCTGAGCCTGGCAGGGTCCAGAGAGCTTCAACCGGGCCAGGGACGGTCTGTGGAGAGTGTGAACCTGCATCGAACCTGTAGCCTCCCGGACAAATGCAGACCGTCCTCTGGATCCAGAACCCCCTGCAGTAAGGAATGCATGGGAGAGCAACACTAACAGAACAACGTAACCTTTGTGTGAAAATGTGGATCAAAAACAGACCATGGTCCTAGTGCAGGTTGCCTAGAGCCGGACTGATGCATGAAGAGCAATAAAAGAGCTCGATTGCTTGCAGCCTGAGGATCAAATAACCTCACAGTGTCACACCTCAACCTGCAGATAAACAGAAAGAGAAAGCTTTGTTTCATGACTTAGAAAGGTCTGTACACAGTTTTTGGTTCGCGTTGAAACATGAGGTTTGAGTTCCACAATAACAAAATAACTTACCTGATAAATGGCCTTTACACACCTGTGCGTTTTTTAATGCAGTTAATCTGTAGCCGCTAATCTAATCTAACTATACACACCAGCCGGAAAAAACGCTGCGTCATTTTTCAAGAAACGTACAGACATTTTTTTTCACAGTGCACTGCGATTGGCTCGTTTGGTCAGCTGGGAAAGGCAGCAATAGGTGGAGCTCAAGAACAAAACGACGAGCTGTACTCCCAGAGGGGCAGAAGAAGAGACTACAGAGACTCTGGAGAAGCATCCAGTCGTTGCTGAATTTAAACAGAACAAGAGATTGACAAAAAACACAAAAAGAAAACTCATTTTAACCAAAACCATTGTTTATATTGCTCTCTACGCTTTTGTATCTCTGCAACTTCTCTGATTGCCTGCAGATAATCACAGACATTATTTCAGTCAGAGCACACTGGACGATTTTGACTCGCCGATACACTCATCTCGCTAGCCTGTGACTCGCGCAGAGTGTGTGATTGTCATACGCGTGCATGAGCTCCGATCTGTATGTTATTCTGGGGATGAACTCAAGTGTTTCTTTTCCAGAAAACCAATAGTTTGTCTTTATAAACCAATAGCTTTGGGTTTTTTTTATAGATAAGCAATCGCTTGTCCCCTACTCTTTCACCATAAATGTGCCTCACACGATGTGAATTGCTTCTGCGCCACTGTTTGGCATGGAGTGAATTGCAGTTCACTGAAGCGCCATCTAGTGTTCCGGAGAGAGCTTGTGCACTAATTTTTAAACGCAACAGAAAGATGCAGAGAGCTGATGATGCAGCCGCAAAAGTGCAGCGCAGCAGACGCATCGGTGTGTAAAAGACTTAAGTGTCTTGTACTCTAAACGAACTTAACAAGCTTTGCACATGTGAACAAACATCTCATTAATATTCAACAAGATGAGCATTGTGGCTGCATATGTTGGCGTCTGTCGTTTAAAACCTTTGAGCAATCCTCAGAAGTCGTTTCTGAGGATTCCTTCCTTTCTGTCCCAGACTTTTCCAGCAAGTCTCCACCAGAACCTCACTCCATCACTATGTTCTGTTTCGGTTGACTATGAACACAACGCCCCCTTATCTGGCAATTCCCGCCAAGTCCGGATGCACTATAAACCTTTGAAATTAGTGTAATAATTGCATCCTCTCCAGAAAACAGGATTTGTGGCACGCTTTGTCTTTCCTGTTTCTTGTACAAAGTTGCTATGGAAATGTGGGATGAGCGCCACCAAGCAGCTCTTTTACATCCTGCTCACATCATCAAATGAACCAGCTTTCACTGGTCGTTCTCCTTGCGAAAAACCAATCTGAAACTGTAGAGCGAAACTCGTTTGTGTCGCCACCATTCGTTTGGTCCGATGTGTGGTGTCCCGTTGGTTCCCATGGTTTTCCGTCGAGGTTGTCGCACCAAACTTCACAACAAAAACTCAGGTCCATGTGAAGACCTTTAAGCTAAGAGAAGTGTTTGGGCATCTCTAGGAGGGTGCCTTCAGTTAACACTCAGCTCATAAACATCAAATGTTTAGATTTAGCTTCTCTCTGATTTACTCTCAGAGCTCAGAAGTATTCTAGAGCAAGATTCCTCAGTAAGCTGCAAGATTTATGGCAGGTTTGACAACGTTTTTGAGTTCAAAAATTCTGCTTTATTAATGTAGTTTCAACTATGTCTTACTTAATTAAAGATAAACGTGTCTAGATGAAAGAACTGTTGTCTCTGAACTGTGTGATGACATCACGATTTCTCACATTTCTATGTCTCTGTCTCATCTCTGTCATCTCTGGCTGTTCAGTGTGTTGTAGAGGTGTAACAATATATTGTGGCACATTGCATGGCACATAAAAAAATTGTCACAATACGGAATTCCTAGGATATTTGATGCGTAATATTGTGGTGTGTTGTGTTGCTTTTTAACCCTTGAGCTACTGGGGATGCTCAGAGATACTGGCCGGATCAGAAATCACTTCATCCCACACGGGACCCTCTAGTGGCCGCAGCCCAGTTTAAATTCCACTTTCGTGAGGCCCACATCATGAAGCTACTGTTAGCTTGTTTGCGTGCGCTGGAACTAAATCTTATCTTTTTCGCACTCACTTCAGAGCTACAGAGAAACAATGTTCTCTTCGAATAGTTACAACTGCTGCTGGTCACAATCACACCGGCCATTTTTGTTTTTCCAGACACTGATGACGCTTTTCTCGTTCTTTCAACATGTGAATAATATCTCTGAAGTGGCGGAAGTTTTTTTTATCAGAGACTGGATTTTCTAGGTCACCATAATACAGGTCTAGGTCTGACACTCAAAATCTTAAGATCTTATGAAGAGGGTTTTGGAGATTTTTGCATCCAGCCAGTGTTTCACTCAAAGCTCCGGCTCATTGATGTATTTGTTTGCATCCAGTGGTGGAGGAAGAGCAGCAGCTTTCGGTGCTGTCACCCAAAAAGAAGCAGCGCAACGGAGGCATGAGGACATCACCAAACTGCTCCCCCAAAATCGTCCGGTGAGCAAACGAGCCAAACAAATCTAACGCTGAACAGCACAAGTCGAGTTCTGAGAAAGCCATGTGGATGCTTGCTCGAAATCTCTGCTGAAAACTAAAAAAACCAGACAACCCTCTTCTAAACTGACACAGCTCTTCAAGTTGTTCCACTCAAGCCTTCTCACATTTTCTCACAAATATAAATTTGTTTGTTTAAAACTGTTTGAAACCTACACTTTATATTTGGTAGGTCATGTGATTCCTACTTAATGCAAATCAGCCGCTGTGAGTGGCACACGCACCGGAGCGTGAAGAGGGTTAAGCTTCGTCTATGAGTTGTACCTCTGAAACCCAGAGCTAGAAATGATGAAGATGTTTCTCAACATCTAGCAATCAGTGCTTATCTATTAAACCTCACACTTCCTCGATCACAGCAGAGATGGGAAGTATCCCAGTACATCATGACCAGTGGTAATGAACTAAGTACACAAAGCAAGTACTTGAATAAAAGTAGAGATACTCTATATGTAAAATAACACTCCTGTAAAAGTAAAAGTGCTCCCTTCAGAATTTCACTTGAGTAAAAGTACTAAAGTATTTGCCTTAAAATGTACTTAAGTATCCAAAGTACTGTGGCTTCATTACAGTTGACAAAAGTGTGGAAATATTTACCTCATGTCCTTTTGAAAATCTGTGGCACTGTGGCCTTTCAGTAGAAGGTCACTGGTTCGAGGCCAGCGAGTGGGTTCCTGGGAGGCTTTTGCACGTTCTTCCTGTGCTTGTGTGGGTGTCATTCAGGGACTCAAGATTCCTATTTACAGAGGTTCTCTAATTCCCAGAAGAATTTATGTGTTTGTAGAATGTAGTTTCTCTACATCTTTTTTCTGAAAGCAGCAGAAACTAATGCTGTAGCAGTGATTTTTTTTTCTCAGTTAAAATGCTTTTAGGCAGTAAAAGCACAGGACTCTGTTACACTAATCTAAATTAATTATTTACATAAATTATCATATTTTTCTTTATCTAAGCATCCCCTGACCCCTTATTAATCTAAAAAACATAAAAAAAACTATTTATATCTAAAAATATTTATTGTTAGTGGATTTTTACCACACACATAACACCTGAGAAATATAAACAATGAAAATTGACATAAACTGTAAGCTTTTTGAATGTTATTTTAATTAAAAACACATAATCATGACGATAACAATGCTGCTCATTGATGTGTTAGAGATTGCAGTTCTGTGAGATTTAGGTGTTTGAAAAGGAAATGTTATAAATCTCTTTGAGTAATTTGAAGTTTGTCTCATCTAAAGAAGTCTCTTGTGTTCCGTTTTCTTTACATTGAGCCACTTGGACGTGATTTTTATCACATACAGAGATTTAAATGTAAAGGAAATGTCTTTTAAAATCGGTTAAGCATACAGAACTCAACTAAAACAATATCTGAGCTGCATTCGGTAGTTTGTTGTTTGAAATGAGCACCTGAGGAAAATGTAGGTTCCGCCTACACGTCACCGCACGTCACTCAAACGGAGTGACAGTGGAGACAGCCAATCATGTGTCAATAAAAACGGGCAACAACCAATAGATGAATTAGGATCGACTAAAGGAAAGCGCTTCAACTTTAGAGGCGTTGCCTTTGGTTTGAGTCAAAAAGGTGGATATAAAAAGCTAGAGCGCTGCGGCTCTCGTCTTTTCCTTCTTACAAGTGTCTCCACATCACGCGTTATCCACTCATTAATATAAGGAACGACTGATTTCTCAAAATGTAGTTGAGTAAAAAGTAAAATAATCGACTTTGAAATGTAGTGGAGTTAAAGTAAAAACTCTCTCCAAATTAAAATACTTAATAAAGTACAGATACTTGAAAAAGCTACTTAAGTACAGTAACTAATTACATTTACTTCGTTACTGACCATGACTGCATATTAACCGTTAGTTCTCTTAACACACCCAACGCCGTTCACATGGGTGCATCCTCTCGTCTGATGGTCAGAAGTATTTTCCATTCTTTTTCTCCCGTGTTTGGTGTGGAATAACAGAATAATCGATCTGTTTTCCTATGAGGCATGGTAATTGAAAAAGGTCTATTCGGACAGTGTTGGGTGTTGCCTCCCACTCATGGCTTTAATTGACTGCCCTCCAACTCGACTTTTATCTAGATGTACATCCTTCCATGTTGGTGGAAGCAAACAGGACTCCATCTGTACTCTTCTTACATCGAGAGCTAAACACTTCCTGAACCCCTGCCCATTATGCGTTGTAGGCAAATTCTAAAGGTGCTAATATTTAACGTTTGAAAAATTATATTTGTACGTATTAAAGTTTTTTAAATGACAAACCTCATTATGTGGATATATAAAACCCTCAAAATCAGCAAATTGGTCAGGGCCATACACCACGTAGATCAGTGTGATACCCGTTTGCTTTTCCAAATCGACCAAAAAAAGCAGATTCACTCAGCAAGACAGGGATCAGAATAACACGCATCTCAAAGCACTTGAGTCGTGTCAAACATGAGCCCTCTCTGTGTTTGTGCTTGTAAATAATAACAAGTGTTTGTTTGTGCTTCTCTCAGACATGACCCTTTGTTGGTCCCAGCACACGACCAGATGGAGACCATGGATGAGAACATAAAGAAGTATGATTCTACGGGAATGTTCCACTGGTGTCCTTCCAAAGACATCGAGAAGGTTATCCTGGTGAGAGACAAGTTCAGCGTTCAGCGCTTGAGTTCTGAAGCTCATTTGCAGCTGACACACGGAACGCCTCAAGCTTTGGATGCTGGATGACTTCAGTCTCGTCGCTTCCATTGTTTTTCATAATGGTGTCAAATCCGGAAGCGTTCCTTAGTGAAGTCATGGAACTTCAAGACATTTAAAAAATCTCCAAAAATGAGCCCTAAAATAAATATTTACAGCTTTATTTCCTATCAAACTATGTGACTATTATACTATATATTAAAAAGTTCTCATAACTTGGTCATACAATGCCAGATTGGGATCAAACTGTATCATCTGTTCATCTGTACGAAAAGAAAAGTGTGGTGCCCATTATAACGCCACATTGTGGCAACAGGGAATATCACATTTTCTGCTGTTCTTTAATGGTATTTCAGGTACAAAAAAAGTAGTACAACAAATTGTTCAATGGGTGATGGCACCTGAGGTGCTCAAACCCTCTGATTGCTGCTTGCAGCTTTAATGCTGCTTTTTAAGGAAAATTTTCTTTCGTAGCAACTTGAAGCCGCTGGCACCGAGCAGAAAAAGAGAAAAGCTTTGTTAATGCATCGTGTGTCGAGGACAACGGAGTGGATGGAGGGATGTTGTCGTCAGCGCTGGTTCTCAAGGTGTGTTTCATGTTTCCTTTGTTTTGTTTTCTACTAAAGACACGCAGCGAGGCAGCCATGACTGTTCTGAGTGGTCACGTGGTGGTGTGTATTTTCGGGGATGTGAAGTCTGCTCTGGTTGGTCTGAGGAACCTGGTGATGCCTCTGCGGGCCAGTAACTTCCACTTCCATGAGCTCAAACCCATCGTCTTCGTGGGCTCCCTCGAGTACCTGAAAAGAGAGTGGGAGACGCTCCACAACTTCCCCAAAGTTTCCATCCTGCCCGTGAGTCATTGATGAGTTTTCCGTATGTTTCCTGGAAATAAACTGCTGGGGGGTTACATTTAAGAAGAGATTTTTCAAAACGTGTCCCTCTGAGATGGAACCACTACAGTCTGATGCCAAACTCCACTTAAGCTTTTTGCGATCACAGGCGTGGAACATTTGTAGCATTTGTGCTGTGCGTTTCAGGGTACTCCTCTGAGTCGAGCTGACCTGAGAGCAGTCAACATCAACCTGTGTGACATGTGTGTGATCCTGTCGGCTAATCAGAACAACATCGACGACGCCTCACTGCAGGACAAGGAGTGTATCCTGGCCTCGCTCAACATCAAATCCATGCAGTTTGATGACAGCATCGGACTCCTGCAGGCACACTCTCAAGGTACTGGGGCCGTCGCCGATATGCTGTTCCTCCACACAAATAATGACAGCACCGCTTTCAGGTCACCGCACATTTTTGAAAACGCCGGCCAAAGTGAAACATATTTAAAATGTCTGTGTGGACATGGAAACTGAACTTTTTTGGTGTTAGCTTGAACATTTTCTTGAACATTTTCTTTAACAAACGCCTAATCCGTGCAGCGGCTCTCAGAAACAACAGTAGAAGTAGATGAAAAAAATGGAAAACCAGAGAAAAATCAAGTAACGTTTCTTCAATCCTTAAATCTACACATTGTTAATGTAATAAATGATAATAAAAGACACTAAAACACAAGCAAAAATACGTAATATGTACACAAATATGAAACCTTACCTTGAGTGAAGCGATGTGTCGAGTGAAGCGTTTCTTTTACGACACCTTGACTCTAACATTTGTTATTGGTAATCTATACATAATGTTTCGCTCGATTTAAAACTGATTTAAAGTGTTTTAAAGCGTACCGGCGCCAGGACCCGGAAGCGCAGCGCGGCGTCAACAAGTGGAAAACAGAGCGGAACGGTTGAATTTTTTTGTATATCGAAGCAAAATATTTCCCACGAGACCTTTCGTATCTCGAACAATTCATTACTCAAGGTCCTGCTGTCTCAGCAAACATTGGTAGAATTCTTGCCTGCCACACGGGAGTCCCAGGTCATTTCCCAGTCAATCCATTATCCTACTTTTTGGATTGAATGTCTTCCTGGTTTAAGAGATTGTAATGTGTATATTTGTATTTTAAGTCGTTCCGTTGGTGTTGAATCCGCTCAGAAAAGGACCAGCGTCTTGTGGTCCCATCTCAGAGCGGCAAAAAATCTCTCACCAGGACCTTCTCCTTCACAGTTCCTGGCTGGTGGAATTCCATTGCCGTCCCATTACGGAAAGCTGAATCTCTCTACGCCTTCAAAAAGCAGCTAAAAACTCTACTCTTTCGAGAGCACTTACTTACTTAACATACTTACTTACTAACTTAACATAAGCACTTACTAACTTAACTAAAAAAAAAAAAACCTCTGAAGCACTGATTTGAATTCCCTCTCTGTACTAGCCCGAATGTGTTCTATGTGTATGTCTACTGATCCATCCACTTTGTACCAAACTGCTTGATGTTTACTCCCAATGTAAGTCGCTTTGGATAAAAGCGTCTGCTAAATACATAAATGTAAATGTAAATGTAAATCAGGGCATTTATGGCGATTATTGGCTTCTAAAGGGTTACAATACAAAAATCTTCAGGCTGATGAAGAAATTTTTAAGTGAAAATAAAAACAAATGTACAAGCTTAATTCGCTCATTGTTTACAAACAGGAAGCTGTTACGGTTTATTCTGCTATTCTGATTCAGAGCATGTGCTTTGAATGTGTTGATCACTGAACAAAGGCGCTTTTTTGCAAACGCAGAGCTTAATAATAATTTTGTAAATGCCATGAATCGACTGCCACCTGTTCTATTTAGTCTTTATTGCGTTTAAGGGGTTTTCAAGTGTTTTTTTCTACACCGTGTGAGATCTTGACCTGACTCGAGTTATTACTTGCAACTAAACACATTATCTAAGAAAAAAAAATCTCATTGTGATGTTAGAACAAATACGAGAGCTCCACTCATCTTTTCAAAGGGTCATGACATTCTTTTAGTTTTAATAAGAATGTTGTTCACATTGATCCAGTTGTATGGGAAACGTGATTCATTTACTCAAAAAGTTTTAATTAAAATCACATTTTAATAGCCAAGGCTTATTCCGGAAATGGGCTGAGATTTTCATTCGGAAAACTTTGTAAATGCTCCCCAGTTACTCACCTATTGGTCACGGATTTGCATATTCATGACACGTACCAACCTCCTTTAAAGCTACACGGATAGACGTTGTACTAGCGTTTGGAGGACACGCTGGTTAAACAACCGTACAGCCGTCATGTCCGGCCGTGACGCTACAATGGGACCTGAACACTGAGCTCAAACTGAGAAAGCGCAGGATGGTACTGAGGTATACTCAGGATGATGGCTGGTATGTGTTCTCCTCAGGGTTCACTCCTCCAGGAATGGATCGATCATCTCCTGAGAACAGTCCGGTACACGGCCTGGTGCGCCAGGCTTCTATCACCACAGGAGCAAACATTCCCATCATCACAGAGCTCGGTGAGGACACACGCTAGCACAGCACACACACACGTTTACATGAACCTCTGAGCTTCTGCGTGATGCTGATAATGACTCGTGAGTTCATGCTTCAGGTGAATCCTCATGAACACTTAAGAGATCATGTCATGTGTATGTCTTAATTTTCAGTTCTTCCTTGGTGTTGAATCAGGGCATTTACGGAGAGTTTTGGCCTCTAGAGGATGCATACTTCTGTCTGAAATAAAGAATTAAATACAAATGTACAAGCTTAATCCAGATCTTTTCAAATGGTTCGTAGGATTCTGGCTGAGGGATATGGAGGACAGAAAGTGCCACAATCTGTGTTCATCTTGTTAACCCTTTGAAGTCCCTACACGCACCAGAGCATATGGAAATTACAGTTTCTGTTTTGAACTACGTACGAATGACAAAATCCACCTTTTGTTTCATTTTGACTTCAAATTCAATGTGTAGGTTTCAAAAAGGTTATTAGTTTTGATGTTTTGTGTTTCAAGCGACCGTTACAAGAGTTATGATGCAGAATTTGCAAGGTAAATCATATTTATATGAGATAAGCTGCGTGATCGAAATTTCATCCGTTGCAGTTTCGTTTTTGACCCCAAGTTTGTGCCATAAGTGCCATCTAGTGGTGAAACGAAGGGATAACCCTTTGACATAGAAGACCTGTCACTAGGGCTTGTTTTAGTCAAAATTCCTGCTCAAACAGGAATGCTATCAAGCAATTGTTTAAAAGCTAATTTGTCTGAGCATTTTGTAAAGTAGTAAACGAACGCCCAAAAAGGCTGCTGAGTTCTAAGGGTTAGGTTTACTGTTGATCATAGTTTACTACAGTTTACATTTAGCCGGTCGCAAACACGATGATTGCTAAATAAAACTCACTGGAAAATGACAAGGACTTTAATGAAAACAAACTGAGAAGTTAAAATGAGATGCAAATGGGAGTGGCTTATGTTTTTACTTAGTATAAAAGTCTGGTGTCCGGTAAGAAATTCATATATTTGCAACATTTCCTGCTGCTTTGATTGATCAGTCTAGGGCCTCTCATACCAGTGGAACACACCCATGTAACTTGAAGGAGGCAAAGGATGTAAAATGTGACGCGGGCTGTTTATTGACAGAGAGATGTTGAGAGATGCGACTATTTCACGTCAGTGCCTCACCAGCCATGAAGCTCACCACACGTCACTGAATGGCATTGATGATTAACCTGGAATTACAGCCGAGACATTGAATCATTTATGTTTTGCTGAATATAAATGAAGGCTACATCACCAGTATAGAAATTACTTTTCAACACATTACTTTATTGGTCAGACAATGCATTTCTACTGCGGTGAAGCAGCAAACGTCCTTTTTCTTGATTTTCTTCATACTATTCTGGGTTTCTTCCCTCCGGAGCCTCTCTTTCTTTCTTAAGGTTGATGTAGTTTAGAAGCCATCACTTTAAGGCAGGGGTCACCAACAGGTCTAAGCTTGACGTGACAATATGTACATTTCAAAAATGTATTATTATATCTATGAACTACAACCTGGTAGAGTTGAAAGGTCAGTATGACGCACTACGACGAAACAAACAAGCAGCGCCGTGAAAATGAGAGGACTGACCCGTAACAAGATCACTTTTATTTTCACGACAAATGCGAGGTAAAGGTTTTTTTACCTCTGTGAAAGGAGCGTGTGTTTGTCTCATTTCGCCACGACTGTGGTGGCAGAGGCCAGGTGGCACAGCGCAGACATTTCACGATGGGTCACACAAAGTACCAACTATCCACAGAGCAGTGCACTGAATGCAGAAAAAGCCACGAGTTGCGGAGATTCCGTGAGACATCTGCAAAACTCACTCAGAGAACAACATACTGGTAAACCGCACGCAATGTCAGGCTTCCCAGTAACTGAAAGAAACCAATACCAGATCTAGTGTCCAGTTCATGTTTAGTTCAATGCGTTTGTGAAATGTAAACAATGTAAAAAAAATAATCTTAGCTCACTTTTTGTATATGATTTATTCAGTTTAAAAAAACACTACGACAAAATGTAAATATAATTATTTATCTGTTTACTACCTCGTTAATTCATTGTTGATATTCATTGTGAGAAATAATCAACATGATCAGTGTCTTTGCATAATCTTTAATTATTAATAAATTCAGAAGAGCGTCTAAAAGTGGTAGCCTGCAATAATCACACTGTAAAACGTTTTGTTGTAAATTTACAGTAGAATGGCAGCTGGGTTGCCAGCCACATACTGTATTTTTACAGGACTAATACTGTAAACTAGTATAGTCTAGTACTGTGATTTCTAAATGCAGTACCCTACTGGTTTTTTACTGTATTATTTACATTATTAACATATTATTTTATTATTAACTGTATTATTTACAGCAATATATTGTTTTTATACAAGGAATACGTTTATTCTAAAAACGTGAAACCGCACTTTCCACGACTCTTAACATTTGTTATAGCACATTATTAGTAATCTATACATAATGTTTCGCTCGATTTCAAACTGATTTAAAGTGTTTTAACGCGTATCAGCCCCTTTAGCACACTTTCTTCAAAGGGAGAAAGGAGCTCAAGGACGCGGAAGCGCAGCACGACGTGAGACAAACAAGCGGATGATAGAGCAGAAATGTTTGTTATTGTTCGTATCTCAAAGCAAAAAATTTCCCGCGAGACCTTTCATATCTCAAACACTTTGTAACTCGAAACATTCGAGTATCTCGGGGGTACCACAGTATTTGGTATTTCCCTGTCTGAAAACAGATCACCACTGTAAAAGATACCAGCTTTATGAAAATACAGAATAATACTGTAAGAACATCCCTGTAAATTTACAGTAAAGTTTTACAGTACAGTACCCAGGAAGTAGCTCTCAGTTTCAAAAAGGTTGGTGACCTCTGCTTTAGAGCTTTTGGAAGGCTGAAGAACGCATCTCTATCTGTACATTCGGCAGCTGGTTTATGCTTATAGTGTTGTGCAGCTGGTTTAGGAGCCTAACTGGATGTTTTATCCTGCTTAATGCCGTAGTAAAATCAGACAAGTTGTTGCCGCTGGTTTCTCTGAGCCAGGACAAGAGCAGTGGCACCAACATCCCAATGATCACTGAACTCGGTAAGAGTCGCTCCCCCTTCTGCTGCATTCAAAATCACACACTTTCAATTAGCTTCTTTCCCATGGAAGCCAAAACCAGTTCGCTTTTATAAACTGGATTTTCGGTTCGGTAAAGCATTGTAGTGACTGTGACAGAGGATGCTTCTTTTCATAGCGTCCACTGAGTCACTAGCTGCTGTTGAACATTCATCTGTTTTCTTGACTTGCGTACCACAGGGTTCTGCTGGTGCTCATCTCCAGTGGAAATTTTGGATTGGTCTCCTTATTCACCCCTACTGGGGGTTTAGAGGAACCAGTGAAGTTTCTTTTTCTGAATGTAAGGCGGAGCTTCCGGAAAAAACACTGGGCGAACATGCAAACTCCAATCAGGAAGCTTCCATCTGACCTACTGACTCCGAGGCTCGACACTGCCTCCCCTTGTAAACATCAGTTTTGATTAACATTGAAATCTTTGTTTTGCGTATTTTTTTTTCTCAGTGGGATCAAACTTTCTTCTTTAAAAGGAGACTTGTATTTTGTAGCTGTGTAATTTGCAGGTGTATCAGTCGTACAGTGAAGGAAAAGGATGTTTCACCCCTAAACATTTGCCCAGACCATATCAAAGAAGCGTAGCAGGCCATAAATGCAACCCTAGACTCATTTCAACAGAGAGACAGCCTGAACATCTGAGTAAAAGTGCTGGGCTCAGGTGAGAACCCCACCCAGCTCAAGTCTCTCTCACCATCCCCAAGGTCAAGCGTGGAGCTGCTTTGGGAGGTTTTATTAAGGACATCTGCACAGTCTTCACTTGGGAAAGATCCTCCTTCCCTCGGACATAGCTCATGAATTACAATGGAACGGATCAAGAAGAAGCACATCTTGAAATGTACCTGTCTCCAGACCTCCACCACAACGAAAATCTGAAAATCGGTTTGAGTTGCTACCCGATAATGACCGTTGGGGTAGAAAACCCTCACAAATTAAGGGATTAATCATTTCTTCAAAATACTGTCGTTTCCAAATAATGTCATTTCATTTATTTTTAAATCACAGTCACTTCAATCCGACAGATTTCTGTTCACATTAGCATCATAAAGAAGGAAAGTGTGTGATTTTTGTCACGCCGCCTCTTGTGTTGGTTTCTTTCTCTGTTTTCTGGTTTGGGCTGCTGTGCATGATTAACGAGTGTGTACTGCATGCGTCGATTCTTATATGTTTTCTGAATATAGTTCCAAGTGGAAAAAGATAAAGTACAAACAGAACTGGACCAAGTATTGAGCCCTGGGGAACCCCACAGTGTTATAAATTAGTGTTAATGAGCAGATGGACAGATGCCGGTGAGGGTTTATTGTTTGGAATAGCAGAAAAAACATGTTGTCTCCTGATGTATGCTTGGTTCCTCATGTTTGATTTCCTCCGGACTCCTCCGGTGAGCGTCGCTGTTTAGTATTCTATCTGTAACTGTGTTTCTGTAGTAAACGACTCCAACGTTCAGTTTCTGGATCAGGACGATGATGACGATCCGGACACTGAGCTCTACCTTACCCAACCTTTCGCCTGCGGAACAGCCTTCGCTGTCAGCGTCCTCGATTCCCTCATGAGCGCCGTAAGTAGCAAGAACTAAACGATTTTGCAGACAGATTCACAAATGAAAACGGAGAAATGCACATTTCTGGTGCTGTCCTGAGAACAGTAGCATCGATCAAGTCTGTGAGGTGATGACGCTGATTGTTCTTCACGGATGACATCCGGAGGCTGTTTTTTCCCCAGACGTATTTTAACGACAACATATTGACTCTGATCCGGACCCTGGTGACGGGCGGTGCCACGCCAGAGCTAGAGGGACTGCTGGCTGAAGAAAACGCTCTGAGAGGTGGATACAGCACCCCTCAGACCCTGGCAAACAGAGACCGCTGTCGTGTTGCCCAGCTAGCACTCTACGACGGGCCGTTTGCTGACCTGGGGGTGAGACCCACATCTCCAATAACTCCCAAGCATTTACCTCCAAGCTGTTTTCAACATTTCTGTTTTTTGCACTTTTCATGTACAGTGGCACCTCGAGATATGAAATTAATCAAGAAACAACAGTATAAATTGTAAAAGAAAATGGAAACCAGAGAAAAATCTTTTCTTCATTCCTTAAATCTACACATTGTTAAAGTTATTGCACGAATTACAAACACAAGCATATGTGTAGACTTGAAAAGTCCTGAAAGAAATAACGTTTATTAAGTGGAAACTGCTGCTCGCAAATTAAAGGTTGCAAGACACTTTTGCAAGGCCAGCCCGAACCAATCTGGTCTAGGATTTCAGATGGCGCCCCTGGCATCGCAGTAAATTTCACCTCTGTGTACATGTACTTTAAAAAACGTAACATCATTTTGCTTTAACCTCTTAAGCCCGAGAGTCCCCGGTACCCCTTGTGCGTTACATTTTCACTCATAGCTCACTAACCCTGAGAATAACCCACACATATTAAATACTGTTGTGTTCAGCGGAAACTCCTCTAAAAACGTATCTAATTCAATTTCATATTTGTGAACCACAGCTCGAACGCCATGCAAATAAACAACAACATGTCCGGAGTATAATTCATGACCACGTTTTTGTTTATGTGCGATATGTATCCACAATATAAACGGAAACACCAAAACCATGGCATCAAATGAAAGCTAACAACCAGCTGAATCCAGCGATATGCAACTCATTTACATTGCATGAAGTCTTTTAGAGCAGGGAGTGAAAGCGAAAACCAAGCAAGCATGTAAATCTCGTCTTACCTTTGCCGTTTTTTCAACAAAAAGTTATTTCCATAGCGATAAAAGTCCGTTTGTTGTTATGTCCGGTCGATAGCTTCACGGAAACTCTTTTGTTTTTTTTTCTGTTGCTCCGTGGTCTCATTACGTCACCAAATATGGAATGACTCCCCGTGCGTAAGAGGTGGTCTCTCCACGCTGCGCGTCGTGTGATTCGTCGGCGATCCCGTCAGTCTCAAAATGGTTGTCATCATTGGCTGCCTCAGAATCAGAGCTTTCCAGCGATATATAGAGCTCCCGGATTGGACAGATGGTCGGGGGGTAGGGACACGCAGAAACTCGACGTAGAAAGCATTTGTGAATGAAAGATTCCCAAAAGCGCAGCAAGATGGGGTAAATGAGCTTCCACCTCCCTTTTACAGCGTTTCTTTAGGAGTTTTTTTTGCTGAAATCATGTCCCGTAAGCAAGAAAAGAAGACTATGAACGTAGCTGAAGCTTTGGACAAGATTTTTTCCATATTTCAGTTATTGTGCCAAATTGTGCCAAACTGTGCCAACATGGATTACGCCTGAACTTTGTTCAATCAAAACCTTTACAGAATTTCTTTTACGAAGCTTAGACTGTAGTACATTATAGGTAATCTGCACATAATGTTTCGCTTGATTTAAAACTGATTTGAAGCCTTTTTGGTGAGATGATAATCAAGTGTCAGCATCTTTTACCACTGTCTGTCAATGGGAGAGTGGAGAGCCAGGACCCGGAAGCGCAGCGCAACACCAGACTCAACAAGTGGAAAGGAGAATAGAACTGTTTGCGATTTTTTTGTATCTTAGAATTTTTTGGTATCCTGAAGCAAAATACAAGAGACTCGTCATATTTTGGATTTTTTTTTTTGTTTCGTGAAGCATTCGTATCTCGAGGTACCACAGTATAAATATATTTTTTTAAATTTAAACAATTTCCCATGAGCGCTCACACTTGCGCATTATAGTTCCATGTGTGTTTCAACTTTTATTAATTTGGGGATCCCTGTTGTTTCAGGATGGTGGATGTTATGGGGATTTATTCTGTAAAGCGCTGAAGACGTATAATATGTTGTGCTTTGGGATCTACCGCTTGCGAGATGCTCACCTGGGATCACCCAGCCAGTGCACCAAGCGGTTCGTTCACTCTGTCTCTCTCTTTAATACTTTACACGTAAATGTGGATTCTATTCCTATGTGTCCACTTATTTTTGTTTTACGTGATGATCACAAGGTGACAACAAGATCAAAAGACCCCATGGCCTACTTCCACACACTCTGCAAGGACTGGAGGTGTGATCACACTTGGTATTAGTGTGGTACATTTCGACAGAAACATATGAAAGGATCAAACATAAAGAGTAATAGTTTGGTCGGTCTAGGTACTAGCAGAGGTGGGGCCAAGTCAAGTCACTAGTCAAAATAGGGCAAGACCGAGTCCGGTCACAAGTCATGACAGGGCAAGGCCGAGTCAAGTCACAAGTCATGACAGGGCAAGTCTGACTCAAGTCGCAGGTCATGACAGGGCAAGACTGAGTCCAGTTAAAAGTCATGACAGGGCAAGTCCGAGTCCAGTCACGAGTCATGACAGGGCAAGTCCGAGTCAAGTCACAGGTCATGACAGGGCAAGTCCGAGTCCAGTCACAGGTCATGACAGGGCAAGTCCGAGTCCTGTCACAGGTCATGACAGGGCAAGTCCAAGTCAAGTCACAGATCATGACAGGGCAAGTCCGAGTCCAGTCACAATTCATGACAGGGCAAGTCCGAGTCCAGTCACAAGTCATGACAGGGCAAGTCCGAGTCCAGTCACAAGTCATGACAGGGCAAGGCCGAGTCAAGTCACAAGTCATGACAGGGCAAGTCTGAGTCCTGTCACAGGTCATGACAGGGGCAAGTCCAAGTCAAGTCACAGATCATGACAGGGCAAGTTTGAGTCCAGTCACAAGTCATGACAGGGCAAGTCCGAGTCCAGTCACAAGTCATGACAGGGAAACTCCGATTCAAGTCACAAGTCATGACAGGGCAAGTCCGAGTCCAGTCACAAGTCATGACAGGGCAACTCCGAGTCAAGTCACAAGTCACGACAGGGCAAGTCCGAGTCCAGTCACAAGTCATGACAGGGCAAGTCCGAGTCCAGTCACAAGTCATGACAGGGCAACTCCGAGTCAAGTCACAAGTCATGACAGGGCAAGTCCGAGTCCAGTCACAAGTCATGACAGGGCAAGGCCGAGTCAAGTCACAAGTCATGACAGGGCAAGTCTGACTCAAGTCGCAGGTCATGACAGGGCAAGACTGAGTCCAGTTAAAAGTCATGACATGGCAAGTCCGAGTCCAGTCACGAGTCATGACAGGGCAAGTCCGAGTCAAGTCACAGGTCATGACAGGGCAAGTCCGAGTCCAGTCACAGGTCATGACAGGGCAAGTCCGAGTCCTGTCACAGGTCATGACAGGGCAAGTCCAAGTCAAGTCACAGATCATGACAGGGCAAGTTCGAGTCCAGTCACAATTCATGACAGGGCAAGTCCGAGTCCAGTCACAAGTCATGACAGGGCAACTCCGAGTCAAGTCACAAGTCACGACAGGGCAAGTCCGAGTCCAGTCACAAGTCATGACAGGGCAAGTCCGAGTCCAGTCACAAGTCATGACAGGGCAAGGCCGAATAAGTCACAAGTCATGACAGGGCAAGTCTGACTCAAGTCGCAGGTCAGCAGGGCAAGACTGAGTCCAGTTAAAAGTCATGACAGGGCAAGTCCGAGTCTAGTCACGAGTCATGACAGGGCAAGTCCGAGTCAAGTCACAGGTCATGACAGGGCAAGTCCGAGTCCAGTCACAAGTCATGACAGGGCAAATCCAGTCAAGTCACAAGTCACAACAGGGCAAGTCCGAGTCCTGTCACAGGTCATGACAGGGCAAGTCCAAGTCAAGTCACAGATCATGACAGGGCAAGTTCGAGTCCAGTCACAATTCATGACAGGGCAAGCCCGAGTCAAGTCACAAGTCATGACAGGGCAAGTCCGAGTCCAGTCACAAGTCATGACAGGGCAAGTCCGAGTCCAGTCACAAGTCATGACAAGGCAAATCCCAGTCAAGTCACAAGTCACGACAGGGCAAATGACCTTCCTCGAAGGAGTTTGCATGTTCTCCCTGTGCATGTACTCCGGTTTTAATAATAAATACGCTGTGACTGAAGCGTATTTTCTCTGAATCCACTGCAGTGTTGTGACAGAGTGTTTTAAAGCAGGTCTTAATTAAAGACAGCCTCGCTTTACAGCCATGTGACCAGATCCATCCACGTCCCGATCTTAGATGGGTGACCCGGTTTTCTCTGTAAAGGGAAAGTTATTTATTAATTGAGAAAAGTGATTATTTACATTTACGAGGCTGTTTTCCAGTTCATGCCCTGTTTTCCCTGAGCACGACTGCTTTTATTTATTAACAACTTCTATTTGGCATCTCAACAGCTACGTGATCACGAATCCTCCGTACGAGTTTGAGCTGGTGCCGAGTGACCTGATCTTCTGCCTGATGCAGTTCGACCACAGCGCGGGACAGAGCCGCACGACCCTCACACTGACGAACCGAAGGAACCCGTCGGCCCCAGCAGCCATCTCAGTGCCCCCTGGAGGCAGAGTGGCACGCGGCCGGAGACCCCCTGAGAAACACAAGTATGTTCCTCTCTGATAACTAAACACCAGAGAGAGGTACAGCATGCGTGTGAGATGAAAGTCCCTGAAAGAAGGATCAGAGCTGGAACGCAAGAGAGCGAGGTGGGAGCTCCGTCCAGTCCAACGGTTTCCTCGCCATCGCCTCTTATCCACTCAGATTTCTCTCAATGATTGTGTTGGTGGAGCCCTTTTGGATCCCAGGGAAGAGCCTCGACTGTGATGCACTGCAGAAGTTAAAGATGTGCACTCACTTCCAGTAGAGGGCTGAGCTTCTGTTTGTCTCAGGCCACTCTTTCTCTGAGATTTCACATCTGCACTGAAAACTAAAACCCTTCATCTCATCCTTAGTCTGTCAGAGAAAGAAAAGAGCGGCATCGAGTTTCGAAAACAGCTGCAGCTGTTCACTGTGGAACATGCCGAGTGCCGCATAGTCTCAGATAAGAACAGAGCTGCCCCCGCCCACTCACCCCCCCCCCCATCCCCTCCAAGCAGCATCCTCTACAGTAAGAGTTGGAGAAGCTGAAACAGACAGAGCGGTGGCTTCAGCTGCATCCAGGTCTAAATTTAGATCATCCAGATCTATACCCATCAGAAGAGTTCAGGTACAGATTCTTCAAGACTCCAAAATTAAATATGAGACAGTCACATGCATTTTATCAATAAATAAGTAAATACAGTGAACCCTCGTTTATTGACACCTTATTTACAGTATTCATTTAACAGTTATTCAGACTTTTAAAACCCTCCCTTTACATAGTACTGTTAGCAAACCACCCAGATATCTACAATACGTACATACAGGACACAGACACAATGAACCAACAGTACCAGCAGATATTAATAATTATTAATGGAATTAATGAAATATTTGGGGTCTTCATATATAGTGACTATTTTTTAACTTTCCGCAAAATCTGCTATATATTTTCCGCTATATAATGGAAAAAAAATCGGTGAAGCCGTGAATCCGCAATAGTAGCGAGGGTTCACTGTAGAGGACATTTAGTGTGAGCTCCACTAAACTCAAAATCGCCTCTAGGCATAACACACTATAAACCCGTCAAAAGAGCTTTTATAGAAATAAGAAGATTCTTGATTTTTCAGTACTCTTTTACGGCACTTTTTTGTGCACTTTTGGCGCCAAATTCAGTGACAACTTGATGCTGGCTTTGGAAATGAGAAAATTCCGATTGACCCCCATGCAAATGAAGTTTTCAGGCATCTTCGAGGTGTCACGTCATCAGGAACATCTGGGTCTTCTCTTGTTTGATATGTGGCTGCCATTGGAATCAGTATCCTAGTGGCTAGTGTTGGTCCCCTTTCTAAGACCTCCAGCACATCTCCCAGAACCCTTTGTATAAATGGAGACCATCTGTTGGGCCATCGACAGCCTCAGTTAGAGTTATCTCCATGTGCAACTGTGTTCTGGGCTACTTTTGAGAAAGGTCCGAGCTCCCCTGATTCCGAATGAATCTTCGGGCTGGACTACAAGGACAGCCTGTGACCCTGGGACAAACAGAAGCGTGTGCTGAAACGAGCCAGACTCGTCCCATCAGAATTAGGGTATTTTCCCTGCTGCTAGGTACAGGACTGGTTGGTCTCAGACGACACATGTCTGTATCTCAAGCCCCACCAAAGATCCCTCGCTCAAGCCGCCAGAGACACGACTAATCTCTGGGAGCAAGCAGAAGTCGTCTTCGAGATGACCCGGAGCTGAAACCCTCCCGACTGAACCGGCCGGTGTTCTGCGTTTTCCGTTGGGGGTTGTTTGAGTTGCTCGTTCAAGCATTTCATCACTTAGCACTTGAACTGCACTTTAAACGTCCTGTTTGAGCCTCATCATCACATGGCTTTTATCATTCCTTCACACGAAGCCACGTACAATCATTTCAAGTGAGAGAATTTACCTGGCAAATATTATTCCTCCTTTATTTTGGGCAGTTTATTATAATAGTTTCTATTCAAAGTCAGTTAATTGAAGCAGTTTATGTTCAGCTGTTCGATACATGATACTCATGTTACACATGTTGTTTTTTGTGTTTGGTTAAAACAAACAGTGTGTAAATCTAATGAAGTACAGTGGTACCCTCGAGATACGAATGCTTCGAGATACGAAAAAAAATTCCAAGATACGAAAAACACCAACAGTTCTGCTCTATTATCCGCTTGTTAAGTCTGACGTCGGGCTGTATTCTCCCATTGCAGATAGTGCTAAAGGGCGCTGATGTGCTTTGAAACACTATAAATACATTTTGCTGTGTTGCTGTTAGTAATTTGTGAAATATCTTGAGAAAGTTAACTTTCATACATAGTGCCGTAATGTTTTCTACCATCCGTTCCTCCTCCTCCGAAACAAATCGCTTCACTCAAGGCAAGGTTTCATATTCGTGTACATATTACGTATTTTACTTGTGTTTTATTCTGTTTTATTATCATTTATTACAATAACAATGTGTAGATTTAAGGATTGAAGAAACGTTACTTGATTTTTCTCTGGTTTTCCATTTTTTCATCTCTTTATTCTGTTGTTTCTGAGAGCCGCTGCACGGATTAGACGTTTTACATGTAAAACTTGCTTTGAGATACGAAATGTTCGAGATTCGAACGTCATTTCATATCTCGGGGTACCACTGTATAACCATGAGTTAAATAAATGAGCAACACACAACATGGTAAACCAATCTTTGAAAGCAGCAGTCCAGATTTGAATTCTGATATCTTGATATCTAAATCCCAGATGCGTTGTATCTGTAGCTCGCTCCAGCCTTCTTTTGACCAAATAATCGTAGAGCAATGTGTGCAGCAGTGGTGGATTCGAGATCTTCACACAGGAGAAGCTTGTTGTAGCTTTACAAACATGTAATTCTGCAGAGTGCTACTAACTAAAGTACATTTAGAATGAGGCGGTTGTCGAATTACAACAGGAGGCAACTTACCATATATTAGTTTAATGTTACACGACCTGAATCAAATCAAACTTTGCTGAATATACAGAAACTTATTTCGACACGAATACTGAGAGTATTGTCTCAAGTATTTTACTCTGACTGCAGCCGACAGAGGAGCTCCGAGGATGGAGATTTAGGGGAAGATTGGTGTAGTTCTTGTGGAGATGAGTCAGGAACCTGCGTTCACATTTAAATAACCAACAATAACCCAGAACAACTGTGGAGATGGGGTCAGCGTGTGTCTTTTGAACAGTGTTATTTCAAGAACCCACGTCTCTCAGCTTCATAAATTATCTTTAACCATGTTTTGGTGGTAAACTCCCAATGGCAGCCTTGAGCTGTTGCCAATAATAAAGCTGTCACTCAAAAAGAATAAAAGAGAGACTGACCATCAGTTCATCCAATCGTCATCCATCGGCTCAGCGTCTGGCACCACGAACACACTGTTGTACACGAAAGAAGCTCAGCTTCACTACGTCAAATTATTTCAACATGAGTCTTGCTTTTCATGGATTTTCTCAGCGGTTCAGCTCACAGAGCGTCAAGCTTCAGTGGGACTTGATGGGTGTGGCTTTGTATGAAGTGCTGCTAAAGGGAATGTATGAAATATGACGACGTCCCCTTCATGATCCTAATCTCAAAAAACAGAAGATTCTAAGAATGCTTTGAGTCAAAACAACAGTAAAGACCATTTCCACTCAGAACTGTAAGCCAATCAGAGAATAGAACGATGTTTCTTTTAAAACTTTTTGCAGAGGCTTTTGCAAAGGATCTGTAACTGAAAAGTAAAGTAAGAACACACTAGTGGATTTTATTTTAGTCACTAAATAATTTATTAAACGTGTAGGACTTGCCTTTAAATGAGTTCCTGTCTGCAGCATTGCCCACATTAAATGGTCAAATTAACACAGGGAGCTGGATCTACAGGATCTTCTAAAAAAAATAGCATATTGTGATAAAGTTCCTTATTTTCTGTAATGTACTGATAAACATTACACTTTCATATATTTCAGATTCATTTACACTCAACTGAAGTCCTTCAAGCCTTTTATTGATTTAATATTGATGATTTTGGCAAACAGCTCATGAAAACCTCAAAAAAAATTGCATATTACATCCGACCAATAACAGAAAAGTGTTTTTAATACGAATACTAATTATTAATTCAAATAATTCAGTTCAGTTCTGCACTCAATACTTGGTCGGGAATCCTTCTGTAGAAGTGACTGGTTGAATGGGGCGTGGCATGGAGGCTATCAGCCCGTGGCACTGCTGAGGTGTTCTGGAGGCACAGGATGCTTCGATAGCGGCCGTAAGCTCCTCCAGAGTGTTGGGTCTTGTGTCTCTCAACGTTCTCTTCACAATATCCCACAGATTCTCTACGGGGTTCAGGTCAGGAGAGTTGAGCACCAGTAATACCATAGTCTGGAAACCATTTACCAGTGGTTTTGGCACCAAGAGCAGGTGCCAGGTTGTGCTGGAAAATGAAATCTTCATCTCCATAAAGCTTTTCAGCAGATGGAAGCATGAAGTGCTCCAAAATCTCCTGATAGCTAGCTGCATTGACCCCGCCCTTGATAAAACACAGTGGACCAACACCAGCAGCTGACATGGCACCCCGGGCCATCACTGACTGTGGGTACTTGACACTGGACTTCAGGCATTTCCCTCTCCCCAGTCTTCCTCCAGACTCTGGCACCTTGATTTCCAAATGACGTGTAAATATTGAGCAACAGTCCAGTGCTGCTTCTCTGTAGCTTAGCTCAGGCGCTTCTGCCGCTGGTTCAAAAGTGATGAGACCTGGGGAATGCGGCACCTGTAGCCCATTTCCTGTACACCCCTGTACATGGTGGCTCTGGATGTTTCTACTACAGACTCATCCACTGCTTCTGCAGGTCCCCCAATGTCTGGAATCGATTCTTCTCCACAATCTTCCTCAGGGTTCGGTCACCTCTTCTCGTTGTGCAGCGTTTTCTGCCACACCTTTTCCTTCCCACTGAGGCGCCTTGATACAGCACTCTGGGATCAGCCGATTCATTCAGAAATTTCTTTCTGTGTCTTACCCTCCTGCTTGAGGGTGTCAGTGATGTTCTTCTGGACAGCAGTCACTCTTACCCATGATTGTGGTTTTGAGTATTGAACCAGTCTGGGAGTTTTTAAAAGCCTCAGGAATCTTTTGCAGGTGTTTAGAGTGAATTTGTTGATTCAGATGATTTGGTTAATAGTTTAGAGAACCTTTTCATGATGTGCGAATTGTTTTAGGTTTTCATGAGCTGTTTGTCAAAATCATCAATATTAAAACAGTTAAAGGTTTGAAGTACTTCAGTTGTGTGTAAATGAAATATATGAAAGTCTAATGTTTATCGGTACATTACAGAAAATAATGAATCAGCACATTACACAAGCAAACCAGTTATGGTCATCTTTAACTTTTCTAAGAACAACCAACAAGAGCAGCACTAACTGGAAGAAGCTTACGGTTTTTATCTGCATTATCTTGCACTTGAGGGATATTCAATGTTGATCAGCTACCGTATGTGGACTGCTGCTTTATCTGCTCACCTCACTTGATCTCGATGGTCCCAAATGTCTGTATCCATGTGTCCAGATTTTCATAAGCGTAAAGAATGTTGCCATTTTCAGCTCTCTGCCTTCTTGAGACGTCCGATGACAGAATGAGACTCATCACATTGGCCTTGACAGAAACATACTCTGAGACACCTGAGGATACACACGCTGCGCATCGATTCTTATCTTCCATCACAAGTTTACTCGTGATAATTCTCCGGCTGTTCTCTTGAACTTTGGGGCTGAACTCGGCCATTTTATAAACGACTTAAATGCTGCAAGACTCTGTGATTTTCTAAGCATCTGTGAAAATGCCACAGGGCATCGATTTGCTTTCTGTGTTTGATTCACATCCATTGCTAGAGTAAAACTCACTCACACCAAAGCTGGACTCTCAAAGCTGAAGAGGTTTTTCAGAAACTAGTATCCTATATCCACATTGAAACCTAATAAAGGTATTTTTTCTGTATTAATCACGTGTCTTTGTTTTCAAGTGCAAATGGTTTTCAGCTCTATATTCTCAAGGGTCTTCAGCCCTCCTAAAACCAGAACTTTCAGCGAATCTGATTTAATAAAGATTCACACAAGCGAGATACATCCAAAACTTTTACTCAACTATTTGTGAAACTAGGGCGTCACGAAAGAGTAAAAAAAGCTCCATTGGTTTTACTTTTAGAGCTTACAACCTTCGAAAGTATCTTTGTACACTTATTGGAAATTAAAGTCACATCTGCACAGTGACTTGCACAATTTCTTTTAAATAAAAGATAAAAAAAGCTCTTAATTTAACATTCTATTCACCAGATTTGCGAGCTTCAGAACAAGTCCATGCCTTGCTTTCTATTTTGCAGCACACAGTATAGATGAACTTTTTATTTTTGTCCTTTTTTAGCCTTTATTTTGAATGGGTAGGACAGTAGGTCGACAGGAAGAGAGTTGGAAAATGAAAACAGGTTAGGGATTCGAACCAGTCTGCGAGAGACTCTCATTGTCCTACTCTCCAAATAAAAGGAACTATGGATCTGATCAACTGGTCTCTGAATGCAAAATGGAGACCGGTGGTGGACAATAAAAATCTGTAGATATTTAGAGTTTAATAGAGTTTTTGACCTAAATGAACTTCTCTTCCATCTGGCTTTCCCTTATCTCCTCTGGCCTTGAAGGCCACAATAGGAGTCAAAATATATTCCCCTGCGAGGGCGTGATAAGGAGACTCTGCATTCCTCGCTCTCAAAACACCTCCGCTAGCTTCTCTCAACGCTGTAATATGAACGGGCCATGAGTACAGCGGCGTTAATGGCCACAGGAAAATGTCAGCTGTCGACTGCAGCGGTTCCACCACTTCCCTTGACCCTACCCCATCCTGCAATGTTTTCTTCCTGTATTAAGTGTATATGTGCTTGGTTGCAATGGATTGGAATGCCTTGCAATGCCCTTCGAAGGACAGTTCGGAAAAGGGTCTTTTTTTGAGTTACCTTACCTAATGTATGCCCATTTCTCTGTTTCTTTCTCAAATACTACCTCTCAACACTGGCCTGTCCCCGTCCTGTCTGTGTCTGTGGCCAGAGGAGTCCTATTTCACTGCATGTAACAGTGTATGTGACAAATAAAGGTGTGATTGAAATTGAATTGAAAAAACAGATAGTATGCAGGTGCATCACAGAGAAGACTTTGTGTCGTCCCACACTGGAATGTTTGCTCTTTGATTAATCTGATTAGGCGCCAGGTGGATTTCAGGTTTCCTCCATGCTTAGTCTGTGTTGCGTTCTCTCTCTCTCTCTCTCTCTCTCAGATGTGGGTAGTAACGTCTAGGTTACTTGCGTAACCCCTGAAGGAGGGAATGGAGATGTATGTTGAGAATTCGACTGATGGGAACCATGTTCCTTGGGAGGGACCGGGCCAAATATATAACGGTCAAATTGATTAGCAGGCGTAGGTGATTAGCAATCAGCTGGGTATATAAACCAGGCCTAAACCTAATGTCATTCTAGTGCATTTCAAAGGAGCCAAACCCACGCACCTCAGATCAGTGACTTCAAGGGCATTGTAAAGGAGGTACGTCTGCCGCATGTGGACTGGGCTCTCGGCTGGAGGTAAGCCAGCTGGATAGCCTCCACAATCCAGTGGGCTAACGGCTGCTAGGAAACCGCAGACCTCTGATGCTGTCCTCCAAACCATATGAAGAGCTGCTGGGAGTCTCAGAACTTCTGTCTGGGCACCAATTTCTGGCACTGAAACAGCTACAACCCTCGGAGGGAGGCAGATCTGAATCAGAGGACACCAAAGATCACGCCCCTTCTGATGCTGCGAGGGCATTGCAGACGTGTTAGAACCCCAAACACTCCACACACCACCTTTCGACGAGATAAACTCAACGCATCCAGGAGTATTGCAGGTTTTGCAATGTCGTGAAAAATGGACAGGATTGATGACAAAACTGTGAGGAAACACTGCACAGGCATGGCTGAAGGATCAGAGGTGCAGCATTACAGTGGCTTGTTCTCTAGGCTAGCAGAGTACAACACCGGAATGCTAGCTAAGCAACCTGCTAATCACTTTAGCACTAGCGTCGAAGAGGGAGAGAGATTAACATGACCGTTGGGTTACGCCCGTTTGCCCGTTATCTATTCGGCCTGCAGACTCCCAAGGAAGTTTGTTCCAACCATTTGGATTCCATCTCTGGAATCGTTACTTTAATAGAATAATTACTCTTTCTAAGTTACATTTTTGGGGTAACCACCCTCGGATAGCTACTTCTGCTTTTACTCAGGTACGTTTGATGGTGTTCCGCCAATAATGACAAAATTTGAATAAATATTAGACATATGAAATAATAATTTGTTTACGTGACTTGATGTGAAGACGACATGTACTGCCGAACAGCAAAATTCTGTAAAACCGAGTGATGAATAAAGAAAAATTGACCAAATAAACATCATACACAAGTGTAAGAACAAAAACACTCTTCACACACACTTCCTCTTTAATTCTCTGTTAGCTTGGTTAAATTCAGATGCTGACAAATTATGTGAAAATAAAGATAGTTAGATAGTAAAAATCTGGGTGCGAATGACAGTTCATGACTGTAAAGGTCTCTACACTCCGAGCCAAACTATCATTGCGAAGTTTCGTGCGACAACGCGCCTCGATATTAAACCATGGCCGCCAACGTGATATCACACATTGGACCGAACGAGAGGTGCCAACAAAAAAAGAGTTTTGCCAAATCGGATCCGTTTTTTGCAAGACCAATGAGAGCTGGTTCTTTTCATGATGTGAGTAGGATGTGAAAGAGCTGCTTGGTGGCGCTCATCCTACATTTTCATAGCGACTAATAAAAACAGCTCCCTGTGATCTGACCCCAACAGAAAAAAAACGCTCGACATCCAGGAGTTTTTCTATTTTTCTCTGTCGTCGTCTTCTTCTTCTTCTTTTCCCCATTTGGCATGGTGGGCATCTTCTGGCAGGGAGCGTCATTGCATCAATATTTCCTTGATGGAGACGAAGTGCACCCTGCTGAGAAGCATCTGAAGATTCGTGAGAATCTCAATCCCGATTGTTGCGTAGAAGCCTTTACTCAATTAACTATTGGGATTGTACTCTTCTGTGAGTATATAAGTACTTTTACTCTACCCACCTCTGCTCTCTCTCTCTCTCTCTGCTCCTGTCCCTCCCTGCCTTTGTCTCTCTTATCACTTCCTCACCTGTGTGAAGTTACTTTAGTTAATGAGCCTACGTCGTGGCCTTTTTAATCATTCCTTCATTTATTTTCCAACCCGCTAGTTCCTATTTTGGGGTCACGGGGGTCTGCCGGTACATATCTCCAGTGCACATTGGGCAAGAGGCAGGTGTACACCCTGGACAGGTCGCCAGTCCTTCGCAGGGCAGTGGTCTTTTCAGTCTCTTGCATTTGAGTCCTCCCACGATCACCCCCGCACTTGACATGATCTTTTAGAAATTGCAGATTATCAATGTCGAAATAAACCTGAAGACACAGCTTTAATGATTGAAAGAAATGCTGAAATGAAAGTGTGCACCGTTTGGTGTAGAGGAGTAAACTGACTGCTGTCCTCTCTCTTTGAAGTGTCCTGAGACTGAACCGACCCTTTCCAGGTAAGATGACACAAAAGCATGCTGTTACTGCAATCATTTGACGCGTTGAGCCATAACAACAGCAAGCTTGCAGCTGGCATGGAGTAGCTCTTGCATGTGATTTTTAGAAATAAATATATTGATTGCAGCGATTTATCAGTTACCATAGCAACAGACACTAATTAATATGCTACAGTTTATACAAAAGGCATGGTTTGAATTTCTAAATAAAAGATGAACCTGGATAACATGAGGCTGCCTTCTGCGGCACTTGTTAACTCCTCCTTGAACCTCCTCCACCACACAAAACACTACTTTTTAACACCATGCGCATAATTGACATAAATGTAGCTGATAAAACAGACCTTACCTTGTCAAAATTTTTTAATGTTTGTCCATTATCAACAATGTTTTTCTGTAATGTTTCTTAATAATCACCAAACATTTGATTAAACTGAGCTTTCTTTGGTGACTTGTGAAAAGTTCTCTAAACCACTCTCTCACCCTTTCGTTCACTCCTGGCACTAAATGGCTCAAGTGTTCTTATCTCTACTTAAGTAATAAGAGGATGCAAATCTAATGCTTTAAAAAAAGTGTATTGCATAAGCTTGATCAAGGAATGTTCATGGGTGTTTATCATTCAGCAGAGACAAACTGGTTCGCAGATGACGCAGAGAGCAGACCAGTCAAAATGACTCACACTCAGAACTCACTGTACAAATCCAGCAGCATCAGCATCCAGCCAATCAGAGAAGTGGAGGAGGAGCCATGACACGACACACAGCAAACCAGTACAAATCCAGCAGCATCAGCTTCTGACCAATCAGAGAAGTTGAGAAGAAGCTGATGTGGAGAACAAACCACCTCAAATCAATAGACGAAGTGCCCCTCACAACCTCTCAATGCATATGTAAAGACCACAGCATTGGTGCATTGGTTGGGCCCCTTCATATGTTTCAGTTGGCCCTGTTTGGTACTGAGTGGTGGCAGCCCTCTTAGGGAACAGTGTGGGTGTGGCTTGCAGCGCCTTTCCTTCATCTGAAAGTGCACATTCTGACATCTTCCTCCCCACTTCGGCATACGACTACAGAACTAGGGTGCCATACAATCCCCTGCTGGGTGGCTCATTTGAGCCTGTTCTGTTACCCCCCCCCCCCATTTTCGCAGTGGGAAACGAACCTGCCAAAATGCAGAAGCCCTGTTCAGGTCTCGCCGTTCACCTCCTTCTGGTCACTCACTCCCTCAAGCAAGAACAGCTAATGCTCTCATTGTTGTGCGACTTCCTCGTCAATGATAATTCTGAGCTGGGGCAAAAGGAGTTCCCATTCAGGTGTGTACAACCTTAAGTTGCGAACCTTTTTCAAGTTCAGCATCGGCCTGTCTGAAAGGACTTCGGGCATGGCGCTTCATAAAGGGCTTCCCATCAGTCGGATTCTCGACATACATCTCCAGAATTGACTGAAAGGGAACGTCTAGGTTACTTGTGTAACCCCTCATTCTCTGAGGTAGTGAACGAAGATGCATCTCGTTACCATGCTATGGAAGTCACTAATCTGAGGGGCAGAGGTAAGTGTGTTCTGCTCCTCAGAAAAACACCCGCAAATTTATTTGACCGTTATATATTCGACCCGCTAACTCCCAAGAAAAGTGTTCCCATCAGATTCCTAACATACATCTTCATTCCCTCCTTCAGGGACAGAGGGGTTACGCAAATGCCCTAGACGTCACAGCATTTTAAATCCAATGGGATCCAACCCGACTCCCAATTACTCTACAAATAAAGATGACTTTTTTTGATTGGCAGAAGTTGAGAGTCTTGCTACCATTCAGGGCAAAGCCAGAGGGCACCTCAGCATAGGTGCAATAGAGGAATAACATCTAAGATTACCTGCAGCCAAAGAGAGAGCAGCATCCAGGGAAGAGGGGAGTTGTGGGGAGACCTAAAGGATAGACAGCAATATCAAACAAAGGGGGTTCAAACAGGGGTTCTTCTCTGTCTATTTGGACCCAAGAAAATAACGAGGCATTAAAAGATGCTTGTTCAACAAAAACTGATGCAAGCTGATTTGGTTGCATTAATTCTACCTTCATTTTACAACTTTCTAGAGAATATCAAAGAAAAGTCTGTGTACAGTTCCTTATTCTGCCTATAACTCTCCTCAGTTTCAATTATCTTGTAATCTTGAAAACTATGTTGTATGTTGCAAGTATAACATTCGAATCTGCCGTGCTAGTCTTCTGATACAGTGCCCTCTGGCTTATCCCTGTCCCATCAATTACCATCACTGAACACAGCCCCCTGGTACAAAAACATCACGCTAGTTTTATTTAAACTTTCTGCATTGTGGGCAGCTTACTCTTTCATTCCTGCGTATTTGGCCCATTCACTACAGAATGCATTTGAAAGAAGAAAAAAAAACAAGAAACAAACAAGAAAAAGAAAATTGAAAGCACTCTCAAAAAGAGAAAATATATATATAAAAGGCAGTTTTGTGGGTGACACAAGGCAAGCATGTTAAAGGTAGATTTAGGGCAGAGTAGTGAAGGGCTGAATGATGGAGACTGAGTGTGAGCTGCTGTTAGTGGTTAATCCTGATGGAGGCTTCACTGCAGGTAAACCCCTGATCCGCTCATCCGCGCTGCAGCGGCGCTCATCTGACAAGGCATGTAATCCCATCATCGCTGTAACACAATGCTCTCTAAAGAGATGCTAAACCGTTAAACACATTTCTGCACCGGTGCATGAAAATAATTTACCTGACAATAAGAAGAAAACTATATCGATGCGCCATCTGATATAACCTGCTGCTGCACATTGACCCCAAGTTCATCCCAGGGTCCTGGGGGGAATCTTCCGTTTACTTGAGCATGTTTTGGATTGTAGGTGAAAACCCTGGCCTAACAGAAGGCCCATGATAAATACTGAAAGATGTTTAATAAAACATTTTTCCATCAAATTAATCTAATTTTATTCCACAACGCTTTAGCTAAAATGAGTGTCTAATGTGTGGAAAGTAGTTTCTCCCCGTGACCCAACATTCATGGACTATACCATAAGAGGGAGATCAGAGGAGAACGACACAGACCAACCAAGTTTTGTCCAATGTGTGGAGAATACTTATGTTGTTTCATTTAAAATATAAAAATATGCAACACTAAATTAAAGGAGTTACCGCAGAGGAGCAAGCCCAAAAATACAAGACCAGAATGCCAAACAGAAAAAATATATGTATCATCCAACCAAGGCAGGCAAATATATAATTAAACCACTGGATTAAAACTAAGATAGTCAAAGAAGCGTGATCCAGAGGCGAGAATGGGAGAGCCGTGGTGAGCCTGGCGGTCTCTGACAACCACCAGGTATTAGCTGAAAAGAGTCTCCAGGAGCAGAATGACCAAAAGGTACAGAGTCTCACAGCAGCTCCTGACAGACTCGACTCAGAACGTAAGAATGATTAAGGCAAGGTTCAATTCCAGACTAATACAAAGGAAGAAAAGGAGGGAAGTTAAGAGAACTATCTTATTAGTGCGTACAAGCAGCCCCTGTGCCGTAGTGTGAGAGCCAATGAGAAAACAACAGCTGAAAAGAGAAATAGAAGCTGTGTCCCAATCCAGGTTCTAAAGCCTTAAGAGGGTCCTTCCTACCCAGCCCCCGAGGCTACGGCTTGGGAGGATCCTCCGAAGGCTGCATAAACTCTTGTTAAACGGGACGCTCTAGCCTCTTCTTCTTCTTCTGTTGTTTTTTGGCAGTTTGCTTGTGATGCATTAGCGCCACCAGCTGGGTCAGTAGATTGGATCCTGAAATGAATGAATGAAACGTTCTTGTATTTTTTATATTTTTCTTTAAGTGATTCTTTTATATTTATGTTTTGTGTATGATACATTTGAAGATACTGTTCTTTATAAAAATAACGTGTTACGTACATGTAAATACAAAATCCCTACAGGCAACGTTGTTGAGACTCAACTGATGCTGATTTGATGGCCTAGTATTTACAATAATATAATTCAGTCATTGTATTATTTAATATCTTCATTAAGATTCTAAATGTCCTTGTTATGTTTACATACAATCAAAAAATAATGTGAACATGTATCATAATGTGAAGATCTACGTGACGCTTGTGGACTGGTTTTGACTGTTTTACTAATTTTTATTTAAAAAATATATATAAGTTCCAATATTTTGAAATTGAGTCTGTTCCAGCTTCTTTGACACAACTTCTTCTAGCTGTCGAAAACACTGGTTCACATGGCACAGATGACAAATACAGTGGTTCCCTGAGATTCGAAGTTAATCTGGGTGGCTTTCGTATCTCGAATCAAGTTTTCCATGTAAAACACCTAATCTCTCAGAAACAACAGTATAAGTTTATAAAAAAATGGAAAATCAAGTAACGTTTCTTCAATCCTTAAATCTACACATTGTTAATGTAATAAATGATAATAAAACAGAATAAAACACAAGCAAAATATGTAATATGTTCACAAATGTGAGACCTTACCTTGAGAGTGAGGGAGGAGGAGGAACGGATGCAGAAAACATTACGGCTCCACGTATGAAAGTTAACTTTCTCAAGATATTTCATGAATTACTGACACCAACACGGTTTCAAGCACAAGCGCAGACAGATGGAGAGACGCTTCTGAGAACGGGTCACAGGGTTTCTCTAAGTTGCGCTACAGAACAGCACTTTCCACGTTATAAACGTTATTTTTTTTACAACACATTGACTCTAACATTTGTTATAGTACATTATTAATAATCTATACATAATGTTTCGCTCGATTTAAAACTGATTTAAAGTTGTATCAGCCCCTTTAAGCACTTTCTGCAATGGAAAAATGGAGCGCCAGGACCCGGAAGCACAGCATGATGTCAGACTTATCTGTTTGTGGTTCTTCGTTCCTTGAAATTTTCTTCGTATCTCGAAGCAAAACATTTCCCTTGAGACCTTTGTATCTTGAAGCATTCGTATCTCGGGGTACCACTGTACTGTTATTCAGCAATACTTGTACAAGGTTAACTTTATTGTTTAATTTGGTGATTTCATGGCTGAACTTTGATTAAACGACAACTTCTAGTTCTGTTACACCTGTTGGGGTTTATGCCAAACGTTCTCATGCATCCAGTACAGGCTCATGCAATGTCCTATGTGTAGGTGGAGGTGCAACTGGAAGCAGGAAGTGAACTATGACCACTCAAGGAGCAGAAGGGAAGTGATCTTCCAGGAGAGAGATTCAGTGAGAGTTAACAAGTAGAAAGGTGACTGATTGACAATAGTTCATTTGATTTAATTCACAGTGAAGACAGACAGAAAGTGAATAGAAGAGAGAAAACGGAGAGGATGGGAAATGATCCAAATTCAGAACACCCTGCAAAACAGCAGAGTATATTTGGCATGCTCTCCAAGCATCACACCACCAGAGCTGGGAAGTTAACGAAGAGATCTTGTGTGTTTCTGATTTGGTGCGTGAAGTGGATTCCTGACAATAACAGGGTGCAATCTAATCCACGTCATAGCAACGCTGAACACCTAAAATTGTCAATTTGATTTAGAAACATTGACCTTTCTTTGCATCTGACATTTCCTCTCCCAGGTTTCACATTTATTTGACTAAAAGCTGAAGGAGGCACCTCTGGATTTTTTTTTTATTGATGAATAATAATGCCTTCAATTTATAGAGTGCTTTTCCAGACGCTTTACAATTTTCAGAGCATTATTCATTCACTCCACATCCATACACTGGTGGTGGTGACAGACGGAGGCTGCAATTTCATGCCTACAGCCTCCTGCCCACCACCAACCACCAATCACCAATACGCCACTTTGGCGCCACAAATGGTGCAAGTTTTTGTTTTGTAAAGAATCAAATTGTAGACTGAAGAAGGACAAGTGAACCAGTGGACAAGGGTCATGAATGGGTTACTGGTTTTATCCAAAGCTCCAGCAGGAGATGAAGGAGGAACGAGGGACTGAACCTTCCACAGTCCCTCCTACCATAACCAAAACTGCTTGATTATCTAACCAACCGTCAATTATGATGAAGGATTAGTCTGTTATGTCAAACTATAATAAAGTGCGGTAAACTGAATTGAAGCTACTAAAGCGCGTCATGTACTGACAGGAATAAAGATACAATTTCCAAAAATTCTGTTTCCTCAAACACACTCAAGCTTTCTCCACTTTGAAAAGAAGGAGCTGAACATCTGTGATGACATGAGGGTGATCAGGAAACGTTAAATCTGAACTGAACTAATCCTCTAAAAGTGCTTCCCTGGAATCAAAGCAATAAGACTCTCCAGACTGACTGACCTGCCATGAGGAACCTTCTGGCAGATGATGCTCACAAGACTATTAGAAGACTTCAGATAGATCATATTTTATTCAGATTTCCTAGAAGCTTTGAGCAAGATCATGTTTTTCAAAGAGCAGCTCTGACTATAATACGGCAGATGTCTGGAAGAGACAGGGATTTGTTCCCCTCATGTTTGTTCAGGTTTCTCTGACCCTCCTGCTGATCTTTCATGTCTGCTGAGGTCCAACAGTAATCCAGCATCCTCAGCTTTTAATAATTAATACGACAGCGATTCTGATCATTCACACAAGCACGTTTCAGATTGGCTTGCGAGCTTTCTGAGCTCTGCAAACGACACTTTTGGATAAACGCGGTCAGAGAAATTAAGAAAAGCTGCACGATGAAGAAGAGACTGGCCTTTTCTTAAACATCTTTAGTGACCTCTACGAGTTTCCATTCCACCTGTATGATATTACTGTAAATGTAAAGCACCACACGAGTTACAATAAAACTTTGAGGGAATGTTTTACTTCCTGACCATATTTGTTTGGAAGTGTTTGTTTAATTTAAAATGAATTTATCAATATCAACTTTCAGAAGTCCCAGTACGCAGCGGTGCATTTGCCAGTCACAGTGTCTGTTTTGAATTAACTAGGAATTACACAAACCAGCTGTTATTTCATTTTGATTTGAAATATAATGTGTAGATTTCAAAAAGGTTATCAGTTTTGATATTTTGTGTTTTAAACAAACCAATCAAAACTCTTAAACAAGAGTTATAACTTTATTTTTATGGTAATTCAAATTAAAATGTGAGAAAATGCTTGATGGTCTTTCAGTTTTGTTTTACACACCTCAAATCTGTGCCATCTGGAAGTGAAATGAAGGGATAACCCTTGGAAGAACAATGCCTGTGATATGGCTTGTATTTTTCAAAAAAATTGGCACAATTCTCTTTGCCTGTTTTTTTTTTTTTTTTTTTTTTACAATTTCGTTATGCCCACCCCTTCCGGTATGCCCACGCCCGAAGGCATGTGGTGGAAACCACCCTTCCATAAGCCACAAGCCAACCTCTTTCATGACACTGTAACATAGTTTTGACCTTGTCTCCGCTTTTGTGGGGATTTATGAAGTTTAATGTAGTCATTTTGGGGGCCGGACAAGACAAATCATGTTGAATAATCATTGATTGCCTTAATTGATTCAATCATTAAATACATCTCATTTTTCCTATAAGTAGTTTGTATTTTTCAGCAAAGACTCATATTCTGAAAGTAAAACATTTTGATGAACAAATATTTCCACAAAAGTTTTTTGAACAAAACAAACTCTTCATATCGAGCTCCCAGTTTAACTACAGAACTAAACAGTGGGTTTGATGGAATAACTCTCGAGTGATGTTTTTTAAAGGAATTAAGCAACATTAACCTGCCGTTTTAAATTAACAGCATAAAAATAAACAATTTAACTGAGTTTACTGATTTACGGTTTTGTTTTTCACACAAAATCTGACTTAGCTTTAGCTTCGTACTGAAACTTCAGAAATTTTCCACTTTAAAAAACGGCAAGCTTTAAAGCAGCACAACAGCGGTGATATTGTTCCCGGTTTTGCCTCCTGCGGAACGAACGAATCGATTTTTAACGGGGAAACCGAAGTCAAGAGGCACATAGAGACAGCCGGCCCCTTTGTCGGGCGTCCCACTACATGAGTTAACTTACTCGAGTGACTTGCACACAACCTAGGCTTAAATACAGAATCAGTGGAGCCTGCGAGGGACTGGCGACCAGTCCAGGGTGTATCCCCTGCCTCTCGCCCGATGTGAGCTGGAGATGACCCCAAAAGGGTTGGAAAAATGAAAATCTGTGGAGCGCACTAAAGTCCAGGATTTGATTTTACGGGGGCTTTTTCATTTTTTAAGTTTAAGTTGTACTTCTATTTGTGAGTTTAACTGTCTAAAAAGTAAAAATCCATCCACACGCCGTCAGTGATGTCACGTGTTCGTCTGCTCTGTTTGTGATTGGACGGCGGTGAAGACTTTCATCTGGATTGCTCGGGGGGGGGGGGGACTGAGCGCGCGCGTCTGAGACGGAACTGAGGTCGGTGTGCGCTCCTCGCTCTCTGCATCGTTTACTTGTGAACTTAGAGTTTGTTCTGTGCTTTTTATCTAGATTTCTACACATTTGGACATTATCGATGCCTTCTCGAGAGAGGTGAGAGGTATTCTGACGCTTTTTCTATCCGGTGTGAAGAGGGACCAAAGCTCCGGCGGTCTCTGGAGCTCGATGTGTCACAATGCTGCAGGCTGGACACACGCTTTACCCGGACTCTTATCTGCCCCCGCTGCCTGCGGCTCCCGTCGGCCCCATCGAGGTAAAGATTCGGTCACATCTGCACAGAAACTCTTCTCTTTCAGTTCTCTACACCCGGCGAAGCTTCCGTTGATGCTGTCAGTTTAGTTACAGGTTTTCATTGAATTTACACCGTTTCGATGTCATTCTGAACTTGAGAAAGATGCTGCCAGCCTCTTGCTGCACTTTGTTGAAAGAAAACGTTTATAGAGAAAGAGACATACAGAGAAAAGCAAGTTCACCCAAAAGCCAGCTCACAAAAAACAACAATTTGGGTTATTTTGGTAACCCAGCACAGGGTCAAATATGGACCAACCCCGCATTGGGTTATTTTAATTGGGTAGCTTATGGTCTGCTAGCGAATGAAATGAAATTCGGTACACATATACAGTGGTACCCCGAGATACGAAATTAATCCATTTCAGGGTGATGTTTGTATCTCGAACATTTCATATCTCGAAGCAAGTTTTTGATGTAAAACATCTAATCTGTGCAACAGCTCTCGGAAACAACAGAATAAGTTTATAAAAAAATGGAAAACCAGAGAAAAATCAAGTAACGTTTCTTCAATCCTTAAATCTACACATTGTTAATGTAATAAATGATAATAAAACAGAATAAAACACAAGAAAAATACGTAATATGTACACAAATGTGAAACCTTACCTTGAGAGGTGTCTGAGGTGGAACGGATGCAGAAAACATGGCGGCACTACGTATGAAAGTTATCTTTCTCGAGATATTTCACAAATTACTGACACCAACACGTTTTCAACCACGAGCGGAGAGAGATAGAGAGACGCTTCTGAGACCGTGTCACAGGGTTTCTCTAAGTTACAGAACAGCACTTTCCTCGTTATAAACGTTTTTCTTTTACGACACTTTGACTCTAACATTTGTTAAAGCACATTATCAATAATCTAAACATAATGATTCGTTGTGTTGTTGAAGTGTTTTGAAGCGCATCAGAGCCTTTTTGCACTGGGAGACAGGAACGCAAGAACCCGGAAGCACTACGCGACGTCATACAAACAAGCGGAAAATACAGCAGAACTGCTTGTTATTGTTCGTGTCTCGAATTGTTCTCGAAGCAAAAAATTTCCCGCAAGACCTCTCGAACATTTCCTATTTTGACATTTCATATTTTGACACAAACAGGAAGTTGTTAATAACTCAACAATACAATGTCCGATCAGGTTCAAATTCGTCATGCGTGTTAAGAGTCCATATCTGAAGGATGCCATGAAGTGAAATACAGTGTTAAGTATAGCGCCACCTAGTTGCAAAAAGAAATATAAAATTTTCTGGTGTTTTTACTATTTCAGACTGTTTTTAAAGGCACACTTATGTTTCAGACCAAGACCAACAAAAATCGTTTGGTAATTTTAACAGATCTCGCCTGAATACGTCTTCTAACTAAGGATCGGCTGTAGAGTGCATCGTGATGGATTGGCCACCGAGAGGCGATGGCATCTGAGGTGCTCGAGCCCTTGATCGCTCCTCGCAGCTCTAAGGGGTTAAATATGTTCTGACCCAACATGTGTTTTTTTTTTCATTAAAATTTTAACATCAGTTAAAAAAAAGGTATTTTATTTAAATAAAAGAGTGATGACCACACTCACCATCATATTAACAGGAACTAAACACACATCAAAAAGTACAAACGGTAAATATTTATTCATATTAACAAATGTAAAAACAATACAAAAAAAAATCTTTTTGCATATAGTCACAAAAAAAACACTCACTGGCCACCTTTACACCTGTCATTAACACAAATTTCTAATCAGCCAATCACAGGCAGCATCTCAATGCATTTAGGAATGTTGACATGGTGAAGATGATCTGCTGCAGTTCAAACACAGCAAAAGGATGGAAAGAAAGGGGAATTAATGGACTTTGAACGTGGTATTGCTGTTAGTGCCAGACAGGCTGGTCTGAGTATTTCAGAAACAGCTGATCTACTGGGAATTTCACAAACAATCGTCTAGTGCTTACATAGAATGCTCTGAAAAAGAGAAATATCCAGTGAATGCCAGTTCTGTGGTAGAAGATGCCTTTTTGATGCCAGAGGAGAATGGCCAGACTGGTTCGAGCTGATAGAAAGGCAGCAGCCGCCGTTAACAGTAAACGAGACGCTATATTTACCGAACTGTGGCCCAGGAACAGCGCTGTCACTTCAACAACAAAAATGGAACGTAACATTATAAGGTTAACGTTAGCTCGTCTGCAAGAGCTCTATTCTAACCCTCAGTACTTAACACAGCCGAGAGTTTGTCAATGTATTAGAAATGCAGACGGAATATATAAAACGGCAGACAGAAAATTAGATTTAAAAATATCTATATCTGTGTAGAGTACACTTAAATCTAAGGGAAACGTGCAGGTGTTTAAACGCAAACCGGCAAAATGAGACATAACGTTACCGTTAGCTAAGAGTTTAACTCCAATAATGCCCATATTTCCGAGGACTTGTAATGAAAAGACTCTTGAATTAATGTAATTAATGAGCCAGGTGCAAACGGGGCTAGAGAAGCAGACAGGTTTTTAACTTAACAAGAACGCATGTGGGTCATTCAAAATAGTCATTCACTATTTACATTTGTAGTTTTGTAAAACAAAACGTGACTTTTACCTCGAACTACTGCTGTTCTGGTGAAATAAGCCAACTTGTCGGTCCTTTCAAGATGGCGGAGGTTTCAAACCAAACATGGGTCTGTAACTGGGTTAAGAATGCACAAAACTGACAAAACAAACCCAGCTGCTGGGTCAAAAAATAACCCTGCGTTTTTGAGTGCATACATTAATTCATCGTCTACTGGTAAAATAGGTAACGGGACTCAAACACCCAAATGCTGGCAGTAGTGATGAGATTTATGGCTCTTAGGAGGGAGCCGGATCTTTGGGATCCGTTCACTTCAAAAAACTCGCTCATTTGGCTCCGTTTATTTATCATTAGTTATTTTTCCTTGAGTCTGTCACAGAACCCCTCTGTATGGTTAACCAATGCAGCATGAGGCGGAAACTGAATAGATCCAAGAGTGTGTGGCTTCTGACTTTCACTGGCACACTACGACTGGCACTCTCCTACTATTAAACACTCTCTTTTCCGCAAGAAGACTTCTATAAAGCTCTGGTCCTAAATACTAAAATATAAAACTGTTCAGAGTAAATAATTATTGTACCTGATCGTTTTTAAATCGTCAATACCTGTGGTATCGTGGATAATTATTATATATTTACAAATTCATTTCTGCATAGAATAATTCTGTGTTTTGTGATTGTAGTACATTGAAGACCAGTAGAGGGCGCTATGGTGACTGAGGTTTACCTGGTGAATACAGAAGAAACGTATGTGTAACGGTAGAAGTGTTGTTGCCAGAAATAAAGCACCGTTAACTTATGCTAAGTGTCAAAAGCAAACTTTATTTAAAGATGCAACAATACCTGTTATGAATCTTATGTCAAATTAATTTTAGCTTTAAACAAAAACTATGCCATTTCAATTATTAACCCGTTTGCGCTAGTGATAGAACATATGAGCAAGTGCCAAGTGAAAGTAAAAAAAAAGTAATTTGAAAAAAGAGATAGTCACGTGTCGTGTGCTATCCAATAGCCAGACCTTTCTCAATAAACGAGTTCTTTTTTCAAGTCCCTCCGTTCTGAAGTCAGAGGCGCATAGAGACGGCTGGCGCCCGCGCTGCTCACGGCGCGTATACTTCCGCGAGAAAAAAAATAGACCCGTCATATTAACACACTGCTGCGAGGCAGAGACATGCAAAGCTATATACATGTTTAAAAACAATTTATTAGCTAATCAATTCATTTGTTATTTATTATTAAAATGAAATATTTAACTGGGAATGGGATGGACAAGAGGTAGAAACGGTTATGATAAAAACGTTTTATACATTTCGGATATCATTTCGGATGAGAGCAAATGCAAAGTTTTCACAGCTGTTGGTACCAAAGAGGTGTAAGATAATTAAGCTAACCATCTGTATATAACTAAATAATTTTTCCATCTCCACAAACGACACTCGGTATCCAATCCCAACAAACTTGGATCATAAAACCAATGAAAACAGAATTTGGGGAGAAAATAAACAAGGTCTGTAGAAGCAGCACACAGCGCCCCAAAGATTCCCATCTCCAAGTTCAGCCTTGCTATGTTCACTTGAGGAGTCAAGACATTTTCTCCATTAATTACTCTCTAGGACGTTTACAAAGGCTTGACCTCATGAATGCTTGGGTGCCTGTTAGGAGAATGGTTTCTTCTGTATTTCTGACACTTACTTCTCACTTTCAGGTAACATCATATTCAGTGTAATGTTCTGGCACTTCAGGGTGATTTACCTGTGGTCACATCTCTCAGACAGTACCCCCCCCCCACACACACACACACAATCAAACCTCACAGATACCTCACTCCATAAAACAAGTTGAACAGCTTTTGACACAGTCTGAGATTAAGTTTGTATGGTGCACAGCATGACACCAAACCTGTAGAGCCTGGCAGCCAAACATACATGTTTTCCTGAGCTCCATGCAGCTGTGAAAGATAATCTGTGTGAAGAATTCTCTACCTACAACTCTCTTATTTTCACAGTTAGATGCCAAGAAAAGCCCCCTGGCCCTCCTGGCACAAACCTGCTCTCAGATTGGAAGGCCTGACGCTCCATTGTCAGAAAGAGACTCCAGCTCACACAGTGTCCAGGACAAAACCAGGATCAAACCCTTTGCTAAATCATTAGAGAAGACACACAAAGCCAGTGCAAAATCAGCTGGCAGCCCAGGCTCCTGCCATTCGGAATCTCCTCCATTGGGGCGAACCGAACCAGCTCAGAAGCTACTGGGTAAAGACAGCAAGGATGACATCTGCTCCCCTGCACCACCCAACACAACCAAAACCTCCACTCTGGCATTTGGGATGGTAGCGGCAGTCTCACCATACAGATCCGTCCCCATATCCCCCCTGCATTGTGACAAAGCGTACACCAGCTTCCCACAACCATTCTTAGCACTCAAACCAGGCCACCCGATTAATACCCATCTCTCAAGTTTCCCGTTTACCAGTACAGGTGAACCCAAGGCGGTTTTATCTTCTGATGCTTCTCTTATTTGCAGAGACTCCTGCTCCACCCATCACTGCACCAGCCATGAGCCAGCCAAGCCCCTGTACCCACTCATGTATGCCAGCTCATCCCTGCACCCATTACCCAACACCACAGCCCTCTCCTTTCCAATATATCCCTACAGCTTCATACTTCCAAACCGAGTCTCATGTGTGCAGCTGGACACCCCCAAACGGACCCTGTGAGAAACACTCCACGTCCTCTGAAGAGCTGTGGACACATTTGAGGACTCGCATGGGGTTTGAGACTCTTCATCTGCCGGGGACACCCCAGCATCACTGGGCCAGAACCAGGTTTCATCCTTACTCTAAGCACCCAGCACCAGCGGGGGGCACAGTGCTGCCCACCCCGACCGCTCCTGGATCATTTTATTCGCCATATGCGCTGTACGGACAACAGCCGATGGCTTCTGCTGCACTCGGGTTCCAGTGAAGGAAGTGGACTTGTTTTGTTTTTGAGAGATTTGAGGAAACTTCTTTCTTTCTGCAAAGCCGGAGGATTGGTGAACATGGCGGATGTCTTAGACCCAACTCTGTCTGTACTCGTCATTTAGTGTTTATTTTGGTGTTTGCGGCATCTTCTTTTGTGTTCCACAATGCTTGCAATCGGAATGGTGAGGGTCTGCTTAATTAAATGAAAACGAATAAAATGAATCTTTTAAAACAAACCTGCCCTCTGTAACGTTTAACATCCAGATGTGTGCGCGTTCCCTTTCTAAGTGGACTTGAGTTCTGACATCAGCAAAAATGTTCAACTGTGCTATTCAGGGAAAACAACAACAATGTAATCAAATCTCTCTGTTCTATAGTGTTTCATTTCAAAGAGTAAAGTATTAAAAAACGGTGCTCAATGCAAACAACACTGATCATTTTTGGTAATACCATTGAAAAATGGTTAAAAACACTTTATTGAGTCAAGGACTACAGTTGAATGAAGGAGAATCATGAATGAGGGTCTTCCTATCATCTCTGCTCTGGACTGGTTTTGTGTTTTAATTATAATTATAAATAATGTACAAAGCTTAGAGCTGCTTCATGTTTTGATGTACAGTGGTACCCTGAGATATGAAATGAATCTGTTCCAGAGTGGTGTTCGTATCTTGAACATTTTGTATCTTGAAGCAAGTTTTTCATGTAAAACACCTAACGGCTCTCAGAAACAATAATATAAGTGGATGAAAACCAGAGAAAAATCAAGTAACGTTTCTTCAATTCTTAAATCTACACATTGTTAATGTAATAAATGATAATAAAAGAGAATAAAACACAAGTAAAATACGTAATATGTACACAAATGTGAAACCTTACCTTGAGTGAAGCGATGTGTCGGAGTAGGAGGAACGGATGCAGAAAACATTACGGCACTACGTATGAAAGTTATCTTTCTCGAATTAGGGATGGAGAGACGCTTCTGAGAACGCGTCACAGGGTTTCTCTTAGTTGTGCTACAGAGCAGCACTTTCTACGTTATAAATATTATTTCTTTTACGACACCATGATTCTAGCATTTGTTATTATACATTATTGGTAATTTATACATAATGTTTCACTCGATTTAAAGTGTTTTAAAGCGTATCAGCTCCTTAAAGCACACTCTATTCAAAGAGAGAATGAAGCGTCAGGAAGCGGAAGAGCAGCTTGACGTCAGACAAACAAGTGGAAAATAGAGCACAACTGTTTGTAGTTCGTATCTCGAATTTTTCTTCATATCTCGAAGTAAAAAATTTTCTGTGAGACCTTTTGTATCTCAAACATTTCGTCACTCGAAGCATTCGTATCTCGGGGTACCACTGTATTCAGGAATTGTAACCTGAATGGATTACTGGATAAAGAAGAATGATTTCATCTTTTTTGAAATGCAGTATGTTCTGTTCATTCATCTGAACTGAAAGCAAACTCCTTTTCTCCTGAACAATCAGAATCAGAAGCGTGGAATAGAGTTCTCGCAGGTGAAGAAAATCCACTGAAGTACATCTTACGTAGTTCATCTCGGTTTCTACTCATATATTAATAGTTCGTGTTTCACTGGAGACCAGGCTTGTACTGTTTCTGCTTTCTTCCTTTTATTATTCTGTGTCTTCTTCCACTTCTGCCCGTTGCGTCAACAGGAGCTCAAAGGCTCATGGGAAAGTTGCTCATAGTTAAAGGTGAGGCTTAAATTTCACCAGACCAAATATGATCCTGTAATTGAATCTCTAAAGCCACCTGTAGACCACCTGAGTTGGACTTACCATACCATGCCAACTTTATTTATAAAGCACTTTAAGAACAACGACAGCTGACATCAAAGTGCTGCACATCTCTAGAGATTAAAAAAAAATAGTTAAAACTGTTTTAAAACACATAATCGTAAAACACATAAAAGAAGCTAAGTTCGGCCAGTTTTAAAAGCCAAAGAATAAAAGTGAGTTTTGAGCTGGGTTTTAAAAGTGTGCAGTGAAGAACAGCTCTAATGGCCAGAGGGAGGTTGTTCCACAGCTGAGGAGCAGAGACAGAGAAAGCCCTGTCCCCCCTGAGCTTCCTCCTGGACCTCGGTACCTGCAGGAGCAACAGGTCGGCTGACCTTAGGGTTCGAGAAGGAGAATAGGTGTGTACAAGTTCAGAGAGGTATCGTTAGGCAAGTCCATTTAAACACTTAAAAACACACAAAAGGATTTTAAAATGAATTCTATAAAACACTGGCAGCCAGTGGAGGGATGCGAGGACCGGGGTGATGTGCTCTCTTTTACGGGTACCAGTTACAAGACGAACAGCAGCGTTCTGAACCAGCTGCAGACGAGAGAGCAAAGACTGACTCACTCCATAGTAAAGTGAAAACATTACACTTACATTTAAGCTAATAACTTTTCAACCGCATCTCATGAAATTAGTTTTCCCCTGACTCCTTGGCTCAAGGAACGGCCATTTTCCACTACGTAAAACACACTTTTGCAAATTCCTGGATGTTCCTCTGATTTCCACAAAACCTGGTCCATATCATCTGACTGAAAGTTATGTATTTGAATAATTCATTCATCTTCTTGCCTGCTTGTTCCCTTTCGGAGTCATGGGGTGAGAGGCGGGGGTACACCATGGACGGATCGCCAGTCCATCACAGGGCAACACACGCATTCACACCTAAGGGCAATTTAGAACCTAACCGCATGTTTTGGGGATTGTGGGAGAAACCGGAGTACCTGGAGGAAACCCACACAAGCACGGGGAGAACATGCACGCTCCTTCCTGGAAGGTCACTGGCGTTCCTCGAACCAGGCCACAGTGCTACCCACAATTATGGAATTCTAGTGCAACCGTTTTTCATTTTGGCTTTTGAACAATGGTAGGCTTACGTCGATCATTCCCATCGTATCTGTCAGCAGACTTCACACTCTCGTCAACACACCCAAAACTAGTTTTATCCAGTTAACACCTGCTTGAAAAAGTACAGCTTCAAGCTGTAGCTCAATAAACAAAAGAACAATTTCTTAATAATTAAAAACTTTTTACATCTTTTATTGAAAACTTCAGGTCACTTAGATCAAAATCTATAGTTTTACTTAAATCTGATGAATCCTCCCCGCAACAAAAACTACTGCATCTAGTATTTTTTGTGAACATCATGATTTTGACGACAGCACCAATTTTGTGAGTTGGCGACTGATTGCAACATCTATCTTTTTCCATTCTTCAAGAAGAACCTGGAGCTGGATGGAGAGCAATGCTCAACGTGTCGCTTCAGAATTCACTGCAGGTGTTCGATTGGGCTCAGTTCAGGAGGCGTTTTCCCCGTTCAATCACCTCCTCTCTGTTCTTCTTCAGAAATGCAACAGTAGCTTAAGAGTAGATTACAACAGTTCATGATGAAATGCAGCTCCCCAACACCAGCATCACCACATAAAGACACTGCTCCTCCACGTTTATGACGCCGTAGAGTTTTTAAAACCATCTTTGTCTCATCACTCCAGAGTGTAGAGCCAGGAGTCTTCATCTTCTTCAGCATGGGCTTTAGGAGAGGCTTCCAGGGTTGGTGGCAAGAGTGGCCTAGTGGATAAGGTGATTGACTGGAGATCAAAAGGTTGCAGGTTTGAACCACTGGGAGATGAAGGTGGGGTGAGTATTGAAACTCTTTCCGTTCTTGTCAACCATTACTGTGGTGACCTTGAGCAAGTTCCCCACAGCTCCCTGGGCACTGCAGCTATGGCTGCCCACTTCTCCCAGTGTGCATTTGTTCACTGCTGCGTGTGTGCACTTGGATGGGTTAAATGCAGGGCAAAAAATTCCTTGTATGGGTCACTCTAATGTGCATGCCATGTCAGAGTGCGCTGGTATGGCGTCAAGAGAAACACTCGCTCCAGTTTGGCGTTCTACTGCTTTAGCTACAGTAACTGCAGGGAAGTCGCTCCGGTCGAGACTTCCGTGTACAGCCTGGACGTCTCTGTGAGATGGTTGCATAAAGATATTTATATTCCTAAGTGCATCACTTTATACACAGCCAAATTAATGTTAACTAAGTATTGGTGGATGTCTTTATGTTTTAAGAAGCAGACGTTTTATAAAACTTATGAAAACAGAATGAAGCTAGAACAACATCCTGGTGTAAATTACACACAACATAAAATAGAAAATAAATGTGGGAAATGTGACCAATGTAATCAAAACGAAAATACAGAGCATGTTTTAATACAACATTTTCAAAATTTAAAAAAGGCAAAAAAAAGAAATAGAACAATTAAAAATAAACGCTAAAAGCCTAGAAAATAAAGCAACGAAACAACTTACAGTGATCTTACAAACTTATTATACACAAAACATAAATATAAAAGAATCAATATCATGAAAATATTATTCATACAAGAACGTGTCACTCATTCATTTTGGGATCCAAACTACTGATCCAGCTGGTGGCGCTAATGCACCGTGAAAGCAAACTGCCAAAAACAACAGAAGAAGAATGAGTCTAGACCGTCCCGTTTACCAAGGGGTTTTGCAGTCTTCGGAGGATCCTCCCAAGCCGTAGCCTTAAAAGCTGGATAGGAAGAACCCTGCGGAGGTTTTTAAAATCTGGATTGGGACACAAAACCTTCGTCTCTGCCTCCGTCTCCCATCGGCAACCTGTGCTGTTCTCACCTGAGCGCATGCGCACAATCATAAAGACCGCCAAAACAAACCACCGCGTCGAAACCGTTACAAAAACTGTGCGAACACAATTATAGAAACGCCATAAAATTTAAGAGATAGAAAGAGAGAGATTAAACAAGCATTTTAAGTATGAATACATACGTACGTACGTACAGTACAGTACAGTACAGTACATACATACATACATACATACATACATAAACATGGGGATGGGGGGGATACATTAAACAAGTTTTTTATAACATTTAGCACCATGGTATTTGCAATAGTTAGGTCTTCAGTAGAACTTACTCAATGCTATAAAATGCAGTGTACTTAAGTTGTTTTGTTTCGTAATTGCATCAACAGAAAAGTTCAGAAAACACAGCAAAAACAAGTAAATTCAACTCATTTGACAAATTTGTTAAATGTACTTGTTTCCTTAAGTAGATTCAGTTGTTACTTTTTACAGTGTGGGTAGTGGATTTTGATCACCGTAATTTGCATTTTCTTACCCAGTGTATCAAAAACAA
>SRMA01025588.1:63314-102724 GCA_007224835.1 Danionella cerebrum
GAACACAATTATAGAAACGCCATAAAATTTAAGAGATAGAAAGAGAGAGAGATTAAACAAGCATGTTAAGTAAACATATACATACATACATACATACATACATACATACATACATACATACATACATACATACATACATACATGCATACATACATACATACATACATACATACATACATACATACATACATACATACATACATACATACATACATACATACATACATACATACATACATACATACATACATACATACATACATAAACATGGGGATGGGGGGGGGTACATTAAACAAGTTTTTTATAACATTTAGCACCATGGTATTTGCAATAGTTAGGTCTTTAGTAGAACTTACTCAATGCTATAAAAAGCAGTGTACTTAAGTTGTTTTGTTTCGTAATTGCATCAACAGAAAAGTTCAGAAAACACAGCAAAAACAAGTAAATTCAACTCATTTGACAAATTAGTTAAATGTACTTGTTTCCTTAAGTAGATTCAGTTGTTACTTTTTACAGTGTGGGTAGTGGATTTTGATCACCGTAATTTGCATTTTCTTACCCAGTGTATCAAAAACAATAAAAATTTTTGAGAAAAAGTGTGGCATTTATATAATGGCTATATTACACTTCAATGCTCTGAAAAGTTCATTGGGACATGAAAACATTTGCAGGAGTGCATCAGTGTGGTGTAGTATCTGCTCTGGTGGCATGAAAGTTGCTTTGATAGCTTGCGATTGGGTCTCATCTTCCTCAAAAAAAGCTCAGCTCAGAGATTTCTGGCATTTAATGTGGTCAACGAACCACCTTTTGGTACTTTGGCTGAAGCAATGGCTATTCTTACAAGGGTACATGCCCCAGTGGGAGATGGCTCCATTCTGAGGAACACAATGGCTTTGTTGCTGATTGACTCCATTTCACAGTTAGGATTCTAAGGTGAGAGTTTTAGAGGTGCTCAGCCTCTTCTGCAACTATGGTAATGCAATTTTTCCATTATTTGCTAAATGTTACAAACATATATATAAATGTCCAAGGCCAAGGAGCTATAATACTATGGCAACACAAATTTCCTGGGCCCGCTTCGCCCAGATCATCCTCTACTTGTACCACAGCCGTATGTAGGTCTGCTTAAAGAAAATAATCATACAAACATCACAAACAGGAACAATTAAGCGTGACACAGACTCATGGTCATTGTACTCTGTCTCTGTAGTGTCCTCAAGGGACCACTGGAGCTTTCCTTTGCGGGAGGCATTCTCTGTCTGGCATAACCTATGGGAAATTCAGGCTTGGATTTATATCCCAAGATTTATATCCCCTGAGGAGCACATGGCAAGCATGAATGTTCCCTACCATGACCATGACCAGATTGCTTAAGCGAGTCCAGGTCTTTTTGGCAACGGAATAGTTTCACCGTGTTTGGTCACTTGGTGTCCCGTACGGTATTTGTGCACCCCTCAGTGACAAAGCATCGTTGATTTAATGAACTTTTATTTAAAAGTAAAGTATGTTCTTCCCTGGACACATGTTTAGGGATGGGATCTGTCCCTCTACAGACTAATACCTTACACCTGGGCCTGGGATTCTGGGCCTCCCCTCTCTTCCTCCAGACTCTGGGACCTCCATCACCTAATGAAATGCTGAAATACAGCACTCAGGTGTTTATTAATCTGTGGACAATGTCCAGCAGTTACTCAAACAATACTCTGATCAGCTCACAGTGTCTTTGCAAGTAGAGCAGACACGTTTTTTTTTCTTTCTGTGAGCGTCACTGTGGTGAACACATCTGAATTCCGAGCTTCTGCTGCGGCTGGTGTAGAGTTAGTAAGCCGCTCTGTCATTTTGTACATTGCTTTTCATAATCTTGATGCCCACCAAAGAAAAAAGCATGTTGCTATAAAAGTTTACAATAAACATTTTACAATGCATGTTTTACAACATATGACTGCTGATCTGAGGTGTTTCTAGCTGGTCATGTGCTAGTTTACACGGTCTTCACCTAGTCATGTGCTGGTCAAGGATCAGTTTAAACCAGTAAATGAATATCTAAATGAACAGTTTAAAGACGTCCTGAACGTCTCTACTGATGTAGAACATGACTCTTTCAATTAAAAAAGAGAACAAAATATATATTTAATAAATATATTGATATAGAATGTTCTGTTCCTAATACTAATCTGTTCTTTTAATATCTATTGAATAAGTACGTGTAAAATAATTCTGCTCGATATGAGACAGAATTTGCTGTGAAAGTATTAGAACAAATGAAGACATCCACTGCGTGCATCAGCAAGAAGTTCAGCAAAGTGAGGTGAACTTCATCGTGATTTACGATTGACTCCAGCAGTCTGAATCCTGTGGAAGGCAACAGACCTGTCACATCCTGCCACTTTCTACTTTCTTCAGTTTTTCTGACTGAATTCATCCACCTGAAGCTTGAGTCAGAAGGGACCCACTGACACCTATGTTAAAGTGGAGAAACTGTGTTTCTTTTACGTTTTTAAACCTGGTACCAACACATCTTTGTTTCCATGTTATTGGAAGCTTTTTGCCAAACCAGATGTACCACCTCTGCGCACCCTTTGCTGAATTAAAGCACTTTGATGCCAAGGTACACCCAATTTCTACACAAATACAATTTGAAACTCATTGAATTTCTTCTATTTGGTTAAAGAAAATCTACTTTACACAATATACATGCCCACAACAAAACAACGATTTGAATCAAGAAGAACATTTTCATTCTAAACTTCAAGAATATCTGATCAGATTTAATTGTAAAATTAACTTTTGAAAATGTAAAATCGAATAATGTCATATTTAATTCACCAAATATGAAAAAAATTGTGTAACAAATTTTTAAGCACTAAAATGGACATATGGCTATGTTTTATATTCCAACAATGTTGTACAATTTTATAATAAGCAATAATAATAATAATAATAATAATAATAACAATAATACATCAGAGTTGAATTACATTACCGTTGCATACATAATAATGAAGAGAATTGTGAAACCATTTCGGTTACGCTCTGTATTTAATATATACCACAATATTTAACATAGAAAACCAACAATAAATGTGTGGCAAATAATGTTCATAGTACTTATCGTAAACACACATAAAATATGATTAAATAATAAAAAAAACAAAAGTTAAATCATACCTTTCACAGTGCAGGGCTCACGGATGAGCAGCATTGATGCTAAAACAAAAAACACGAACTGGTCCATTACTGTTTTACTTTATCACAGGCATTGGATATTTTACAAAAAGTGGCCATAGAAGATGAAGACTGTGCTCCTCTGTCCCTCTGCATCCAAGGTGAGTCTCTGTGATTTGTCTGTGGGTTTTAAAACCTAGAGTGACTGGATAAAAGTGACAAAGGTGAAGCCATTCATGTCACCGTCAGCAAAAAATGTCCTTTTCAGCGCAACAGTATTTTATTGCTTTATTAAGGTTTTTACAACTACAGCCGGAACATAACCAATTAAATGCACTGACTCACAGAAAGCAATTCATAACTGGCTCAAAGAACCACTTTAAGGTTCAATTACGACTGATTTTTCTTGTCTTCAGAAAAACAAATGATAAAATGTTTGAGACCCGTGTAGGATTTTTGCGTGTGACCTGTTAAGGACTGTCTCGTAGTGTCACGTGAACTTTTCAGTGGAAGCGTCATGGTAAAGTCTCTGACAAAGTTTGTCAGGCAAACATTAATCCCGAAGTGTCACGTAGAAGACATCTATGTGATTCCTATTTAAATAAACAATATTTACCACCCAACTTTGTCAGATCAAGCGCTTCAACACAGTGCTATTTTTTCAGTTTAGTCAAGTTGTGGGTTAACTGAGCGGACAACTGCTGCTTTTATCATTTCAGTCGTGTATTTTTCAGGTATTACTAATACCTTTATTATGTTTACCTTCACCAGTGTTAGAAAAACTGGTGTATATATTGAACCAAAGTGTTTAGTGTTGTCTGAGAGAATGATGTTGAATTCAGGAAATAATAGACTCGTTGACAAATGTGTTTGTTTTAAATGTAATTAAATGTAATACAAAAAACAAATGTGAAAAGAAAACCAGCTACATTGAAGCTAAGAAAAAGTGGAAGCAAGGTGCCCTGTGATAAAGGAAAAAGATTTCTACATTACTTCATTACTTCAAACAATAAATTGTTAAATAAATATGTGACTAATGTGGTCCCCCCCCCCCCCCATTTATTCCTAATCATGTGGTTTCCATTCAGTGGGATGTGCTCATGATAATTTCAAAAGATATCAGATATCACAAATAGAACACATTGTATTTTCAGAATTGTGTTAGTGGACTTTTTTACCCTGTATGACTTGATTGAGTGTATAAAGAACATGACCATTGGAACTACAACAGACCAAATTACTTGTGATACTTAAGTACATTTGAGGTCAAGTACTTTTATACTTTTACTCAAGTCGACGTTTAAAGGGAGCACTTTCACTTTTACTGGAGTAATATTTTACAGTTTAATATTTCACAGTATAGGTATCTCAACTTTTACTCAAGTACATGGTCTGTGTACTCCATCCATCTCTGTTCACAATTAGCTCTATTAGATTTTATTTAAAACAGTTTTTTGGCAATGCTTGATATAATATAATTAGTACAACCCCAGCTTTAAAAAAAAACAACCCAACAAATATTTCGTCATTAGATTACACAGCAATTCCACAAACATCCTTAAATTGTACAAAAAATACAATTCCGAGTAGAAAATTTACTAATTTAACTGCGGAAATAAAAAAAAATGCCATTAAACCGTTTTCATGTTTTATAACAAAAATCAAAAGTCCTTCCAAAAAGCAAAGACAGGGTCAAAACAAATGTATAAAAAACAGACAAACCCCTTCTCAACCATGTAGACTGTTTTGTGCCAGAATTTTTAAAAACACGAGCCATATCACAGGACTTGTACTTCCAAGGGTTATCCCTTCTTTTCAACACTAAATGACACAGATTTGGGAACAGTAAAATGAAACTAAAAGATGATTACGCTTTTTCTCACATTTTTTGAATTACCTTGCAAATTCGGTCAAAACTCATGTAATGTTTGTTTAAAAGACAAAATATCAAAAGTAATACCCTTTCTGAAATTTAACAACGGGTAGGTTGCATCATTTCTACATATTTCAAAACAGACGCTACCTCTGAGGGTTCTACGGGTTAGATCTGCTAAGAAACTGCTAGATCATGCAAAACCCTAACCTTACAGAATCCCGCCTGCACAATAAACATGTCGAAAAACTCTGTAGAGATGCCATTGTAGACTTATAAGGGTTTACCGTATTTTTCACCGTATAAGACGCACTTTTTCTTACCCAAAAGTGAGGGGAAAGTTGGTGCGTCTTATACGGCGAATGCAGAGCGCCACGGAGCGGAGGGCGGTCACGGCCGTAGGAGAGAGGTCGCAGCTTCGGCCTAGCTCCGGAGCCGTCGGCCATATTTGTACACCTGGTGGTGCGTGCTGATGTCATCGCCCATCTCTGCTCGTCGATCCTACCATAGCGCGTAGGACTCCGTGAAGGAGGACATTGTTATAAAATCATTTAAGAAGTGTGGCATTAGTAATGCCTTGGATGGAACAGAAGACAACATCTTATTTGACACCAGTGAGGAAGAAAGTGATGACAATGACTGCGTGGATCTGTCCTTCCTCATTTCTGATAGCAGTGACGAAGAGGAATTATTGGGGTTCGAATAAAACATTACAGCCTTTTTTTGTTACTTTTACTATTTACTGACTTTACTGACTGTTCATGTTTGGCATATAATTGTTCTTAAACTGCTGTTAACTTTTACACAGTTGATAGAAAATATTTTACTTCAGTATTTGGTTCAGAATCTTTTTTTTCTAGATCTTCCTCATTTAAAATTGGGTGCGTCTTATATGGCAAAAAACATGTTAATTACCATCCGCATGTGCTGTTTGTGGGAACCCAAGATGTGTGCTATCACAAAGCATTTCATTAGCCATGGATGTATTAATGTTAGCAGAAAACAGTGTTCCGGAAGCTTTCAACCAGCCATTATCAACCAGAGGACAGAACAATGCAGGCTAGGCTACTGGGAAATCTGACCTGGGCCTGAGCAGATTACATTTGGGACTTTTAGGAATGCATGGACATGATTTCACGGAGCTTTTTTAATAATGATTGTGCAGTTATTGTGCACCCACCTCTTTGGAAAGGCTGCAGCTGGCATTCTCAGACGCTGGTGGGACTCCTCCCCTACTGATGTAAAGTCAAACCAAGATTCCCATTTCCAAAGATCCACATGTTTTCATTTCTAATCACGTAAAAACGTTTCCACTCTCACCTGAAACTAGACCCAAGGTTAGGTACGGTTATATTGTGCAGCGTGCTCATGATTTTCTTCTTCTTTTGCACAGAAAATATCAGGCAACCCAGGAACAGAGCTACAAAAGCTGTGACTCCCAGAGCAATTGCGACTGTGTGAAGAAAGACAATGACAGAGATCACAGTTTTCCCGTTCATCTGCTTTATCAAAAAGTTTATGTTAAGAAGTCCTCTGTAATAACTCTACCTGAGGTTGACTCAACACCATGAACCCTGATTTCACAAAAATCCCCCTTCCAGTCAGAGGGGCAACTGTAAAAAGGAACGAGTGGTCAGCATTTGCACTGTGAAACCTGTACCCATCACATCACAAGCTTACATGCAGAGTGCCTTGTGATCATCAAAATAACAGATCCCTCCATTCCTGCACTGGCACGCAGGGGGCATGGTGGGTTCTGGCTCCACTCCTAACAAAGGACACAATAATAATCACACAGAACTGGAAACTTAAACAGATGTCAGTAAAACTCTTAGAAATCGTTTGTTAATACTTGACCTCACCCATTGTGACATTGTGGCGGCTACGCTACTTTCTTTATGGCCACATAATTCACAAGACAATAAACACAGAGATAAGGAGATGAGAAGGCACCTGCGTCACATTCAGTACTGCTGCCAGGAAGGAAGCCAGAGCCTTCTGGACAGGCACAAGTATATCCTCCTGGCCTCAGCAGACATAGGTGGCTGCATGTGCCCTTACAAGGGTTTGTCCCTGCAAACGAGACACACGTCAACCACATCCCAACAACTCCAAAAACAGTAGCCAACCACAAACTCCCGGAAATCTTCAAATAGTATCTATGCATGAAGCAAATCCTCACCGGCTTTTGAGTTGTACTTCTGCTGTTGGTAGATGTGTGTCTGAGTCAGCCAAGGTCCTGCTGTCAAGAGTCTGGTTTTTGTGCCTTTGCCAAACTTGTCCTGCTTAAACACTTCACCCTTCTCCTGTGTGCTCCAGTACACATGGTCCTCGAACACATCCACACTGAAAGGGTTCCTCGCATCTGAGGGGAAGAATATCAGATTGTCAAAGCCAAGAGAAGTGCCTCCCGCCTTCTATCCCCAAGTCTCCATTACATTCACTCACCATTCATTCATTCCTTCAATTCACCTCAAGCGTGTTTAGGCTGGGGGAGTTAACCACACACGAGCAGCTCCAGGTAGAATGCGGGAAATGATTAAAAGAGAATCTAGATCTAACCGAAAGGCAGCAAATCTTCAACCTTTTAATGCCATGGCAACTTTTCCATAAAAAAAAAAAAACAGAAAGAAATATAAAAAATTTTTTTTTACCTCTGTAGTCTATTCAGGGTTCGAAAGTAACACTCGCCAACCCGCCAAATGCGGTTTAAAAATAATTTTGGCTGGTATTAATAAAAACTCACCAGCCAGTTTGGCCGATGCATGAGCCAATCATGTTAGAGACGCTCTGGGTCTGAAACGACACTATGGGTGGGGTGATGTTTCAGATAGCTATTGGCAGCAGCGCGCACATGATTTACGCTTCGGATTGCGGGTCCAATCAACGACAACAAGAAGACAAACAAGAAACTGGAAATATCTGAGGAAATAATTTTTTCTTTCCATTTAAAAGTATTACACTGTTTTAACAAAACCTTTTTTTTAAATGGCAAAATATTAATTTGTGCCATATCAATTTAATTAAATGCAAATAAAACATATTTGTTTTTTATTAATATTTATTTATAGGAAAGGAGAAACGAGTGAAACAAACAAAAGCACAGATTTCTGTCCGTCTCTGCCTCAGAAAATCCATCACATTAAACAGAAAGATGATCGTTTCACGTGTAAAAGACCAAAATTCATTCATTCAATCCCTTTTTTTGGGGTCACAGGGGTCTGCCATTGCCCATCTCCAGCACACACTGGGCAAGAAGCGGGGGTACACCCCTGACAGATGCTCGACAAAATCATTATTTTTAAAACATTTTTGTTAATGAAAAATAATCAACTGTTCAGTATTTATTTGTCATTTTGTATAGTACAGTGGTACCCTGAGATACGAATGCTTTGAGTTCGAGACACGAAATGTCTCGCAGGAAATTTTTTGCTTCGAGATTCGAAAAAAAATTCTTAATACAAAGAAACACCAACAGTTCTGCTCTATTATCCGCTTGTTAATTCTGACGTTGTGCTGCACTTCCGGGTCCTGGCGCTCCATTCCCCCATTGCAGACAGTGTTAAATCAAGTGAAATATTATGTATAGATTACTAATAATGTGCTATAACAAATGTTAGAGTCAAGGTGTCGTAAAAGAAATAACGTTTATAACGTGGAAAGTGCTGTTCTGTAGCACAACTTAGAGAAACCCAGTGATGTCGTGTATATTGCAGTTTCTAGGCTTTTTGATGGACTGCTATTTAATACGATCACATTTTCTTTCAGTGGCTTCTTAATTTCGATTCCCACTCATATTTCTACTCAAATAAAGAATAACTGCGACCAATAGAAAACTTACCGATGAAAACCGAAGTCTTTCTGTTTTGTCCATTAGGCAAAATGGACTCAATGCGGCTCTCTTTTGCATCTGACCAGTAAATTCGGTCATTGTTTGTGAAGTCAATGGACAGGCATGTAGGCCAACCCAGAGCACCCTCCACCAGAACCCTTCTCTCCTGACCATCCATCCAGGAGCCTTCAATGCGGGGCTTGATTCCATTGTCAATCCAGTAGAGCATGCTGTACAAAACAAAAAGACTTAAGGGACCTTTGCTTGAACGCTCTCTGGATGGATTTGTATTTAGCACCGCCATGGCATGTTGAATCTTTGGGTCTGTTTAAACAAATACCATCATCACCTCAAGTGAGGGTTTACTGCCACTGAATGGGGTGCTTCCAGCTCAGTGTTAATGAGATGCTTCCTGTATCGCCCATCTAACATGGCCACCTCCAGACGTTTGAGCTGTGCATCAGCCCAGTACAAATTCCTGCAGGGACATTAAATGTGATCCAGAACTTAACTCTTTAGTTTAAAAGCGTATTCATGTAAAATGCTTTACCTGCCAACCCAGTCCACTGCAATTCCATAGGGTTTGGAGATGTATTTGATATCGAGGGCAACTGCTGCAGCAATATTATTATAATGATCGTCGACCGATGGCAGATAAGCTCTTTTAATTGCGCCAGGCAATGCCCCGTTGCTTTCAACTGTGAAATACACGACACCTGAAACACACAGATCACTGTTTTTATCACATCCGTGCCGTTGTCCCTTTTGCATGTAGTTATTGCTAACGAGAAATAACACGTGAGATGTAGAGGTTGAGGATCTTACTGAGCCCAGTGTTATTGTGGTCCCAGTCATAGTCAAGTGCCACTATGCGTTCTTCTTCCTGCAGGAAGTCATGGTACTCTTCTGTCAGAAGATTGAAGCGCCGAATACGGATGTTTTCTGGCAGCAACAGCAACGGGCCGTGACCTGAGCAGGACAAGATTCAAGATGGAGCACAAGCACAGAATTTCTGATCTCGTTCATTTTCGATTCAACCTCTACCTTCAGCTTCACACTGGTCACCTGTGCCCACTTTCCGATAGCCTTGGGCACACTCACAGTCATAGCCTCCTTTAGTATTCTTGCAGGCCTGTGGGCAAGTGCCATATTCTAAGCACTCGTCTACATCTGGAGGGAGCATAGTGTTTGAGTCAAATGACACGAAAGTAAGAACAGGAAATGGTTAACCATTAATTTCATGCGAGAAAAACCTTTGCAGCTGAAGGTGTCGTCTGGATCTACGTAGTAGCCAGGTCTACACGAGCAGATGAAGCCTGTGCCATTCAGATTCGTGCACTCGTGCTGACATGAGTTTTCTGCACAGCTGCGGTCATGACCAAAGTCTGAAGAAAAGACACATTTATTCATTTCGTCTCAACCTCCTGCCAGAAAGTTCTAGTGCCGTTCAGCCGGCGGAAATGTATTTGTTCACGTACTGCAGCCCAGCTCATCCGTGAGGTCTCCACAGTTGTCATTGTGGTCACAAACGTAAGGCAGAGGTACACAATGGCCATTTGTGCATTTGAACTCATTGGGCGTGCAGGGGGGAAGAGTGGGCTCCTGACCTGAACGAACCACATTGCATACGTTCAGCTCTGGCTACTCGGAAAACTCCCTGATCACTTGTGGCCTTTTAATGCGGATGTATATGAACTACAGATATAGAGTAAAATAGTCTGGGTGCAATGGAGATACAATGTTCGTCATGCCACAATGAGTGATATAAAGCAGCCCCAAATCTTAGATGTAAATCGGCTAAATTTGTTGCTATGGTAAACAGTATCCGGTTGAAAATCCGTTAAAATGCCCCTCACCCCTACGAGTTATCTAATCCAATCCCCATGTCTCTAGCATGTTCTGAAGCTGAACCACTGATTTGCTTATATTGTTGCTAGGGTAAACCGTTTGGTTGCTAGGGAGGGGTCAATCACAATTATAGCTCTACATGGCTATAAGTTATTGATCATGAATGCAGACTTGATGAGCATGATACATTCGTTTTAAAAACCCAAAGTGATCCAGAGTCCGAACTGAGGTTCATGCGAATCGCTTACACTGATCCTCCTTTTCGTCGCTGCCATCTCCGCAGTCATCTTTTTGATTGCACATGAGACCACTAAAGATGCAGTAACCATTGTCACAGCGGAACTTGTCTGGCATTTCACATGTAATGTTCCCTGATCACAAAACAAATGCAACTTAATCAAGTTGTCTAAAATGAAAAGGCAAAAATACTAAACATTCCAACACTGCGCCTTACAGCAAAGGTTGAGCTGCTCATCGGAAGCGTCTCCGCAGTCATTGAAGCCATCACACACAAACTGCTGGCTCACGCACAGCTTGTTGTTGCACTGGAACTGGTGCGAGGGACACCAGCGTCCCCCCGGATATCGAGTGGCTGCAAGGAAACAATATCGAATAGTTCCACCATTTCCAACAAAACCATGTGACCACTCCTGAAGGATAATTTAGGTATCTCCCCACAATTCCATTTAGCTATGTAGTGTATGATGTTATAATCATTTGAGTATTAAGTGTAATATTAAACTGAAGAAATAAATGAGTGATAATTGTGTATTACTTGAATTTAATCAATAGGATACCTTTATAGACCCGCGTTATCACCCAGAGTGCCTTTTTCTCTGTGCAGAGGATCAGACAATCCACCATTACAGGAGGCAAACAACTCATGTCGGACACCCTCACCCAAAAGGCCAGAGGCAAATGGAACTACGCCCCAGCTAATTTGCATTTTTAAGAACATATATAAGACCATGTCACAAGGGAGGGACGTGTGTTTTTGCTACCGCATAGCGACGGGAGCTTAATGCACATTTCTGTTGTGTAATGCAGTTAGTTCACCCAGATATATCTGTAATGTGTTATTCATGAAACTCTTAGTAAATATTTGGACTTCAAGCCCTCTCCTGTCTTCTCTGGAATGTATTATTATATATTCTCATCACTCCTCATGTTTCCACCACCGAACACTCACGGCAAGTGCTCTCATCAGAAAAGTCCCCACAGTCAGCATGACCATCGCATTTAAGAGCTTCAGGGATGCAGTGTCCTGAAGCACACTGGAATGTTCCAGGAAAACAGGTCCGCAGCTCTGCAAAGAAAGAAATCCATACCCTGTGATCTAAGAAAGCTTGCGGTTTATCAGTTTCAGACTGTCCCCCAAACAGGCTGCAAACACAAGAACATCCAGCATATTTTGGGATTTTCGTGTTCGTGTGATTGAAAACAGGCAGCAATCATTAAACTTTTTTAAAAACCGGGTTTAATGTGCAGTGAGGGCGGCACGGTGGCTCAGTGGGTAGCACTGTCGCCTTCCACTAAGAAAGTTGGCAATGTTCTCCCCGTGCTCGCGAGGGTTTCTTCAGAGTACTTCCCCCACATCCCAAAAACAGACCTGTACTTCCCCCACATCCCAAAAACAAGCATCAGGTTAACTGAATAATCTGAATTCCCCTCAGGCGTGTATGTGTGTGTTGCCGGAGTGTTGTCCGTTCTATCCCTGCTAGGTCCATTCTGCCGTTGTGGCCTTGGGCAAGTCACTTCTCCTGCTTTGCCCTGTACGAATGTGTGTGACTGGATTGGTGGTGGGCAGGAGAATGTAAGCGGGCCACGGAAATGGCAGCCACTTTTGCAGTGCAACCCCAGGGCAGCAGAGGGCTACCACGGCAGCTTAGTGAATTTGGAGTGTGGAAAAGCGCTATACAAATTTAAGGTATTATTATTATTATTTCTGTATTTCTGCTCTGGTGCAGTTTTCTCCGGTGAAAGCCGAGTCAGACAAGCACACAGATACCCCTTAAACCTCAAAGGAATAATAATGTGAGGAATCATTGTCACACTGATTCCATTCATTATTCAGACCTTCCAGGATTTCGCAAGATTTTTTTGTTGCGGCCTAAAATGCCAGATTTTGTGGCAGCTTTTTTGTAAAGTCGCGATTTTTTTAGACAGTTTTTTCTCAACAGCATTGCAGTACCTTTATTATCTCTATTATCTTATTCCCTCGCGGCTTTCTGCACGCTCTGATCACATGCAGATCTGACAGCAGACAACCACTGCTTCCTCAGGAGGCTGCAGCGCAGGTTCATTAAGAAAAAAAATCATGTTGTCCCCATAAAATATTTAGACTTTTAGCATTTTGTTGCCGCGACGCCACGGCTACGTCTATGTAGGAGAAACACTGGAATAAATGATTGATGAAACTACCGCGTGAAAGCATGAAAATAGTTTTATTAACTGCCCCTCTCAAACTCACCAGCACTATCCCCTTTACCCACGCCAGTACTGCCTGACAACTGACAAAAGCAAACCAGCACAAACCTGGTTTTACAAACGTTATCAAGTTTTGTTGTTTACCTTGTTCCTTTCGCTGCTTGCAATGGATTTGCGAGCAACAGCTTCGGTGATAGTCAGCTGCCGTGTCGGCTCTTGCACGGACATGCTTCTGGCATGTTTTGCTGTAGAGAAGTGTCGGTCAAGCGAGGTTTTCTTTTGTGTTCCACGACAATGTTGCACACAGAGCAAAAAAGTTTCCCTCCACTTTAATGGAGAACATTAGGGAATTGCTTTACACGGTCTTTCGCGTGTGATGTATTTGTGCTCATGCCTGCTTTCTCTGATAAGGAAGTCCTGTGTGAAAATAATGCCGCGTACAGCGGCGGAGCAAACGACACAACTTTTTGGTCGAATTTGTGGTAAAGTCGCGGTGATTGGATGAAATTGCAAGGCCACAAATTGCTGGGATTGGCTGAATTTGTGTGAATTGCTGCGATCGCAACATCACGATTTTCTGGAGGGACTGCTTATCATCTGCTTCCAAGGAACCAAGGAATTTGTGAAAGGCAAAGTGACATTTGTGAATATGTGATATTTATATTCTATTCTATTAATACCATATTAATTATGTTAATACAGTTTATTGATCAGTACAAAAAATTGTTTAAAGTTAACATTAATGCATGAGTTCATGCCTGTATATATTTGTATGATAAGATTCATAAAAATAAGTACAAACACACACGCACACGCGCACAGTTGATTTGGAATAACTATAAACACACAGGGAAATAAAAACCTCTCACGTGTATACGTGTACTTGTCATCAACAATATTGAAACCCATAACGTTGCTAATTATAACATAGAAAAAAGTAATCAACGATATAAAATAAAATGTACATAAAATAAAGAGATAAATAGCATTAGAACAACAACAATAATACTATGTATATTATACGATACAATAACTTAAAATCTAATTTCACAAACTGCTGTAAATCTGCAATTCCAAAACAATTGACGAATCAGGTTCATCAGAGCAAAAAGAGTATTTCGTGTCAATATAATTTTTATGTCTTATGTCAAAGTATAAAATATGAGCAAATGTTCTAACCCCTGTGCGGTAATCAAAGTTCATGCCCAGTGATGGATTTTGAAACGCGCATACCCCGCGATTACATTTTAAAGTCTATGGTTGAAACCGTAGACTTTAAAATGTAATTGCGGGGTATGCGCGTTTCAAAATCCAATAAATAGAACCCTCATAACTGCCTTCAGACAGCTCCCATAGTGCTCTTCCTCCTACAGTCTTCCTCAAATACCTGGCTGGTGAATGCTCATCATGTCCTTATATCACAAAAGCAGTTATATTTCATTACATTTGTTTTCATCACACACTGGGCTTCGGTGAGCTGGGTTTGGCCCTTGGTCACTATGTTTGACACCCCTGCTTTAAGCTTCGAACATGGACTTACCACAGTCCCGCTCATCGGAGTTATCCCCACAGTCATTTCCATGGTCACAAACCCACGCTCCTGGAATGCACTGTTTGTTGTCACATTGATATTCACTCTCGGAGCAAGCTCTGGGCTCTGATCTCACAAATTCGAGAAATAGTTTAGTTTATTTGAATTCAAACGTGGAAGACAATGTAGTGAAGAACGCACCACAATTTCTCTCATCAGATTCATCCCCGCAATCATCGTTGCCGTCACAGCGCCAGCGAACGGGCACGCAGCGGTGGTTATCACAGCGGAAATCTCCCAGAGGGTCACAGGTCAGCTCTTCTGTTGATGGGAGTTCAGAATGAAGTTTGAGGCATTCATAGTTTAAACGACAATGCAGTCCATGTTAGAAGAAGCGGGTTTGAGGGGACCCATGGGCACACTCCAGGTAACCCATTTGCACAAACATGCTTTAGATGAATTAAGTGGTCCAAGACGAACCCCACCTTTGTCCCTGAGCAGGAATCAGCGGATGAAAGAGACATTAGCTTCTGGTCATTTGCTGAACATTCAAGGACCGTTTGCATTACAGAAATCTAGGAATATGCACCATCCATTTCTTTCCTATCGCAGGCAAATGGGACTTACGGCAACTCTGCTCGTCACTGTTGTCGAGACAATCGTTGGTGCCATCACACACAGCCCAAAGAGGTATACAACGATAGTTTGACTTGCAGGAAAACTCAGTCTCGGCATCACACCTATGATCAGGCCCCACTAGAAAAAGAGATGCCTGTCTGTTAGCTCCAATCCCTCACAGACAACAGTGTTTTCCTCAAGGGACACTCACTGCATGTGTCTGGTTCATCCGAGTTATCCCCACAGTCGTTCTCTGCGTCGCACACGTAGCTTTGTGGTATGCAGAGCCCTGTTTTGCACTGGAACTGTCCAGGTTTGCAGGTCTTCTCCGCACAGCTGTCCGCTTCCTCGTCACTGCCATCTGCACAGTCAGGCACTCCATCACAGTGCCAGGATATTGGGATGCAACGCTTGTTTTTACACTGGAACTCATTCTCTGTACAGCGATGGTCACCTGGGAGTGGAGATGGTAAAACATGCACGCGGTATTAGAGAAAAACAGCCCGAACAGGGCTTAAGCAATGTCTAAGCAAAGTTACTGCCGAGGTGGTTTTCAGAAGGGAGTTCCTCCATTATCAAAGCATACAGTACACTACAGTGAGCCCTGAGCTTCGACCTACTGCAGAGGGCCGCATCTTCATCAGATCCATCGGGGCATTCGTTGTGGCCATCGCACAGGAAAAAGGGATAGGTGCAGTTTCCATCCTGGCATTGAAATTGGCCTGGAGGGCAGGTACGTGGAGGACAGGTTTGAGGTTCATCAGAACCATCTCCGCAGTCTGATTGGCCGTCACACTTCCACCAGATAGGAACACACCTACAGACAAAGAACAGTGAGAAGAAGTTGCTGGATGGGAACAAAACAACTGGTCAGAGCTCTTCTATTACATGACCTGTGGTGGTTGAGCAACTGTCCAAAAATATTGTTTGAGATGGACTTTTTAAAAATAAATAAATAAATAAAACAGGGCCCTTGGGGGGGGGGGAGTTGGGGCCTCCCTCCTGGAGCGATCAGAAGGTCAATATCCTCTGCCACTTACTCGCAGTCCCTATGCCCCATACACAACCTTCAAGGACACACTTCTTTTAGGACTTGAGGGCTAGTCTTTCCGTCCAGGGCCATTGGGTGGGCTGCCCCTCCCTCCATCTACGGCGGAGAAGACTACCCTCTACCCTCTGTGGGAGTGGTGGTCGCCAGAGTCGCCCATTTAATCAGGGGGCGCCCGCCTGGTTGTCGCTGGGGCCCTCTCTGTGGGTGTTGGTCTCCGAGGAGTGGGGTCGTGTCGTTCCAATCTAGAGGATCATATTTTCACTCGCCTGGAAATACAAAACAAACGAAGCACCCACCCTCCCATGTGGTGGCTTTTAAGCAGGACAGGACAAGAGTGTAGTAGCTTGAAGCTGCATTGGAAGCTTGTACCAGGTCCTGCGTCGAATAGTCAAGGAAACTATGTGCCAGAGGACTCCTCAATCACAAACAGGAACATGTTGGGGATGTATGGGATTCCTTAGGATTGGTTTAGACTAGAAATTTTTTGCATAGCAAGAGAACTTTCTTAAATGTAGGGAGTTTGAGAGGGAAGGGCTTACAGATGAGATACCACAGACACCACACGTAGACCTCCTGCATCAGATCAGAGTATGCTCACACCTTTTGCAACACTTCGATACACCATTTTCTTTTGGAAGAAACTGACAGAAGCTTATTTAAATATAGGTTCTCTTCAAAGATTTGATTTCCACCACAGACCACCCCAAGTCTGTCTGAATATGAGAACATTGCTGTTGGAAGATGAAAAGCAGAAGGCAAGACAATGAACCTTCATCAGAAAACAAAAGAACTAACTTCTCATTGTCTCCACAGCGGAACTGTGTGCTGGAGCAGTCAGCCACACACTGAATCTTAAATCCAACAGCCAAGCCGATGAAGTGGTCTGGACATTCACACGTGGCTGTCGTCCCACCCGGGCCAATTAGACAAAGGTGGCTGCAGGTCAGGTGGTGGTCGTTGCAGGGGTTGTCACCTAGGGAAAGGGTACCAGAACATTCTTTCGTCTGGCAAACTCTTGAGGTTGACGGTGAATAAAATAAGGGGAAATGCTTACTGCGTGGCTGTCTGTAAGGGTGATAGATGTGAATGTCATTCGGCCGCTGGGTGCTGTTGCCCATTACAACACGATTGGCACCAGTGTACTTGTGAGCTCTCTCTATGTTGTGGGTATTCCAGTCCGTCCAGTAAACTAAATCCTCAAACAGGGTGACGGCGAAAGCATGTGGCAAGGAGCCAGTTATAGCTCTGTGTCTGTTTTCTCCGTCCATATCAGCATAACTGCAGTAAACACAGACAGTTCTGTTTAGACATGTGCAGTGTTCAAGCATTAAAAGACTGAATGCACCATTAAGAATCTCGTATTGTCAAACGACTAAAATATCAACCACAACAAATCCAAATCCGTTTGAAGGGTTTGTCTTCTGTATTTTTTTTGTTGGCATTTGGATCCAAAATGTTCACTTAAAATGGTCCAAGACTATAAAGATCTATCCCAAAGGGACTTTTATTTGTAGTTACATAACGGTAACTCCATAAACTTTAGAATACTGTTATAATCTATAGTTTAATTGGCGTCAGTATCACCAACATAGAGATGTTCTGCTGTTGACGACGGTTTTGAAATTGCTGTAAACACAATGAACAATATTTTCAAATTAAAACAAATTTCTGCATTAAATTAAACTTACTTTACAATATAGTAAAAAGGTGTCATGTAATCCCGAACCTGTCGTCATTTCTGTCATATTGTTCCAAATACAGGCAAAAATGGCCCAAAAAATAATATTACAAAAAATAAATAAATAAAAAGTACGGCTAAATAAAACAAATACTCAAGTTATATTAACTTTTTTTACATTTTGTCCCAAAATAGAGACATTAAAGCGGGATGTAACATACTTGTTCACATAAACACGACAACGTTATTAATGATGAAAATGATGAAAGCAGCCGTTGTCTCGTCAGTGATAACTGGTAAAATAGTTCCGTCTTAAAGATGGATTACCTGAAGTGATTCGTTATGATTCAAAGTTTATTTTAGAAAGAATCACACAATTTTCTGGACAATAACTGCTTTGGGGTTGTCTTTCTGAGAAACGTCTTCAGAGACTTTTAACTAGTGATGTGTCGTTCATGAACGATTCGTTCTTTTTGAACGAGTCTTTAATGTGACTCCATAGGAACGAGTCGTGTCAGAGAGGGATTCGTTCAGGGCGGGATGCACAACATTCTTGTGGTTTTCTGAGCATAACCCGCTCATCATTAATGACAAAAGAACGAAAAAAGGCGAAGGACTGGGGAAAAAAAACAACTCTTTTCTATTTTCGGGTCATACGGCATTGGATAACAATACGGACCAGTGAAAAGTCTTATCGTTCTTTTCGGTCTGTGGCTCATGACTGCTCCATAATGTTAACCAAAGCCGAATGAGCCGGAAACAGAAAAGAATTAATGGACTTGGAAAAAGAACTAATCTTTTCGGGTCCCGGGTCATATATTGCGTCGGTTAATATAGGGAGCGGTCACATGACAAAAGAACTGAAGGACCCAGTCTGGACTGAGTGCACAGACTGCACACGTTAACATCAGAGAGAAGTAATGTGTCGCACGAAGGAGATTTAAACCTAAAGACGACAGATCAGAGGTGAGGTGAACCAGACTAAAAGACCCAGGTAGGCTATAGTAATATATATTTTTTTTATCTAACATTATAGTTTTGTCTTATTCGTAGTGTGCATCGCGTTTGTGTATATAACATTAGTAGATGTGTTAGGGAAGGAGCACACAATATTTATTGGTATTTTACTAAAATTAATGAAATGACTCTGAAAAAGATTTGTTCATTTTGCTGAAAAAAAAACAGTAATGACTTATTGTTCGCTGAAAAAGGAAAACGTCCCTGAATTACGCAGTAGAAAATATTCGATTAGCAAAAACCTCAGTATACAACTTACTCAAGGAAACTAAGGTGGGCATCAGCAAAAAAAATCTTATTATTGGTGTAATCGATGGTCAGAGCATGAGGCCAAACAAGACGAGAAGTGATGATCGCTGATGTTATGGTACCGTCCATTCCAGCCCTGCCGATGAAGGCCTTCTGACCCCAGTCTGTCCAGTACAGCCATCTGCGTAAGAACAGGAGTGGATGAGGGATTGTTTGGATTCGCATAAACATCAACGGAGATCCCTTGCTCACCCAAGTTTAGGGTTAACCGCTACAGCCCGAGGACTTGTGAAGCAGTATGTTGAGTTTGTGTCAACACAACCTTTAAGGAGTTTTTTCCGATGACGACCATCAAGTTCAGAGACGTGAAGGGCACTCAATGTCCCATCTGTCCAATACAGCTTTCTGCAAAGAAACACCCACTTCTTGATTTCTTGAGAGATCTCATCTGACTGAACAACAAGAGAAGCCCGTCATCAACCTACCGACCAACCCAGTCCACGGCCAGGCCTTGTGCTCCGCCCAGATCATGTTGCAATAAGACCTCGGTTCCTTTTCCATCTAAATACATCCTCTGAAGGCGCTGAGTGCCAACATCCATCCAGTACAAACACTTCTCGGTGTAATCAAAATCCAGTGAAACTACATTAGAAAGTCCTTGCAGCACCACGGATGAAGACGATCCATCGGTGGACAGGTTCCGGATATAGTAACGGTTGCTATACAGGATGTATGGGGCAATCCCACTGTTCTGACGACACGTGCGTCCATCCGGCTCCCGCACGTACCCAGGTGCACACTTGCAGTAGTAGGATCCCACAGCATTCTCACACACCTGACTACACAGTTCAGGCATATCCCGGCACTCATCAATGTCCTCACAGGCCTTGCCATCAGGCATGAGTCTGTAGCCTTCCCTGCAGGAACAGTAGTAGCTTGTCAAAGTGTCGGTGCAGGTATGTGCACACTGGTGAATGGCTGGGTCACTGCACTCGTTAACACCTGGACAGAGGCATAGACATTCCTAGTTATTGGACTAATCACTTAACTACATCTCTGCTGTTGAATCATCTGCTTGCTCACCACAGCTCTTCTCATCACTGTTGTCTGCACAGTCCCTCTGCTGGTCGCAGACCTTGTGAATGTCGATGCACTCCCCCGAGGAGCACATAAAATGCTTAGGGGAACAGGTGGGTTCCTGGGTCCTGCATAAGCCCTCGAGTTCATCAGAGGCATCCTGACAGTCTGTATATCCATCACACAAATATGTCAATGGGATGCACGCTCCGTTCTGGCAGGTGAACTCTTGACTGGAACACGACGGGTAGACACAGCTGACCTCGTCCGTTCCATCTCCACAGTCGTTCACACGGTCACAGCTGAGGAGGAGCATTTAGCACTGAATGTAGACATTACACAACCGTTGCAATATTTCTAATACATGAATCAAAAAGGCAAGCCTAAAAACACACATTCCTGTTCCTTGATGTAGGGGTAAACACAGCCCTTATGGGGAACTTTCTAGCAGACACAGCATTTGAAATAGCAAGAGATAACGTTCTTATGCTGAACTCAGATAAAACTGAAATATTGCTCTATTAAAAAACTCCCGTCAAACTCAGTGACTACACTATTAATATCTCCTCATTAGTTCTCTCCAGCTCACTTTGTGTGAGAGAAGATATTACAGATTGTTAGAGATATTACATTTCATACGTTACTAAGACTACGTCCCTGCACCTCAGAAACATCTCACAGGTGCGGAACTTGTTCTTAGCAGATGCGGAGAAGTTACTCTATGCTCTCATGAGCTCTAGAATGACTTACTGTAACACTTTATTAGCTGCTGTTCCATTTCCTCCTGAAATAAACCAGAGCTAGTTCAGAACTGACCAGAAAAGAAAGTATGAACATATCACACCGATCCTATCCCCACTGCACTGGCTTCCTATAAAATACCACATAAATGATCCTGGCTATATTCTGACTCAATTTCTTTGATCACAAAGAGCAGGCTATCAGTCGTTACTAACATAGTAAAAGTCACCAGAGGAGGAAGGGGTTCTCACAACTAGCACCGAAGCTCTGAAATGAACTCCCCGATAATTATCAGACTGGCTATCCCAGTTTAAAAATGCATCTCGTCAACCAAGCTTTTGAATAAAATGCTAACGTAAAATCTACACACATTGCGTTAAAAGACGTAATTGTCACCAAACAATGTGAACCTCTTACTACCAATTGGAATTGCTAGTGTGTGTTTTCCTCGGAAAGCTCCGGTTTTCCAACAGGTGTGAGACATGCACCATTGGCTACTTAAATATGAATCTAATGAGCTGAAAGGTCGTTCCAAACATCACAGATTTGGTGCTTTATAAAGTAAAATGTAAATTAAACCTTTCCGAGGACAACAATGACACTATCCACTAAACTGTTTGCTGCAAGGAAAGTTCCACTAGTAAGCCATCGTTCTTCAGTGTTGCTGCAGGCACTCGTTATTGCATCAAACGGCCTTCTGCTACTTCCAAATATTAAAAATTTCAGTCCAGAGCACCTGCTGCCAGTTTTCTGTTCCCAGTTTCAATGTTTTCATTCATAATTGAGTTGCTTAGCCTTGTTTCCATGTCGGTTGTGTCCATGAGGTTTTACTGGGGTACCTAGATTCCACTGGTTTCTGCCAGTCCTGAGCTGATGGCACTGCTGGACATCTTCTGATTTCAAAGGATTATCAGCTTGATGTGTTTCTTATCTGCTGCACAAGTTTCTTTGGCCAACCACAGCGTCTACGATCCCTAATGTTGCCCGTTTCTTTGGCATTCTTCAAAAGAGTTTGAGCAACAGCATCTTGAAACTCCAGTTTGCTTTGAACTGTTTGACTGGGAGAGACCCTGTTTACAACCTTGTGTCTTATTGCCATAACAATAAACTGTCTTTCTCAACCTGACCTTGGTAGCAGAGTTTGGCTGCTCCTCACCCTCACCAGTTTTAAAGCCTCATACACAGCTGTTTTTTGTACTTCTGAATGCTTTCATTTTACACCGGTGGGGTAGGGGAAGCAAGGAGGAACAGGAAGGACTAAAATGGAGAATTAATAACTGATTATTAAATATTTAAATGCCTTTTCATGTTACACTACTGCAAACATCCAGAAGAAAAGATGTATAATAAACTCACTGAAAGGGCAACAAAATGCAGCGACCATTGGTACAAGCAAACTCGTTCAAGTGGCAGGTTCGGTTGGGACAGTTGTGGAGTTCATCTGCAGCATCTGCACAGTCCTTCTCACCATCACACACATACTTCCATGGAATACACCGTGGAGAGCCAGGATACCAAAGAGGACATGTAAAATCACTGGAGCTGCAGGTTCTTGATCCTGAAATTCAAAGTACCATCGAAGTCTTCATTTATTTACATGAAAGCTTTTGAAACATGCTTTTTTCTGCACCAAGTCAATGCTTTTTGGGGGGAAATAAAAGTTTAGTTCTTGCATTCTCTGAGATGCGGACACATATGCAAGTTTCAGAGTTAACAATTTAACTATACTTACATACCAAATGCTGATTCTAAATTTAGTTTTTCAGGAGGAGCGTATCCAGGCAAGCCTCAGGTGACTCAATTGCAGCTTATCATCGTATCACGTAAACCCCACCTTCCAGGATTCCCAGAAGCCCAGATTCCCTGCTTCTCCCAATGCTCACTAAACAAAGCAAACTCACCACACTGCAGTTCCTGGGCTTCATCGCTGTTGTCTCCACAGTCGTTGTTGCCGTCACATACCCAAGATGTTAGGATGCAGTTTCCGTTCGCACAGCTGAACTGCTGAGGGTTACAAGTATTGATGGGGTACTCTGCGAAAAGTCGAATGAAGAACATGATGCAGTGTTTCCAGGTCTTGTTTTGGAACTGTTAGAGATTCAGAAAGTACCACAAGAGGGCGGTTCATCCGTGCCGTCCAAACAATCTGCGACATGATCACAAACCCAGAGTTGTGGAACACACTTCCCTCCATCACACTGAAACTGCTCTGCAGAACAGGTCCGGCTCGCTGGGAAATGCACCTGTGTCTTTGTGTGTTGTCCAATGAAAGTTACTGAAGTTATAAATCAAGTCTATGGCACTCACCACAGAAGAGTGGATTTTCATCACTGTTATCCCCACAGTTGTTGATCCCATCACAGAGGCTGCCTGAGGCAATGCAGATGTTGGTGGTGTCGCATTTCACCAAGCCAGGTGCACAGGTTCTTTCCGCTAATGTTACCATTTGATTATGAAAAAAAAAAACTTCAGTTTGACGCAACAAAAAACAAAAATAGCCCGGTCATTTGATCTACGGCTAAAGCATCCACACAGAGGTTATGGTGTAGAGGTACAGCATAGGGTTGTGCTTAACTGAGATTCATAAGTGAGTGGTAAAGATGAGTTTTACTCACGGCAGTTAGCTTCATCTGTTGTACCATTATCTTGGCAGTCGTTGATGCCATCACATACAAAATCCAGACTGATACAGCGTCCGTTAGAACAGGTGAACTCTGTGTTTGGATTACAAGTAGGGAAGGGGCAGCCATGTTCGTCGCTGTTATCTCCACAGTCATTGGTGTAGTCACACACATAATGCAGAGGAACACATCCTCCATTATCGCAGGTGAATTCACTAGATGAGCAGGTATGGAAAGCTACAGGGGCAGATTAAAACATCTCTTTATTAAAACATCTGGTACAATTAAAAAAAGGGGTTAGTTGACATTACCACCCACCACAAACTCTCTCCAGCTCATCAGATCCATCTGGACAGTCCCTGTAGCCATCACACTTCCAATTCTGAGACAAACAGGTTCCATCCAGACAGGTGAACTGATCTGCATGACATCTCTCTCCGTTGTCAGGGATGCAGTCTTTTCCATTGTTAGCCAGATACCAGTTACCAGTGCTGAGACACTGACATTCTGGACCAGCAGGACCTGAAATAAAGCCACACAATTTGCCATTGATTCTCATAACAAACCAGATTCTGGTTTATGTGCCAAGATTGTATGGTTTTTGTATGGTTTTCTCATCTTCCTGGAACCCGTAACTGGAATAATGGGTTTTCCGCCCGAGTCGAGATTGTATAAGAACTGCTAATGATCAATGCCGAAGATTCAGCGACTAAAACTGAATATTGGGATGTCTAAAAACCAATTCATCATTTACAAATAGCAGCAACACCAAAGGCCGCGTTCAGACTACACGATTGTCAGAGGGGTCGTGTCACAGATCTTTTCACACTGTGTGACTCTGGGGCAGCATCCAGTCTTTGCTGAATTGAATTCACAACAGATCAGAGGATTTCACACCTTTTCATTTCACAGAGGTGCAAGTTTTTATTCCCTTTACTGGGTCCAAATAACTCAAAACAAAATGTCTCAGATACTTTCCAGACCTAACATTCCCAGAAAGAGGGAACTGAGGCGTTTTACATCGGGAAACAAACTGATATGGGAACGATTCCCCTGGATCCGCTTTCTTGCAAAGGGAAAATTAATTTGCAGTCAGTACAACATTACACTAGCACGTGCATCATAGGCCCCTTAACATGGCGGATTCACCCACTCTACCTAAGATCGTCCCCATCAGCCATTTCCTCCTCTAGGGAACAGGGGGTTATATAAGTAACATTTTGCACATTCATTTAGTTTACGTCAATGGATGGAAACAAGGTTACTGTCCTGTTATACCGGGTTGGATCAGATTGCCCACTCAAAAGTCACTCGAAATACATCAAAATGAAAGACGGAAAGGCAACCTAATGTTTGCCTAAAGGAGTATGGGTGCTCCAGAGATGGTTTAACAACAACAACAAAAAGATAACTCACAGAGGCAGCAAAGTACCACAACTGTCCGAGTGAAAATGTCGTTGATTAATTGCTATGGTGAATTAAATAAAATGGGAGAACAATGTTATATTTAAAGGGACTTCAAAATATATGTGAGCCTATGTTGTGTTAGCCCAATAGTAATCCAACACCTAGCTACATAAATTAGACAAAGGCAGCATTAACCAGGTGTGTGGACGGCTGCACTAAAGAAAATATAATGATGGACCCCATCAATAATGTTATTTTTAAAAAAAATGTTTTGGTGATTTGAAGTGATTGAAGAATATTTTTTCTTTTCTAGCTTTATTTTACATAAATATTTTTACAGTATTAACCAAACAAGTCAATGTTATAGCTACATTTACTGAAATGGGCTCAGAAGTTCTGTTGAAGAAGCAGACCGCTGCACTTTTTTTATCAACAAAATCCAGCCATCTCTGCCTTCTTATCAGTAATATACACAATATAGAACACAAAAAAAGCTGAACATATTTCATGAAGAAACAACACTTTAATATGGAGCAATTTTGTAACACTGCTTCATGTGCACTAAGATTTTACCAGGTAAAATGTGAAACCAGGTAAAACACATGGTGTAGACTGACCTGCGACACACACATGGCTGCACCCTCCATTAAACAGCTGGCAGGGACTTGAGCAGCTTTCTTGTCTGCTCGCAGAGAAGACGTGGATGTCATTGGGTCTGTACTGGAGATCAGTGACGACTGTGGTCAGACCGGAACCATCATTCTTGTTGGCACGATACACCATGCGTGTGTTCCAGTCAGTCCAGTAAACATCCTGCTGGAATATCGTCAATGCAAATGGGTACTGCGTCTGACTAATAATGACCTCCCTGTTTTCTCCTGTCAACGATGCACGCTCAATCCTGTTTCTGGAAATGAAAGAATTTTTTGTTCAGAGTTCCGGTATTATTAAGAAATTATGTTCATATAAAACTGTTGACTTACAATACAGCATCGGCCCAATACAGAACCCGTTCTTCGTAATCCAAAGACAGAGCATTCGGCTGAGAAAGGCTTGTGTTAACTATGGCCTTCTGAAAGTTTCCACCAAGTGTGGCTCTTTCAATTTTGGCAGGCGTTCCCCAGTCAGTCCAATATATGTAGCTGAATGGAAGAATAAGGTACATGAGGGAAAATGTATTTGAGAATTTACGTCTCTTCAAATGTATCTAATAATGAACTATTATTTGGTAACCTGCAAGAAAAGAAACCTGAACTTCCCAAACAAATTGCTTAAAAAAAGACGTCGATCTGCACTGTGTTAACATTGTAATTTCCTGCCATATGTTGAGAATACAGGCTGACGTTAACCATTTTAAATGGGCCAGTGACTTGCTTTTGTGGCACTGTGCTTACCACACCTTTGCTTACCATACCGGGAGTGTAAATACCCAGTTTTGGTGCAATTGCCTAAACTCAGCTTCATAGCGGTACAGCGGACTTCCAAGTTGTTTGGGAAGGCACAGGTGGACCCCAGTGCCTTAACAGAAACCAATCGCTGCTGGTTATTTAAATCCTTGCACAAGCCTAATTTTGAGACAGATGCACTACCAGATTGCTGTACCATCAACATGTTTAGATAATTCATAACTGGGGAAGAATACTCACCAAGGGATGGGTCATCGGCCCCCGGAATCTCATCATTTACCATTTACGAGATCGTACTGTAAGTGGTAGAGAGCCTAGTTTTCTTTTCACGCCTTATGTGGTCACACAAAATATTTTGGTTTTAGCTCTTTTGTTCTTCTGTTCACTTTAGCTATTTGAGGTTTTCCCCAGTAATTTGTGTTTTATTGTAATAAAGGACTGTATTGCCCTCTACTGTTCATAACAAGATAATATATATGCTAGAATCTATAAAAACAACATACACAAAGTCCACTATTAGCACTTTTTCACTGCTTGGAACAGGATCCGTTTCAGTTTGAGCCTTTTTCCATTGAATGTAGTGCCTCTTCAGAATAAGTGTGTTAAAACAACATCAAAGTAGTTTTGCACCATCTTCACCAGGATCCTGCTAAAGTTCTCTCAATATAGTGTGTTAGATATAGTGAGATGAGAGCTGGAGGATTTTGTGATCAGTGATCTGCAGGTCAGAAAATAGTCTGAACTCAATCCGATTCATCTCAGTTCGAGAGCCTTGTCAAAACCAGCACTATGACAAAACCGCTACAAAGAACAGAATGTAGAGGAAAAGCCTTCAAAGGCTCAACCCTAAAGCTGAGACTTTGAGTTTGAATATGAGCACTGTGGTTGACTGTGACATTATATGGTACTAAATTCTATAAGTTTGGGTCACAAAGATAACAATCTTCTTTATTCTAGACTTTGGACGGGAGGGGCAAAAAATTTCATAAAAGCGGGGCCTGTGTGTTAGAAAAATACGTGACCCGCGCATCACTGGGCTAATCCAGGGGCTAATCCATGGAGGTATTTAAAAACAACAAAAAGTACAGTGGTACCCTGAGATACGAATGCTTCGAGTTAAGAAATGTCCGAGATACGAAAGGTCTCGCAGGAAATTTTTTGCTTTGAAAAAGTTGCAATACAAACAACTACAAACAGTTCTGCTCTGTAATTCGCTTGTTTAGTCTGACGCCGCGCTGCGCTTCCGGATCCTGGATCCTCACTTCTCCCATTGCAAAAAGTGCTAAAAGGGGCTGATGCGCTTCAAAACACTTTAAATCAGTTTTAAATCAAGTGAAACATTATGTATAGATTACCAATAATGTGCTATAATAAATGTTGGAGTCAAGGAGTCGTAAAAGAAATAATGTTTATAACGTGGAAAGTGCTGTTCTGTAGCGCAACTTAGAGAAACCCAGTGACGCGTTCTCAGAAGCTCTCTCCAGTACGATCGGTGCTGTCACCGCTTGTGCTTGAAACCATGTTGCTGTTCGTAATTCGTGAATTATCTCGAGAAAGGTAACTTTCATACGTGGCGCCGTAATGTTTTCTGCATCCGTTCCACCTCCTCCGACACATCACTTCACTCAAGGTAAGGTTTCACATTTGTGTACATATTACGTATTTTGCTTGTGTTTTATTCTGTTTTATTATCATTTATTACATTAACAATGTGTAGATTTAAGGATTGAAGAAACGTTACTTGATTTTTCTCTGGTTTTCCATTTTTTTCATCTACTTATTCTGTTGTTTCTGAGAGCTGTTGCACGGATTAGACGTTTTACATGAAAAACTTGCTTCGAGATACGAAATGTCACCCTGGAATGGATTCATTTCATATCTCAGGGTACCACTGTATCTTAAACTGGATCTTGTAAGGGACAGGAAGCCAGATTTCTAATCTTCACAAGCACAGAGCACTAAATGTACAATGGTTCAGTGTTGCTGTGACACAATTGATTTCATTTTTGCAAACTGTCTCAAGTGAAGTCACATCGCTGTTGCATCTGGAGACATCTCTCGCAGATTGCTTTGCTAAGGGAAGGATCTTTTCTCTTCTTTGGAGTCTAATGGGGTTTCCAGTGAAGAGATAATATTGTTCATTCCATTTATTTATTTACCAGGTGTAAAACGTTTAGGAACAGTGAAACGTCTTGCTAATTTAATTACTCAACAAGATTATTAGTCAACACACCTCCAGAACAATTGAAGTAGTTGTTTTGACTGCTGAAGAAGGTGTTCACTACTACTTTATCTCAAATTAAATGAAATCCAACCATTCGTGTTTGACATTTCGTGGCTCAGGCTTGTCTGTTAATTGTGAAGATATTTTACCCATAGCACGGATCCACTACTATAGCTCTGGGACGATCTCCACGTGCAATGAAGGATCTATTTAGGCCATCAATTCCAATAGATTCCACACTCTGACTGTAGTAATCTGTGAAAAAAAGGCGCTTGTGGATCCAATCATACGCCAGCCCCTCAGGATCAAACAGGTCTAAATGAGAAAAGAGCAAAGCATCACTCGTGAACAAGGCAAGATATATGCTCTTTAAAGATACGTATAAAGCAGAATGAAACACTGTACCGCTGACAATGGTGATTGGTGGACTAGTGCTGCTGGTGGTGGAGATGTATCCAATTTTACTCTTGCCGAAACTGACATACTGAGTGAAGAACACTCTTTTATCCTGGAAGTCAAACTCTATGGCTACAATGCCATACCCCATGTTAAATGTGGGAAATGGGACACTGTGGTCCTCTTGGTCCAGTCTCCTGCTGTTCACACTGTAATCTGTGGTGAAGATTAAGTACTCGTCCTGGCCGAATCCACACGAAACTCCATTGCTGAGCAAAGATCCATGGGCACAGGCACATTTGGCCTGTTGCTGCTCAGGCAACGCAAAACAAAACTGTTGACAGCGCCCGTTGTCTTCAAGGCATGGGTTGAAACCTACGAGGTTGGCTGAAGTTGGCTGAACATGGGAGTCAAACACAGCGACATCTATCAGATCTTCAATGCCATCTCGGATAACCTCTGGCGTTTCAGTGTTCCCGGGTTGTTTGCTTCCCTGAAAAAGTTTCCCCAGCTTCCGATCCACCCACAGCATGTTCTCTCCAAAAATGGCTACACTATAAGGGGAGGGGTAGCGACTGCCATAGCGGACAATCTGACGCTGAGAACCATCTGGTGCCATGCAGGAAATCAAATCCAAAGTGTCATCAACCCAGTACAAGCTGTCACTGGTATAATCAATAGTTAGGCCTCGGGGGGATGACAGACTCTCTGAAGCAAGAACTGTTCGATTAGAACCATCCAGAAGAGAGCTTTCAATTTTAGGTGACTGACCAGCATCAGTCCAGAAGAGAAGACGTAGTTTGGGGCTAACAGCAAGATCTGTGGGACGATCCACTGAACTTCTAAGCAGAGTCAGCTGGATGCTTGAGTTCAGACGTAGCACCTCAAGGTACGTCTGAGAGGTGGAGGCGTAAGTGAAGTACAAGTTTCCTAACAGAAAATACTTATATTATGTATTTGTAAATGTCGTAGGAGATAAGTATTCAATTATAAAAACAAAATCAGACCCGGCTCCACGAGAATCTGCAGCTTCCAACCAAAGCCCTTTCCAAAAAATGCAGTCGTTAAACCTTTATTTAGGAAGCCACCCATTACTAATGCCCCATTTATATCTAACGTATTAAAGAAAGCAGCGATGGCTCAGCTAAGCTCCTTCCTGAAACATACTGATCCTTTACGAAGAGTTTCAATACAGCAGCAGTGAAATATGGAGTGCCCCAAGGATCAGTCTTGGCCTAAAATTATTGTCTATCTTTAGAGAATCACTGTTTCATAAAATAGAAAGTAATCTATTAAATTTATATTAATTTCTTGAAGCAGAAAGCCAACACAAAATTGATCTGAAGACATGTCAAGTCTAAAAACAGAGAGATTAATTAGAAGATTCATTTCATGTTATTTATATCATCCCAAACTCATAGTGTTTTCATTTGAATTTTTACATTTTATTTTGGATTTTTAAAACAAATTTTATTTGTTTTATATTTATTCATAGTATGTATGGCCTTTTAATAATGTTGAAATACAAATTTAGAGGCCCTGGGAAGGACCAATGGTCACCCTGTTGGGCCGCAGTGATGAAAGCTTAGGGGCGGAATCAGAGGGACTAGGTCCAGGGGAATGGTCAGAGGCGGGTATAGAGACTCCAGACTCTACGGCAGCGAGTCCTCTATTCTCTGGTAGGAATTTAGTTCTGGCGGGCTTCCTTACCAGTCAGGGGCTCTAGCTCCTCCCCTTCACTATCTTGGTTGATTGGGCAGCTAGGGGATACTACTGCTTTGCTTTCCCGAAGTGGACCAGGCTGTTACAGTGCATATGTGCTGTATTACTCGGTGCTCGAGTTTAAGGTCTAATTAGGTTCCTCCACTGGCAACAATGTGTAACTCCTCCACACATCACATGGTAAAGGGACAATTGTTATAAAATCCACAGCTTAATGTCTTTTAAGATTGCAGGATAAAGGCTCAAAATGTAAACGTTCACTCATATAAAAGGTATACGTGTATTCCCCCTTTCACCATGGCCAACATGAAACATCATTGGAATTCACCCTTCATTTAATATCTGGAGCCGGGCCTGGCTAAATAATTTTAACAGTTCACTATTATTCTAAATCACCACATTTATGAAATTTGGCATTACTTTTGGCATACTTTACCTGCGACCCAATCTATAGCCAAGCCATGAATCCTTCCATTACCAAGCTGACTGATGACAGAAGAATAGCGTGATCCATCTGTTTTTGTTCTGTATATTCCTCTGTAGGACGAGTGTGTGCTGTTATCGATCCAGTACATAAATCCAGAGGCGATGTGGATATCCAGCTTGTCAATAGTGGAGTAAGTACCTTCAGAATAAAAGAACGTTATATATGCAGAGTTTGTTCTCCTAGACTGGGTTTGGGTTCCACACGCATTCCATAAACACCTACATAAGGTAGATTTTGGCTTTAAATTGGATATGTGTGAATCGTGAATAAGCTTCTCTTTATGTTTTTGTTAAAGATTATTTTTAGGAGTTTGAGCCTTTAATTAGAACGGACAAGAAAGTACATAGACAGGAAGAGAAGGGGAAGGCTTGGAAATGACAATGGTTTGGGATTCAAACCCGTGTCAACCCTCGTGCATATATGTCTGGCGTACAGTTCACTACACCACAGAACCCGGAATCCCTTTGTGTTTAATCTCTTTGATCCATGTATGCGCTGATCCACCCCTTATAGAGTCCAGAGAAATACACAAGTGTTCACAATCCAGCTCTGAGATGAAGTGAGATTATGAACAATAACTGGGCATGATGGCATCTAACAGCAGAGACATGGAGTGCCACAAGGATCAGTTTTAGGCCCTTTTCTGTTTCTATATCTGCTCTACCTGGGAAATATTAGTGTCAAATAAGGTGTTCGTTTTCGTTTTTATGCTCATCAAATCTTTCATCGAATCGAAATGACACTTTTAAGTTATCTGACGGCATTCATGATAAAATGGATCTTAGAACACAGGTGCTAGAGTCCTCAGCAGAACAAGAAATATGATCATATAACATCGATCTTATAGTATATAGCTTCCTGCTGCTGCTAAACTTTAAATCTGCCGTTAGATTGATCTTTTATCTCTATCTCTGTCCCTATACACACACAGAAAAGGATTTTCAGTAAATTCTTTAAAGCTGCACTGCCATGAAAAAGTGGTTCAGACAATGCTAATGATCCTCTCTTCAGGAGGCTTTTGCTCTATATATCCAGCAACAACACTGGAATATTAATCAAGAAAAGAGAAAGTTTCTGTCGTTTTAAAAGATAAGTCTTTTAAATAAGAAAAGACTTATCACATCAGTCTCATAAAACAATCACTGTTCTATACAGATGCGTTCAGTACAGAACAAAAACGTCATGTTTCTCACCTGCCCCTACAGGAACCATGGCCTCAGAATGATCGGAGCTGTTGATGTGAAATCCTCTGATGAATTTGGAAGACGATACAATGGCATACGAGTCGTACTGCTCGCAGCGAGACCCGTCTGGCGAAGCAATGAAGCCTGTGGTACAGGCACATGTCTTCTGCCCATCAGGCTTTGGCAGACACAAGTGGGGGCAGTTTCCATTGTTTGCACTGCAAGCATTGGTTGTCCCAGCAGAATCTGGTTTCATGAAGAACACGGTGTATAAATGTTAATTTCACTATTCATCTTACCCAGCTTTCTAGTCTAGGCAGAACAAACTTCATCAACCAGTTAATAAAACTCCTCTTGGCTTGTTAGAAGCTAGACTGGGTTGGAACTAAAGTGTGCATGTCTGCAGCTCTCCAGAAATCACTGACCACCATTGATCTAAATTCTAAAATTTGTTCCAGGAAATTGATTTGTAATTGAAAAAAAATTTAGGTATGTCACCACAATTTCATTTTGTTTGGCCATGTAGTGTATTATGTTATAATCATTTGGACTGTGAAAATTCCAACAAATCTCATCCCAGCGGTTTTCTTGGACACACTCGGTGAAAAAAAACCTCAGTTTCTCAGATACAGGGGGGGACACAAGATTTTAGTTTTGGGTGAGTGAAGGACTTCAAAGGCATAAGCAGCAAATGAATTTGATGCATAAACATCAAAGTATTTTTTATTTATCATGGGTGTCTGCGGGCAAAATCCTACCAGGAAGGTCACCGACGAGCCTCGAACCAACAACCTTCAAACTGGAAGGCCACAGTGCTCCCTAAAGCCCCACCATGCCAGCGTTTTGTTCAGACAAATGCCAGATGAAAATGTCTCACTCACCGTCCCTGGCATGTAGCTTCAAAGCTCGCACCCCCTTCAAGCCACTCCTCATCACCACCACGTCAGCGCCTGTGTCTTTATCCACCCTTTCAATGACCTCATAGTCAAGGTCTGTGTAATACAGATGGCTTTGGTGCACTGTAAGGCCCCAGGGATGTGACAGGCCGCTCACGATCGTCACTCTGCTTGCACCATCCATGGTCCCACACTCAATCTTGCAGACACAGAGATGCCAGGAAGAAGGTGAGCAATAATTCTGTTTATCCATTTATTAACATGTGTGCGCTTCTCACCCTGCCAGTCTGAGGGACACCCCAGTAGATTTTTCTGGCCGCTATATCTGCAGCAATAAATTCAACATTCCCCAGATTACCGGTGTACAGCGTTTTTACATTAACGCCATCCATGTCTGCACTTGCTATCTTTGCTGGAACTCCACTGTCTGAACCCCTGTCCGTCCAGAAAAGTTTCCTACAGCATAGAAGATGGCACAATAAGAATCACTTGAGGACAGATTTAACTTAAGAAAACAATGCTTTGATTGAGAAAGGGACCCTGAAGCATTGACTAATAAAAACCTTGTGGTTTTTAAAGAACATATTAAGAGACTTTATAAGCCCCTCTTCTGTTCAGCTAGCATACTGACCGATTCTTGATTCTTCTCTGATCTGATTAGCGAACAATTCTGTATATTCAAGCAGTCAGCTCTAGCAGAGATGATCTGATCAGAGATAAAAGGCAGTCAGCACCTGCTTGAACTCAAGTCTGGCAACTATTCCGAAGCAAATCCTAGAATGAAAAGGGGGTACATGACCACTTCGGCTTTGGCTTTGTTTTTGGGTTTCAAGTTGGCAATGGCGTTGAGGAGATCTTTGACCCTCCCTGACAGATCATTGTCTCCCTCACTTGAGTGTCTTTAGGTCCGTGTCCTTTCTTCGCTCAGGGGTCCTCCTCTGAGGATTCCGAGGCATAAGGTTGTGACGCTGTGGGCGCTGTGTGTGGTTCCCAATTGGTGTATCCCAATGGGCCTATCCTGTTTGCACATCAACCGTCTCGAGCTAGTAGCATTGATCCTGGCCTCGCACAGCTTGGCGCAATGGCATATCTAGTCGCGGTGGATCCCCAGCCTCTACCACCCTCCAGTGGACATAGACCAGTGGTTCGCAAATGGGCACACAAAAGGCCCAGAGGGCTATGCGACAGAATGGCAGGGAAAATCCTAACTAATAATTTTTCAAGAAAAGTGTAAGTTTGGGGCACCCCTCCCTGGTCTAGGGTTCATATGATACCCCTTTCCGTTCCCACCCTTCTCAGGTGGGGAACGATGCCTCCGTCTCTGCTCTTTTGCAGGACAATGACCCTCACTGGTACTCCTGCTTGAGTCTCGACACCATCTCTGCAGACCCCTCCCCACAGGTCGAGGGATGCACTCCTTCTGGTCGATCACTTTTCAACCAAGGACAACTAACACTCTTCAGTGTTGCGCACCTTCCCAATATACTAGGATTGAAAATCTTGGGCCAGGGGCAGAAGGAGCACCCATATTTTTCTAAGTTTAGTGTCGGCCTGTATGGACAGGCATCCAGACATCTCAGGAAACAACTGAAAGCGAACATCTTGGTTACTTGCGTAATCCCTGAAAGAGGGATCGGAGACATATCCCCTTTGCCATGTTCTTTAGGTCAGTGATCTAACACCTACTCTTGCACAGTGATTGCATCATTTGCCTGTTAAAATGACAAACTCTGTCACTCAAAGGAGATCGTTTCCATCAATCAGTTTCCCGTCATACGTCTCCATTCCTTCCTTCAGGGAACAGGGGTTACGCAAGTAACTTAGACATTCCTACTTCTCCTTTTTATCATTTTGTTTTATCAATCCAATTAAACCAATTTTGTAATTAAGATTTTTTATTTAAACTATGATTAGAGATGGAATTCGACGAAGGATGTTGGGAAAAAAAAACAATGATATGAACACCATCCAGACTCTAGAGTGAGGCGATGTATCCACATTAAAAAGTCATTTTGGCCATAAGTCATTGAGTGACAATAAGACGTGCATGAGGCAAGAACCTTGGTTTTACTGTGCACATGAGAATGCTATATTCACACTTATGTGTGGGCAAACAGCTAAACCATGTAGAAAACACTTTAGTTTTGAAAATAACTGTGTACATGTGAAGTGAACCAAAGGTTTATACCCCCTGGCTGGATCAAGAGTTATTCCTATTGGCGCTCCAGCTCCTTCCGATTTCCCAGTGTTTGTGATGATAGTCTTTCTATAATGTTGGGCTCCGTCAACCCTGATGACCTTATGTGGCAAAAATAAAATAAAAATAATACATTAAATCAGTGACCTTTTAAACAATTTCACATGTGAGGACTGTTTCTTGATGAAAAATTAACTTTTTTTTTTTTTTTTACCTCAATGGCCATGATGGAGGGATTTGTATAATACATGATTCGTGTAATCCAATCAAACGCAAGGCCGGAAGGGGAGCCAATAATAGTTGCAGGTGCAAACTGAGTTCGATTGTCTCCATCTGTCTTGCATCTGTATATAGAGCCCTGGAGGGAACATTTCAGGTTTCGATACAAAATCTTGCTAGCAGCGATGGTTCGCAAGTGTTCTCATTTATTGAAACCTGAAGGATTCACTCACAGAGCCTTGCACCCAGTAGACAAATTCCTCTTGGTCATCAAAATCAATGTCTCGAGCTTCAGTGATGCCTGAGATTGGTGCCATGGCATTGCTGGATGTATCGTTGGGGTTGAGAGGTATTCCTATGATCACTGTATCTCTGACAACCATCAAGAATGGTGTATCGTCTAGGAGAAGTAACAAATTGACGTGAAATGTTCAAGATCAAAGAGATTCATGGTCATTTAGTGATATAGTAGTAGACCTTTGGTGCAAGTATGGCCGTCACTTGCTAGGGTCCAGCCGGACTGACAGTCACATGTGTAATAACGGGGTCTTAAGATTGATAGCAGACACAGCTGAGCACATGGACTGTTCTCACAAGGGTTAAGTGCTACATAGGAACAAATACAATCAGATTAATGTGGGGTGAACAGTTGGAAACGTTTTTGATTTGCAAGATTACCAAACCTATGGGCTGCTTAATAGGATGGTTCATGACGATGCCCATGCACTGATACACGCCACTCAAAAGAGTTGTGATATTTCCTCCATGAAATTTGTTAGTCCTCATGACCTGACTTGTGTAGCTATCACTCCAGTAGATGTTGTCCTCAAAGATGGTTATGCCATGAGGTTGCTGAAGAACCTTTATGGAAACAAACTCATATCAGCTCATTTGTTCTTACAACTGCAATGTTTAGATTGAAATTTGAGTCTTACCAAGTCACTTGCAAAGACTTGGTGCCTGTTCTTGCCATCATAGTCACAATAGTCAATATATTTCAGGTAATCGTCAACAAAATATATTCTTCGTGTTGTATAATCCAGAGTGAGTCCTCTAGGCCAGTATACTTTACTCGTCACGATGGCTCGTCTTGCAATTCCATCCATACTAGCCGTTTCTATCCGCGGCTTCTGACCCCAGTCTGACCAGAACATCAGGTTGGTACTTAAAAGAAGAAATTAATGGGGTTTATATTGTTCTGCTCATAAGACGCACCGGCACATAAGATGCACCCAATTTTAAAAGAGGAAGATCTAGAAAAAAAAGATTCTGAACCAAATACTGTTGTAAAATATTTTATATCAACTGTGTAAAAGTTAACAGCCAAACATGTAACATGAACAGACAGTAAACAGTAAAAGTAACAAAAAAAAAGGCTGTAATGTTTTTCTTTGCCCCCACTCATCATTCTAAAGTCCACCATTCGTTATCACCATCACTGTTCCAGTGCAACATTGCCCCCATATTAGTAATACCGTAATAGCCAGTAACATTGTCACAACATTACTAATAATAGCCAGTAACATTGTCACTACATTACTAATAATAGCCAGTAACATTGTCACTACATTACTAATAATAGCCAGTAACATTGTCACTACATTACTAATAATACCCAGTAACATTGTCACTACATTACTAATAATAGCCAGTAACATTGTCACTACATTACTAATAATAGCTAGTAACATTGTCACTACATTACTAATAATAGCTATTAACATTGTCACTACATTACTAATAATAGCTAGTAACATTGTCACTACATTACTAATAATAGCCAGTAACATTGTCACTGCATTACTAATAATAGCCAGTAACATTGTCACTACATTACTAATAATAGCCAGTAACATTGTCACTACATTACTAATAATAACAAGTAACATTGTCACTACATTACTAATAATAGCCAGTAACATTGTCACCACATTACTAATAATAGCAAGTAACATTGTCACTACATTACTAATAATAGCCAGTAACATTGTCACTTCATTACTAATAATAGCTAGTAACATTGTCACCACATTACTAATAATAGCTAGTAACATTGTCACTACATTACTAATAATAGCTAGTAACATTGTCACTACATTACTAATAATAGCCAGTAACATTGATCCTACATTACTAATAATAGCCAGTAACATTGTCACTACATTACTAATAATAGCCAGTAACATTGTCACTACATTACTAATAATGGCCAGTAACATTGTCACTACATTACTAATAATAGCCAGTAACATTGTCACTACATTACTAATAATAGCTAGTAACATTGTCACTACATTACTAATAATAGCCAGTAACATTGTCACTACATTACTAATAACAGCAAGTAACATTGTCACTACATTACTAATAATAGCCAGTAACATTGTCACTACATTACTAATAATAGCCAATAACATTGTCACTACATTACTAATAATAGCCAGTAACAGTCACTACATTACTAATAATAGCCAGTAACATTGTCACCACATTACTAATAATAGCTAGTAACATTGTCACTACATTGCTAATAATAGCTAGTAACATTGTCACTACATTACTAATAATAGCTGGTAACATTGTCACTACATTACTAATAATAGCTAGTAACATTGTCACCACATTACTAATAATAGCTAGTAACATTGTCACTACATTACTAATAATAGCTAGTAACATTGTCACCACATTACTAATAATAGCCAGTAACATTGTCACCACATTACTAATAATAGCTAGTAACATTGTCACTACATTACTAATAATAGCTAGTAACATTACTAATAATAGCCAGTAACATTGTCACTACATTACTAATGAGAGCCAGTAACATTGTCACTACATTACTAATAATAGCTAGTAACATTGTCACTACATTACTAATAATAGCTAGTAACATTGACGCTACATTACTAATAATAGCTAGTAACATTGTCACTACATTACTAATAATAGCTAGTAACATTGTCACTACATTACTAATAATAGCTAGTAACATTGTCACCACATTACTAATAATAGGTAGTAACATTGTCACTACATTACTAATAATAGCCAGTAACATTGTCACCGCATTACTAATAATAGCCAGTAACATTGTCACCACATTACTAATAATAGCCAGTAACATTGTCACTACATTATAAATAATAGCCAGTAACATTGTCACTACATTACTAATAATAGCCAGTAACATTGTCACTACATTACTAATAATAGCCAGTAACATTGTCACTACATTACTAATAATAGCTAGTAACATTGTCGCTACATTACTAATAATAGCCAGTAACATTGTCACTACATTACTAATAATGGCCAGTAACATTGTCACTACATTACTAATAATGGCCAGTAACATTGTCACTACATTACTAATAATGGCCAGTAACATTGTCACCACATTACTAATAATAGCTAGTAACATTGTCACTACATTACTAATAATAGCCAGTAACATTGTCACTACATTACTAATAATAGCTAGTAACATTGTCACTACATTACTAATAATAGCCAGTAACATTGTCACTACCATACTAAT
>SRMA01025589.1:0-10485 GCA_007224835.1 Danionella cerebrum
TCTTCTACAGAAAGAGATGAGAATGCTTCCTGTGCTTTACCTGTTAAAAAAGTCTGAAGCATAAGAGTACGAGCTTCATTTGACCATTTACAAGCATCAGCAATGCGTTCAAACAGTATAAAGAATGAATCAGGATCTTTTTCACAGAACTTATGCACTAATCTCAGGTTGCTAATCACATCAAATGTCACATCTCATTTTCAATTTGTCTAGATTCTTGACGCAATATTCCTACAGCCAATATTTTTTCAAATTCTGTTTTGAGGTTAAATTGTTCGTGCTGAATTTGTTTAGCAAACAGTTCCTTATGTTGTTGTTGAAAACTCTGGTGACCCCACTGAGACAGGCGATTTGTCCTCTAAAGGTACGTTCACATCGAACGCAGTTCGCGCGGGAAAAAAAGGGCTACTCGCTTGTGAATGCACGCGTGTTTACTTTCCGTTTGATCGCCCGATCAGCGCAGCAGAGCCGCTGAATGCACGCATGACATTCAGGTGTTGATGGGAATGCGCGGATCAGTGGGAGGAGATACAGGTTCTGCGGTGGTTTGGAAAATGGCGGACGGGATTGTAAAGTTAATATCTGCATCACTAAGCTTTGAAATGCTCCAAAACATCAAAAACGTGTTCGGGGCTGTGACTAGGAGCTTAGAATCCTACAAAGAGGAACCCTGCTCGGCGTGGTTCACCTACATTTCCACAGGAGCTTCAGTTTGAACCCAGTCGCGTTCAGCGGGAGCTTCGACTGATCCAACCCCACCTCCCTGACCTGTTGCACGGGCAGCTCCAGCAGGAAACCCGAGCGTCTGTCTCTGGTCAGTATTCATGATAAATTCTGTGTAAATAATGACCAAGAACCTCCTGACCTAACGAACGGACGGGACTTTAATAAAAAGATAAATAACTTTCGTTTTTAACAATTAAAGCCACATGTTAAAAATGCTGTAATCATATAATGTAATTATTGTATTTGTTTAATTTAGAAATTTCAGATTTATACAGTATATTGTTGTATTTCTAAGTAATCTTAAATTAACTATTGATTAACTTGGTTCTAGTGAAGCAATAAACTGTGGTTTGCTTTAGTTTTTATTACAGTATACTCATATATTAAAGTAAAACATAACTTATAGTTGTACTTGTGGTGAATATATATTCCACAGCAACATCAGAATTACCAAAAAATGTTAACCTTAAAATACTTCACTGTAGTACAGTTAAAACACTGCTGTTATGTGTAAATGTCAGGGTTTTTTATTGCTAGAGTTTGAATAATAAAACTTGTTAAACAGTGGATTGAATGTAATACTGATGGTGAAACAAGTAAATCAGAGCAAATGCTAAATACAGGTAAAGTTAGAAAGTTTAAACAGTAATGATGATGTTGAAGACACCAGTGTAGTACAAACACATTTGCCATCATGGATCTGCAATCAGTTCTGCAACTAAATGTTTGTCTTCTCTCCTTCTTTCAGATTGACGGTGGAGACTCCAACCTGGTCATCATCAGCATCTTCATTGCTGGTATTTCCTGAGATTCCAAGATTGTCTCGGATGCTGGGACTGCAGTCTGGAACTGTTTGGTAGAGCAGTTTATGGCTGGACTCCTCACTGATGAATGGAGGTCCATCACTGAAGGTTGTATATAATATATAATATATAATTTCTTCCAAGCAATGTGCTTTTATATATTCTTTTATTATTAAATAAATTTATTAATAAATAAAATTTATTCTTTTAAATTATTATTTATAATAAACTATTATTTATAACTTTAATATCATGAAGATGATCAGAGAGCTCTGGCAGTTCACGTAAAGTTTTAATGACAGTCCATCACTGTTTTAATTCCAGACGGTCCCCGAGCTGCACACGTCACAACTACAGCAAGCTCCTGATTGGTCAGCGCGGCGCGGAAAATCCGCCGAAGTTCAATTTTATGAACTCGAGCGATACGCGCGGTTCACCCGTCTACGGCCGGTCCGCCTCCTGCGCGCGGCTCACAACACGCGTATCACCCATTCATGCGGCTCAATACGCGCCTATCAATTCGCGTTTACCGCGCCGCTGAAGCCTCAGACGCGCGCAAACGCGTCTTTGTATTGACTTAACATGAAAACCATCCGCGCTTACCGCGCGAACCGCGTTCGATGTGAACGTACCTTAAGACTTTCATATCAACCAAGCAACATCTCAAAATTGTTTTCTGACGTCCTTTTAGCATATTGCTGTTGATTTCAATCTTATAATACTCCGCTAATTTGAGTAAGTCGTCTTTCGTACACAAGTCTAACAACTCGTCGGACGGAGACGCAATAAACTTTTCCACTGTCTGCATTTTAAACAATGTGCATGAGCTTTAACAATATTGAAATAATTTGATAATGATAAGGTTGCGCTCCTCTAACTAACTAATAGAAGAGATAAAATAAACTATCTATTTAAACTCAACCCTAGTCTTCATGCAGGTACAGGTGGTGGTGGTTTCATTATGCACAAAGCCCGATGGGTAGGAAAAGCAACCAGAAACTGGCGACTCACCAAACACCACGGGTGCCCCCGAGACAACTGCTCTTTCCACTTTCCCCACAACACTATCAAAACAACATAAGCGAAACTCAAAGGAGTAGCGCCACTTTGCCTAACGGAGTAGCACCTTATAAACGTTAGGAAATGTTTCACTTACCAAAAAGATTCATGCACCTTTGTCAAAACACAGACATAGAACTCTCAGACGCAAAGCGACACAAAGTTTCACCGTGCGGTCTGCTCAACACAGCGTGTGACGTCATCAAAAGACGCTTGGATCAACCTAGAAAAAAAAGCGGGGAAAAAAAAGAGAAAAAAAGCGGACGAGCCCCCAATTTGTCATGGCCTGGCTCAATGATCATGACAAAGAGGCGAAAAAACAAAAGTTTGACCACAATAATAATAATATTTAATAAAGAATTCAAAGGTACAAACAAACGTAAACTCCGGCAGACATAACAAAAAGTAACGAGGTGGTGAGCGTCCTAGCCCACGCCAGTCACGTCAGGGTAGCGCCAGCCCAGCGACAGACTGCGGAACCAGACGCGCAGCTCAAAAGAGTCACGACTCCTCCACCACCACTCCCAAGAGAGTGCTGAAAGGATTTTTTATCCTGTGGAGAGACTCCGGGCCCAGGTGTCATCCATCAGGACAATTAACAGCTCCGCCTAGAACTTTATATAAAATAATTAATAAAGAAAAAGCTTAGGCAAAGTGCGGGCCGTCAAAAATCAAAATCAAAAATAATTCTGGTGAACATTCTAAAACTGACTTCATCATTCTGATCAGCATTCTAAAACTGACACCTTGATCCTGATTCGCTTAAAACAATCTAAATAAAAAATAATTCTGGTGAACATTCTAAAACTGACATCATCATTTTGATCAACATTCTAAAAACAGACACCTGGACCCTGATTGGCTTAAAACAATTTAAATAAAAAATAATTCTGGTGAACATTCTAAAACTGACATCATCATTTCGATCAACATTCCAAAACTGACACCTTGATCCTGATTGACTTAAAACAATCGAAATAAAAAATAATTCTGGTGAACATTCAAAAACTGACATCATCATTTTGATCAACATTCCAAAACTGACACCTTGACCCTGATTGGCTTAAAACAATCTAAATAAAAAATAATTCTGGTGAACATTCTAAAACTGACATCATCATTTTGATCAACATTCCGAAACTGACACCTGGACCCTGATTGGCTTAAAACAATCTAAATAAAAAATAATTCTGGAGAACATTCTAAAGGTACGTTCACGTCGAACGCGGTTCGCGCGGTAAGCGCGGATGGTTTCCATGTTAAGTCAATGCAAAGACGCGTTTGCTCGCGTCTGAGGCTTCAGCGGCGCGGTAAACGCGAATTGAGCGGCGCGGTTGCCGCAATAGGCGCGTATTGAGCCGCATGAATGGGTGATACGCGTGTTGTGAGCCGCGCGCAGGAGGCGGACCGGCCGTAGACGGGTGAACCGCGCGCGTATCGCTCGAGTTCAAAAAATTTAACTTCGGCGGATTTTCCGCGCCGCGCTGACCAATCAGTAGCTTGCTGTAGCTGTGACGTGTGCAGCTCGGAGACCGTCTGGAATTAAAACAGTGATGGACTGTCATTAAAACTAACTTTACGTGAACTGCCAGAGCTCTCTGATCATCTTCATGATTTTAAAGTTAAAAATAATAGTTTATTATAAATAATAATTTAAAAGAATAAATTTTATTTATTAATAAATTTATTTAATAATAAAAGAATATATAAAAGCACCTTGCTTGGAAGAAATTATATATATATATATATATATATATATATATATATATATATATATATATATATTCATAATTATCAAAACTAGGTTTAAATCTAAAGAGAATTAATCATGTTCATTATTTTATTTCAGCCCTCCATTTTAAGGCAAGATATTATTTATGCCAGAAAATATTGGGATCTTATAAAATATGATCTTTTAAAAAGTAATAAAATAGATAAAATTTTTATGAGTGTAATTAAATGTTTACTTTGGGAGTACTATCTGTACTATCAAAAAAAGTGCTTTCATATATTTAAGGTAAATAAAATGTAATTTCATTGCTACAAACGGAATGTTTATTCCAAACATTTGAACATTTATTTTAATGATATTGTACTGTAAATACACCTACAATAAAGCTTTGCTATGTGTGATCGGACTGGTGTTGTGTCATGAGAAAGAAGCTTTGAGACATGGGTTTTATTTGGAGGTTGACTCCATTTATTCTTTGAAAACAAGAACATTTCATGAATCATGGAAATCACGAGAGTTCGAAACAAGGCTTTAATGAAACCATCAGCTGGGCTCTAGAGAAACCCTTTAATATATTCGTCCAGTGCTTCCAAGCAGAGCAGGACCTCCAAAGAGACTCCTCTTCTCCTCACAACCTTCAGCAATGGACCTCCATTCATCAGTGAGGAGCACAGCCATAAACTGCTCTACCAAACAGTTCAAGACTGCAGTCCCAGCATCCGAGACAATCTTGGAATCTCAGGAAATACCAGCAATGAAGATGCTGATGATGACCAGGTTGGAGTCTCCACCGTCAATCTGAAAGAAGGAGAGAAGACAGAACAGAACTTTAGTTGCAGAACTGATTGCAGATCCATGATAGCAAATGTGTTTGTACTACACTGGTGTCTTCAACATCATCATTACTGTTTAAACTTTCTAACTTTACCTGTATTTAGCATTTGCTCTGATTTACTTGTTTCACCATCAGTATTACATTCAATTCACTGTTTAACAAGTATTAGAATTCAAACTCTAGCAATTAAAAAACCCTGACATTTACATATGCACTGTTTTAACTGTACTACAGTGAAGTATTTTAAGGTTAACATTTTTTGGTAATTCTGATGTTGCTGTGGAACATATATTCACCACAAGTACAACTTTAAGTTAAGTTTTACTTTAATAGATGAGTATAGTGTAATAAAAAGTAAAGTAAACCACTGTTAAATACAGTTTATCGCTTCACTAGAACCAAGTTAATCTATAGTTCATTTGAGATTACTTAGAAATACAATATTGTACTGTATAAATCTAAATTTTTAATATTAAACAAATACAGTAATTACATTATATGATTACAGCATTTTTAACATGTTGCTTTAATTGTTAAAAACGAAAGTTATTTATCTTTTTATTAAAGTCCCGTCCGTTCATAAGGTTAGGAGGTTCTTGGTCATTATTTACACAGGATTTATCATGAATACTGACCAGAGACAGACGCGTGGGTTTCCTGCTGGAGCTGCCCGTGCAACAGCTTAGGAGCTGGGGTTGGATCAGCCGAAGCTCCCGCTGAATGCGACTGGGGTCCAAACTGAAGCTCCTGTGGAAATGTTGGTGAACCACAACGAGCAGGGTGCCTCTTTGTAGGATTCTAAGCTCCTAGTCACAGCCCTGAACACGTTTTTGATGTTTTGGAGCATTTCAAAGCTTACTGATGCAGATATTAACTTTACAATCCCTTCCGCCATTTTCCAAACCACCGCTGAACCTGTAGCTCCTCCCACAGATCCGCGCATTCCCATCAACACCTGAATGTCATGCGTGCATTCAGCGGCTCTGCCGATCAAACTGAAAGTAAACACGTGTGCATTCACTCGCGAGTAGCGCTTTTTTTCCCGCGCGAACCGCGTTCGATGTGAACGTACCTTTAAACTGACATCATCATTTCGATCAACATTCCAAAACTGACACCTTGACCCTTATTGACTGATCCATGGTTCTAAAGCTCCGGTGTTGTGCCATATTTCGATCTCCGTGAAGTTGGCCCCCCACCTACGCGCTCCACCTTCCTCTTGTACTTGTGCTCTTAGTGCTAGATTTGTGCTGATTTGTGCCGTTGGAATCATAATTTGTGCTGTTATAGATTTCGAGATATTAAACATTATTTTATAGGTCATCCAAAGGTCACCGGCCCCCCATCAAACTCCAAATCGCACGAAAACGGTACACTTCGTTAGTGCTAGGATTGTGCTGGTTTGTGCCGTAAAAAGTTTTGTTTGTGCTGCTTTATTTTTCGAGATATTAACGTTTTTTGACAGGCGGATGACGTCACTCAGCCCCCCATCAAACTCCAAATCGCACGAAAACGGTAAGCTTCGTTAGTGCTAGGATTGTGCTGATTTGTGCCGCTAAAAGTTTTAATCGTGCTGCTTTATTTTTCGAGATATTAGCGTTATTGTGGCTGGTGACGTCACCTACCCCCAAACAAACTTGAAACTGACAGAAAACTATTTTAAACGATTGTGCTGCTTAGTGCTAGGATTGTGCTGATTTGTGCCGCTAAAAGTTTTAATTGTGCTGCTTTATTTTTTGAGATATTAGCGTTATTGTGGCTGGTGACATCACCGAGCCCCAAACAAACTTAAAATTGACAGAAAACTACTTTAAACGATTGTGCTGCTTAGTGCTAGGATTGTGCTGATTTGTGCCGCTAAAAGTTTTAATTGTGCTGCTTTATTTTTCGAGATATTAGCGTTATTGTGGCTGGTGACGTCACCGAGCCCCAAACAAACTTAAAACTGACAGAAAACTATTTTAGACGATTGTGCTGCTTAGTGCTAGGATTGTGCTGATTTGTGCCGCTAAAAGTTTTAATTGTGCTGCTTTATTTTTTGAGATATTAGCGTTATTGTGGTTGGTGACGTCACCTACCCCCAAACAAACTTAAAACTGACAGAAAACTATTTTAGATGATTGTGCTGCTTAGTGCTAGGATTGTGCTGATTTGTGCCGCTAAAAGTTTTAATTGTGCTGCTTTATTTTTTGAGATATTAGCGTTATTGTGGTTGGTGACGTCACCAAACTTAAAACTGACAAAAAACTATTTTAGATGATTGTGCTGCTTAGTGCTAGGATTGTGCTGATTTGTGCCGCTAAAAGTTTTAATTGTGCTGCTTTATTTTTTGAGATATTAGCGTTATTGTGGCTGGTGACGTCACCTACCCCCAAACAAACTTAAAACTGACAGAAAACTATTTAAGACGATTGTGCTGCTTAGTGCTAGGATTGTGCTGATTTGTGCAGCAAAAAGTTTTAATTGTGCTGCTTTATTTTTTGAGATATTAGCGTTATTGTGGCTGGTGACGTCACCGAGCCCCAAACAAACTTAAAACTGACAGAAAACTATTTTAGACGATTGTGCTGCTTAGTGCTAGGATTGTGCTGATTTGTGCAGCAAAAAGTTTTAATTGTGCTGCTTTATTTTTCGAGATATTAGCGTTATTGTGGTTGGTGACGTCACCTAGCCCCAAACAAACTTAAAACTGACAGAAAACTATTTTAGACGATTGTGCTGCTTAGTGCTAGGATTGTGCTGATTTGTGCAGCTAAAAGTGTTAATTGTGCTGCTTTATTTTTCGAGATATTAACGTTATTGTGGCTGGTGATGTCACCTAGCCCCAAACAAACTTAAAACTGACAGAAAACTATTTTAGACGATTGTGCTGCTTAGTGCTAGGATTGTGCTGATTTGTGCTAGGATTGTGCCGCTAAAAGTTTTGTTTGTGAAGCATATTGCTCTCCACTATATGAATAATTTAATGTGGGAGGTCACATATCACTCAATATCAATAGCAGTGAAAACTTTTCTGGACAACTGTGCTTCTAATGGCTAGTGAGATTTGTAAACATTTTGTTTGTGCTGCTTTATTTTTTTCCCCTCAGGAGCTGACGTAACTTACCATCATATTCAAACGCAATGGAAACCTGGGCGGGTTTGTGCCAATTCTGATTAAATTTGTTTACTTATCTACAGAAGCCTCGAGTGTCTTTCATTGAATACTGTTTTATGTACAATTAAATAATGCATACTGTGTTATAACATTTGCAGACAATAAAATTCAATGAACCAATATAAAATGAAAAACTTTTTATTGTAATTTTAAACTTTGACAAGAAAAAGCCAAAACAGTATGTGTCTTTCGATGCAACTGGTTCAGTGGTCAGGAAACTGGACAGACCAAATGGAAATCCTGGGCACATCTTCCTTTACCAGGGTGTTCTGAAAGGGCATAACAACTCCTCTGTCCCTGTAATACGAATGTTGTCAGAGAGACATGATGTACTTGTAATATCACACTGGATGGCTGAGTGGATTCGTGCAGGTGCACAAGTACCAAAAGAGGTGGTGAGTGATTTCTCACTGGCCCTTCTCAGAGCACAGGTAAAAGCATTCATACCTCATCCTGACCTTAAGTCTTACATCAATTATATCAACCCCCTCCTCCCCCATGTTTTGTCAGGGTTGATGTTGCACACTGCATTAAGATGATCTGCCGGTGGGACTGCCTCAAAAACAAAGCACATAGAATTAAAGATTTCTTTGTGAGGTTCATAGCACAGTTGATAAAGGCACAATCCCTAAAACATGCCAAAGATCTCATACATGCCATTGGTGTTGTGGCACTCAGTGAGGCAGAGGGCAGTGACCATTCTGGAGCACCCCTCACATCTGAAAACTGCAAACAATACCTAAAAGCACAATTTGCAGAAGAGTCAGTGATGTTTCCAGATGAAGAGGAACTGGATGGAGAGGCAAACTTTGTTGAAATACAGACAGATCTCAGACAGTGGGGAACAGAAATATGTGAGGAGAGCAGGTCTCAAGCCATGGCAGAAGGGGACCGGGACAACATGCATTATCTCCCAGAAATTATTCCTCACATTGTGAGGCTTGTGGGCTACTTACCACTCTGGACTGGAATAGTGGTCCCTGCCTTCCAAAGCACCCATCTCACAGCAAGTTCTGCCTCTGTTGAAGCGGAGTTCAAGAATATTAAACATGGTCTTTTCAAACACGAAAAGCTACCCATTCGGGTAGACCGTTTCATTGCTCGCCATCTTAACTTTATTGAGGGAAACATGCAGATTTTTTCTGCAAAAGTTCAAGAGGATTCCACTTAGAAATGTGGATTACACGGCTGCTGCCCCACAACGAACTTCCAACACTTTAGAAGCCAATAAACAGAGTGCTGGACGATGTGAGGAGTTGTGTTTATTTTATTAAACAATGCTCGTCACAGTACTGCAGCCTCGCCATACGTACAATCAGGGAGGTTACATTTGTCTCCGTTTCTGTTGATGTTCTGCAGACATTTGGTATTGGTCACCTACAGGCTGCTTTGGAGAGTTCTTTAAACCTTCCTGAATCTTGCTGTCTCAGGCCAATCCAAAATCCATCCAACGGCCCCACTGAATTAAAAACAGAACAGACATCAGGAAAAGTTCTCTGTGCAGGAAAAGTCAGCCACAGTTACAGCCTGGGAGAACTTCTATAGATTGACACAGACCTTAGAGGCAACATCACTGCTCCTTCACAAATGGATTCAAGGCACAAAGAATTTGCCTTGAGCGAATATCCCTCCAATCTGTTTCTCCTAGGAGAAACATTTACTTTGAGGGCAGTCATTGGCTACCAGGATGCGCTGACCCAGGATTCTCTTGGACATTATGTGTCTTACTGCAAGCGAGCTCCGTGTGTCTGGGAATTGTTTGATGACCTTCGAAGCAGTGTGACGGCTGCAACATAAAGCACAAAGGTTATCTCACACGCTGTGCTGTTCACTAAAGACTGAGCAGTTATTTATTTCATTTTAAATTATTTTATTTACTTTATATTTACATGCACGCACACATGCACACGTTCAGTGCATTCTATTTAGTAGTGCCATGTTTTAGTTATACACATAAAGTTACTGTTCAAATGTTTGCTTGTCTCTTTTTATTAAATCAAACTCAAATGATCAGAGCACATGCTATATCGCCAAACATTGTTGCGGATCCAGCGAGCTAATAACCCCTCACAATAATCATCTTTTTGTCAGCCACAATAACGTAATATCTTGAAAAATAAAGCAGCACAATTAAAACTTTTAGCGGCACAAATCAGCACAATCCTAGCACTAA
>SRMA01025589.1:10495-286250 GCA_007224835.1 Danionella cerebrum
TGTGATGGCTTTCAAAAGCTGAAGGGCTTGGTTCTTCGATTCTTCCTTTACAAGATTTTGAAATGAGCTACAATCACAATATGCACAACATAAAGCATCAAAAGCACATGTGTTCAACACAGACACACTTGAATTCAGTGAGGAATGTTTTACGGGCTGCTGATTGCTCCCGTTTTTTTAACAGGCCAACTGTAACCCTCTTCCCCCTCACAGATGTCTACATGCAGCCATTCAGGGCAAGGAGACCGGTAGGATCCCCTCTTCCTTTTTTTTAGGCGGAACACCCATTCCTCTCCAGTTTTCCACTGGGTCAGTTGGTTAGACAGTGGATGCCTAATCAAACTCCTCACATCGTTCTCTCTGTTTATTGGCTTCTAAAGTGTTGGAAGTTGGTTCTGGGGCAGCAGCTGTGTAATCCACATTTCTGACTGGAATTCTCTTGTTCTTTTGCAGAAAAAAATCTGCATGTTTCCCTTTTCGTGCTTGAAAAGGCCATGTTTAATATTCTTTAAGTCCGCTTCAACAGAGGCAGAACTTGCTGTGAGATGGGTGCTTTGGAAGACAGGGACCATTATTCCAGTCCAGAGTGGTAAATAGCCCACAAGCCTCACAATGGGAGGAATAATTTCTGGGAGATAATGCATGTTGTTCCGGTCCCCGTCTGCCATGGCTTGTGACCTGCTCTCCTCACAAATTTCTGTTCCCCACTGTCTGAGATCTGTTTGTATTTCAAAAAAGTTTGCATCTCCATCCAGTTCCTCTTCATCTGGAAACATCTCTGACTCCTCTGCAATTTGTGCTTTCAGGTATTTTTTGCACTTTTCAGATGTGAGGGGTGCTCCAGAATGGTCACTGCCCTCTGCCTCACTGAGTGCCACAACAGAAATGGCATGTATGAGATCTGTGGCATGTTTTAGGGATTGTGCCTTCATCAACTGTGCTATGGACCTCACAAAGAAATCTTTAATTCTATGTGCTTTGTTTTTGAGGCAGTCCCACCGGCAGATCATCTTGATGCAGTGGGCAACATCAACCCTGACAAAACGGGGGGAGTTTGGCAGATTGCTTCCCAAGTAAGACGTCAAAGCATTCATTGATGTAAGATTTAAGGTCAGGATGAGGTGTGAATGCTTTTACCTGTGCTCCGAGAAGGGCCAGTGAGAAATCACTCACCACCTCTTTCGGGACTTGTGCACCTGCACGAATCCACTCAGCCATCCAGTGTGATATTACAAGTACATCATGTCTCTCTGACAACATTCGTATCACAGGGACAGAGGAGTTGTTATGCCCTTTCAGAACACCCTGGTAAAGGAAGATGTGCCCAGATTTTCCATTTGGTCTGTCCAGTTTCCTGACCACTGAACCAGTTGCATCGAAGGACACATACTGATGAGGCTTTTTTGCCATGGTTTTGTACAAGAACATCTGAGTTTGAGTCCAGTAGTGGCAAAAGAACCTATCGATCCCAATGTCCCTGATGCTGCCACTGTGGGGTGCACTATGCTTCAGCATCACTAAAGAGCAGATGGCATCTCTATCTAGCACTTCTAAGTTGTTCCTTTCATGTTTGGCTTTTCTCAGGGTGGCTAAATTTGGCAGGTGACTTGGTTCAGGATCGCCAAAATCCATCAATTGTGATGCTTGTGCAGACCGCCACACATGTGGTTCCTGCCTGCCCTTGCAGAGTTCTCCAGCAACTGTTTCACGAAAGCGACCAGACAAGAATCTCTTGGAACGTCCAGTGTGCTTTGAGACATCTACATTTGTAAATGTGCAGGTCAGTACCATTGGTGCATTTATTGCTGGCTCTTTGTTGCACTTTATGTCCAGAATGCCTTCACACTCTTTGCAGTAACCATTGATTGTAATGTAACTGGTCATACATGATGGGTACACTTTGGCCCTCTTAAATACAATTGTGCACGAACTCTTTATCTTTTTCCAGATCTGGTCATTTATTACATGGCTCCAAGTTCCAGGTTTCAAAATAAAATACTCCCTTGTTTGTGATGAGGATTTGCTGCCATATTTCACCTTTTCTGGAATAAATTCCTTCCACTGGTCAAAAGGAATGCTCAGCTGAAAAGCCTGGTCATATTCTGGCCCAGAGGAAATGGACTCCAAGTCAGTTGGAGTGGCTTCTGGATCATCTGTTTTGTTGAGCCCTAAAGATGACCACACATTGTGTCGATTCAACTTAACAAATGTGTACAGGGCTTTTGTGGACATTTTGTCTCCCAGGCTCTCCCTCAGCTCTTTCCAAATGGCAGCACTGGGAACAGCAATGTTGCCATCATTGACAATTGCCTCTTTTGCAGAGCAGACAACCTTCAAAATGGATTCCTTCTCTACTGCTGGAGTTCTTGTCATCTAGATTGAGATTAAATTAAACACATCATTTGAATACTTCTGTCATTATTTACACTGAGAAAATAAATGTTACTCTGATATTTCACTGCTTTATACGATTAAAAGTATTCTGGACTTTTTAATGTGAAATTCAACACCATATGTTAATCAAGGTTTATTATTATTATTATTATTATTATTATTATTATCATTATTAATATAATTATTATGCTCAATATAGTTATGTGCCTCCGAAGGACATCAAAGTTAAATATGCATATTATTTAACAGCACTATTCTTGATATGTCACATGTATAGTATAATTAACACGTTTTAACAAAAATCATTGCAGTGAACATATTTTAATACAATTATTCAACCTTTTGAAATATGGAATGTATTTATCATGATTAATGACAAGTTAATACAGAAACCAAATGTTTCTATGATCATATTTTAAAATGTTTACAAAAAACTTTTTATTAGCTATTCTTAATAAAATAATTATACATTTACATATGAATGCTTTGGTTACAGTTAGCATAGTTAACGTCCAACTTTACAGTTTTAGCATCCCCTGGAATGTTTGTAAAATGTATAATCTTACGTTATTAATGCATCAACTTACATTGTTCAGATGTTAGTTTGTAATAAACCAACGAAGTACGATTTCAGAAATGCTGTAAAAGAATTCCAAGTTTACACTAAGCAGCACGTGTATGTTGCACTCGTGGTGTGCGTGAGAATAGTACATCACTTGTAGAATTAATTTTTATTTATTTATTTTTATTGTACTAAAACAATTTATAAAGTATTTCCATAAATAGAAAAAGGCCAATGGGGCAAGTTTAAAATTACAATAAATTTTTTTATTATATTTTATTGGTTCGTTGAATTTTATTGTCTGGAAATGTTATAAACAAATAGTATGCATTTTTTTTATTGTACATAAAACAGTATTCGATGAAAGACACTCGAGACTTTTGTAGATAAGTAAAGAAATTTAATCAGAGTCATCACAAACAAGCCCAGATTTCCATTGCGTTTGAGTATGATGGTAAGTTATGTCAGCTCCTGAGGGGAAAAAAATAAAACAGCACAAACAAAATATTTACAAATCTCAATAGCCATTAGAAGCACAATTATCCAGAATAGTTTTCACTGCTATTGATATTGAGTGATATGTGACCGCCCACCTTAAATTATTCATATAGTGGAGAGCAATATGCTTCACAAACAAAACTTTTAGCGGCACAAATCAGCACAATCCTAGCACTAAGCAGCACAATCGTTTAAAATAGTTTTCTGTCAGTTTTAAGTTTGTTTGGGGCTCAGTGATGTCACCAGCCACAATAACGCTAACATCTCGAAAAATAAAGCAGCACAATTAAAACTTTTAGCGGCACAAATCAGCACAATCCTAGCACTAAGCAGCACAATCGTTTAAAATAGTTTTCTGTCAGTTTTAAGTTTGTTTGGGGGTAGGTGACGTCACCAGCCACAATAACGCTAATATCTCAAAAAATAAAGCAGCACAATTAAAACTTTTAGCGGCACAAATCAGCACAATCCTAGCACTAAGCAGCACAATCGTCTAAAATAGTTTTCTGTCAGTTTTAAGTTTGTTTGGGGGTAGGTGACGTCACCAGCCACAATAACGCTAATATCTCGAAAAATAAAGCAGCACGATTAAAACTTTTAGCGGCACAAATCAGCACAATCCTAGCACTAACGAAGCTTACCGTTTTCGTGCGATTTGGAGTTTGATGGGGGGCTGAGTGACGTCATCCGCCTGTCAAAAAACGTTAATATCTCAAAAAATAAAGCAGCACAAACAAAACTTTTTACGGCACAAATCAGCACAATCCTAGCACTAACGAAGTGTACCGTTTTCGTGCGATTTGGAGTTTGATGGGGGGCCGGTGACCTCTGGATGACCTATAAAATAATGTTTAATATCTCAAAATCTATAACAGCACAAAATATGATTCTAACGGCACAAATCAGCACAAATCTAGCACTAAGAGCACAAGTATAAGAGGAAGGCGGAGCGCGTAGGTGAGGGGCCAACTTCACGGAGATCCGTGCGCGACACGGAGGACAATTGTAAACGCGCAAACGTTGAGACAGAAATTACATGCCATCGTATAAATAACATAATGCTATTTAGTTTAATAAAAGAAAAAAGCAAAGACCTGTTATATATAAATTACTCCTGTCGTTATTGGACGAAAATAAAATAAAATTAACTTGACCTTCAAGGGGGGCCGGGCGCCCCCCTAATATAATGGTAAGGGAAACACTGCCATTTATTGTTTTAAAAAATTTTTGACTACAACATTCTTATTTACTTGACTGCTGAATGAAAATGCATTTTAGATGCATGTAAAGATTTTAATTTCATTTTGCAACTCTAAAAACCTCTGCATGAATAACCGGATGCCATGTACTGAAAACATCCCAAAATACAACATAAGCTTTACATTTGACCAAAACTGAGTTTAATTTAACACAGAATAATGTTTAATGTACATTTTTTGGGGGAGCAGTTAAACTTGTTTTGCTTAAGAAAGTGTTTCGCTGTTTGAAAAATGGCAATTATAGGAATTTATGAGTATTCTACAAAACAATGATTAATAATCTTTGATTGCTTCCCCATTTATATTATCTTTCAGTGTTTGTTAAACAACATGTTTGTTCCTTTAGCGTTTAACCATTATATTCTCATTTCATACAAACAAAAACATAAGCAAAAAGCCATTTTCTCGTCGAGGTTTAGATTTATTAGCTTTTATTAAATTTGCTTCGGTTCCGTCTCGAGCATCTGAGAACATGTTGTTACAAGAACAAGAAATTATTTCTAGTTACAATTAATGAAAAGTCCATTAAGGGCCGCTTTTAACCGGCCATTTTCTGGAAACTTTCAGGCACAGGAAGCACACCAGGAGATGCTTTTGTACATGTGGTACAAAAACAAACAGTGAATCACAAAATCTAGCGACTAGAGGCTTTCATTTAACTCTGGGAACATCTCCTCTCATCCACCTCTGTCCAACACGGAGGAAAACCAAACAAAACAATCCAAAGAAATGCATTGTAGATGCTCTACGTATAGAGCCTTCCTCTGTTTACAGTCCCTAGGCTTTTACAATTGGCTCCAGCATCTAAGTACAATACAGAACAAAAATATAAAAATTACATTATTTAAAGATCTTACACTAGGATAAAATAAAACGTAATAAAATAGTAAATACTGCAAGGTTTATGCTTTTCAAGGACATTACATTTAGTCACTGTACACCACTGCTCTTGATAAATATTGTTTCTAAAAGATGTATGTTTTATTCCTCATATTTTCATGTATCTGCTGGTCCGTGGAAGATTATTTGAAGAAGGAAAAGCTGTGTTGCCAGCACTTCTGCACAGAGCTGTTGAGAAACTCAGACAACGTGAAACCTCTGAGCTTTCTGCAAAGTTAATCAAGAGCGCTGTCCTGCTCTCGCTCGCTCAAACGATGAATGCACTCATTCGGCCTCATAAAGGGACTTTTCAGGCACATTTTCTCTTTTGTTTTGTAGATGTGGATCCACTAGATGCTCCTACACCAGCTTTTCTAGTAGATTAACCAAAAGGCTCACTGTGCCACAGAAACACCAAATAGTTGCCAAAAAATAAAATAACATCATTTTTTTTCTTCCATGCAGAGAAACAAGCATTAAATGGGAAGCTGGGCAAATACTGACTATAGCTGCTCTTATAAGAAGAATTTGCCCACTACTGAGTGACAGACAGAAGCTGCTCCTGTTAGAACTCTTTACGTTCAGGGATAGTTGAAAGTTGCATTTATTTTTATTGCTTTTTATTTTAAATGCCTAATAACATGCTTATATTTACCCAACCGTTGACTATATGTGTCCTATCAGACAGCTGAGTAGCATTGCTCCAGTTTTTATTTTTGGTTATGAGGGGCATAATCTAGATTTTAATGCTGAATCAATGGCGCTCTATTTGTTGCTCTATCTTCTTTCATAATAAGAAACTTTAGTTGAAGAAATAAATCTGGTTAATACTTATTTTAAGTTCCGTTTTTTAATAAAAATACAACATGTGTATTGATACGGTTTAATATGAATCAATTACATTGTTTCATTAAACACAAATCCAACGTTGTTTAAACATTATCTAAGGAACAAAACCAACCAACCAACCAACCAACCAACCAACCAAACAAACAAACAAACACAAAAACCCAAATATGTCTGTAAATGGCCTTGGAGCAAATGCAGACAGACACACGTGGCTCCCTCTCAACATGTTGTTCTTGTAAACAAAATCAACTAACATAAATATAACATAACAAACACATATATTAAAATAAAACATAGAGAAACTTACATCGTTGACTGTGTGCTTAAAGCTCATCTTGCAAAACTCGATAAAGTTAACTTTGCTTCTAGCAATCATTCAACATTTTCCTTTTAAAAATGGCGGCACTTGACCTTCCTCATATATATATATAAACATACGCAGATGTTTCAAAATAAGAGTAACTTAAAAAAGGCATCCACAGAAAACATCCGATAATTCCAATAAATACATTAAATAATTCATAATACACTGTGATAGTTACACTTAATCACACAAGCGTATTTCCCCAAGAGATTTCAAATCACCTTAAACCTTAAGTAAAGTGACAACCTCATGCCCAGTGCGTGAGTCTTTCAATAGCAAAAAAATACAATAAAAGCACAACCTTAAAATCATGTTTAAATTTTGTATTCATATGTTTTTTTAATGCGGCTTTTCTGTTTTAAAATACTTTTAAAAATATTAGTATTGTAATTGGGCAGGAAAAAGTTCAGGCATTTGCCGTTCATTTTACTTTATGACCAGATACCTGTAAATGATGTATATGATCATAAATCTAAAGTAAACAATGCTTTAATTGTGTACATTAGATGCATGAAAGCTCCAAATACATGTAATTTTTTATAATGAAAACTAATTTGTGCTGTGCAGATGATAATTATTATTATTATTAATAATATTTGTTTAGATTTTTTGAATTTTTTGAATTTGTGCTGAACTTAAGAGTATTTATTGTACGTCCTTTTGTAGTGAACTGCATCTATGGAGGATCGAAAATGATGTGTCTATGTCAATAATTAAACAAATGCTGCGATATTATGCAACTTTAATCATTTGACTTAGTGAGAAATTGTTTTTTTTTGTGAGAAATTGTTGCACATATACGTCAAGGTTGCATGACGTCAAGGTGCTTTTTTGTGAATTAAATACAGTGAGGCTAATAAAACATTACAACACAATTATTCATTGTTTGATGCTGCTCTTCTTTCTGGTGGCTGTCTATGGACCATTTCTTATTTTTCAATGAATAATAAACTTTCGATTGTCGTGTTTTTTAGGAGTTGAATGAAGTGTCATTTGTCACGTGACCCCATCTCTCTCTCTCTCTCTCTCTCTCTCTCTCTCTCTCTCTAATCCGCTTACAGTGCACAGGGGGCGGGGCCTGTGTTTAGACGCGTGAGAGTCGCTTTGGGATTTATTTATAGTGAGGAAATGCTAGCTGTCAGTGTGGAAATGAGAATTGATAAAGTCATGATGATTTTATGGATAAAAAAAGCGGATGTTCTGGAGTAGGGTCCTGATGTCTCATCCCAGGTGCTCAGAAGTTCTGCTGTTTCTCCTCTCGGTGGTTCAACTGTCTGCAGGTCTGTGTCCCTTTCAGCTGTATTTGATCAAAACACCTCTATTTAATGCGCTGCATGGTGTGTAAAGTCGAGATATTTGTCCGTAAGCATTCATCTATGAGTGTATTCTGCTGTCACTGTTTAAAACAGTCCTTTCTGGAAACCCTCTCAAATGATTTCGTAAGTGCATTAATGTTCTGAGTCCATGTGATCCATTTGAGTTTGTTTATGGCACAAAAATAAATTACTTTTAAAAGTATACATCCAAAATTCGATATGATTTTCAGTTTTTATAATTAAAATATATATTAGGATTTGGTTGGTTATAAGAAATGACATATTTTTTTAAATCAAATGTTCACTCACCGACCACTTTATTAGATTGGCTGCACATACATGATGTGAATCTCCCATTCCACCACATCCTAAAGGCGCTCTACTCTGGTGACTGTGGAGAGCATTTGAGTAAAGTGAACTCATTGTCATGTTCAAGGATCCAGTCTGAGATGATTCAAGCTTTATGACATGGAGTGATCTGCTGGAATTAGTGTCAGAAGATGGGGACACTGTGGCCATAAAGGGATGGAGATGGTCAGGGAGGCTGTGGTGCTGACAACGATGCTCAATTGGTAGCAATGGACCCAAAGTGTTCCAAGAAAATATCCCCCAAATCATTACACCACCACCACCAGCCTAAACCGTCGATACAAGGCAGGATTGATCCATGCTTTCACTCAACATTTTCTTCTATTGTCCAATTTTGGTGAGCCTGAGCGAATTGTAGCCTCAGTTTCCTGACCATAGCTGACAGGAGTGTTGACCGTGTCTACGTGCCTAAATGTATTGGATAAATAGATGAACAAAATACACTTTTTTGCTCATGTAAAAGGAAATTTAGATTCTGTGATGCGATGAACAAACTTGCAGCATTGTAGACCCCCGAAATAATAAACAACCAGAGACCTCAAACATATTTTTCCCAGACATTATTGCTTCTGAAAGCTTTTCTGTGGATCTGTCAGCAACAAGGCTCTATGATTATTTCGCACAAATGTGAAATCATTTCCAAGCCACTCTGAGCGGCAGACACCCTGTCGCTGTCGCAATCACTAATCACAGATTCCACTGGTCAAGAATGGAGAGCAAGGGTTCCGAGGAATACACATCTGAGTAGCGTTCAGCAATGAAAAAAGCTCCATCATCTAGATTCAGATTTATTTCTTTTTTTTTGCCAAATTAAGAAAAGGGAAGCTGAGAGATGCATTGATTGATGGATTGATCGTTTGGCTGGGGAACTAAAGCAGAGTGGTGTTCTACTCAGATGTTTCTGGGGAGTGAGCTCCAAACATTTCAGACCGTAAACTAAAAGCACAATGTTCATCTTACTGGTGGAGTGATTATAGATTATATTCTGGTGTCTGCTGTCTCCAGTTTGGGAATTACTACAACACAGCACGGCATTAGCAACCTCAGGGGTTCACTTTATTCCCGAAGACTGCAACAAGTGATGGAGTTGGTTTGGAATGAGTCACTGTAGAGTCATGTTTTCTGCTAATCTCATGGATGAAGTTTGTTCTGGGTGTCTGTCAAGTCTCAAAAGTGCAATTTCTAAAGCATTTATTATAAGTATTTGAGCACTGGACCATTAATAACTTTCTAAATGCAAAAGTAATCATAAAACACATCTTGGAACTCGTGAGGAGTCGTCATCAGCTCACAAAATAAGCATAGGGTTACACAAACAAGCATAAAAGATTCTGAATAAATGTTTTTGATGAGGGAACAACACTAAAAGAAGTTAGGGATATCAGAAAATTTCAGATTGCATTCATTATGGAGTGGAAAAGGATAACGTACAAATAATCCAGAACTGGTTTTCTTGGAACACAGTAGGGTCCGTGTCACTACTCTTCACTAGCTCCCCCTGCAGCTTGTGTTCCGAGCTCCGAGTTCCTTTCATACAGGAAAATACCCCTTTACTCTAAGAACTTTTATGACTCTAGAAAAAGCTGGAACCTTTTCTCTGAACACTTCTAGTGATATATTTTTACAAATGTCTTGTTTTTTTTTTCTCTCAATTTGTCACTTTGAAGAAAAGCATCTACTAAATGCATAGATCTACTAGATATGTTCTGTCCAATTGATGCTGATGGATAAATATCAGTGGAAGCTATAGTTCTCATGTCGAACTAGTCTGTCTGTTAAATTAAGGGCGATATTCAACTAGGGATATTCGTAGGGGTTAAAGCAGGCCTTGTTTTGCAGGTTGGGGTCTCCCAGGATTTCTCCAGTTCTGGGTTAGAGATGGTCAAGTTTGGCAACCAAAAGAATTTCCTCTCTGCTAATTTGCAGCCAAGAGTGAAGTGGTGGTGAGGAGAAGCAAATACAAGTCTGTAGTCCAGCAAATAGCTTAGGGTTGTTTTCACGAGTGAAGAAAGGATGATGTGTGAGATTGTGATGGTTATGATGATCTTATACTGGGCAAACCACATTCACTCTTTCACATAGTCTTATTCTGTGGGTGAGGACTGAAAGGATTAGATCTTTAATCCTCTTCACAGTGATGGATAGGGTGAGGTCTCTCCCTTACATCCAGAGATGATTTTGTCTATTTCGGTGCGCAACTTTCTAGAGAGGTGTTCCAGGCACTTCCAGCTGAGATTAGTTCCTGGGGAAAACAGAGTTGTATAGAATCTCTAAACTGGCCTTGGATTGCTAGAGCTGGGCTTTCAGTAATGTGCAGTTAAGAAATTAGCTAAGAAATACGAAGTAGATTTGCATGGGCTTGATATTTTTGTGTACCTGGTTTGTCTGGAGTAGTGTGACCAGATTCTCCTGCTGTTGATCTCCAGCTCACATTCGATGAAACACTCCGTATGCTCTCAGTCATCTCTTCAGTTCAGACCGTTACGATTTTAGCTTGATTTTTTTTCTGCTGGAGGACAATGGAGTACCTGGAGAACAATGCTCAAACCAGTAGCTGGCCGTCCTTCCAGCTGAGAGAAGCCAACGTTATGCAATAAACACTTTGGCTTTTATACAAGTGTTTCTAAGGATTTTGTTCTCGTAGCTCGGCTTAGGGTAAATTTCAAGCTCAATTGTTGGACTCGATTAGCCGTCAGATCCCAAGGTGCATGTACTGTGTGCTCAGTATGTTTATTTGACGTGGCATTTAAAAAAGTATAAAAAAGTAACTTTTACATTCCTGCATACACTGTAAACACTAGAAATTATGTGAATAACAACAAGATAAAAACTTAAGAAAATGTGTCACACTTTTCCAATCTTTTGTATTTTTCTAGATACATAAATGTTCTAGGTTTATCTCTTAAAATTGTAAAAAGTAGCATAAAGCTTGTAAATTGCAGTGATTTATTAAGTGTTTTCATGTCTTTGTTTTCCTGATGTTACACTGTAACAAACAATGGGAAACTGCACAACTAAAATCAAAACAAACCGTATTTATTTAAACAATATTTATTAATTTTAGAATGTAGCTAGATAATCTGGTGTAACTTGCGTAAAAGTAGCATTTCGCCACAAAAACAAAACATGTTTTTTAAAGTGAACACCCCATTGTTGAGATTATAATACTTTAGTGTGCGCTGGTTTATGGATTTATATGTTTATATTAGATTTCTTCCAGCTCTCTGGGACATGACATGCAAGTCCTCTGGTTGAACCATTGCTTTGTCGTATGTGGTTGTTGTTTTACAAGCATCAAAAAGTATATTCAAATGGGATCCCTGGCAGTCCCGTAGGGTTTAAAGGGTTAATCAAAAGGTATTTGGTGCACCTCAAAATGAAATAACTCAAAAATGCTACAGTAAAATATTCAGAATTTTAGGATACTTAGAGTCAAAAATGCTTGCTTTAATGATGTATAGATTTTCTATACATCATTTTTGTATAGAATGCATCCATAAGAGAAAATAAGAAATGGAAGCACAAAGCATAATCTTTTATTCTGATTGGCTTACCAATGCTAGGCTAGTATGTGCCCATATTAAGTCTGTGTTGGAGAAGATGGAATTAAGTGACTCTTAGCTCTTCACCCACACGTTTAGTTGACTTCTCTAAATTTTGAAGAGGGGGAGGTCATACTTGAGCCTAAATCACGATTTGTTTCTCAAATTTGCATAAATTGTATCCACTTTGTTTTTAGCCTTTAAAAAGTTTTATTTTGTATGTGAATGTGTTAGTATGTTCACATTATCATACACAAAAGTTTGTTTTAAATTGTTTATCCATTAGAATTTTGTAATAATTCTAAGAACTCAGTCTTGTGCGAGCCTAAGTAACCAAGAGAAAAATACAAAAACAAATCATGACACGGAAGGAAGTTCACCTATTTTTCGAGGCCTCGGAATAGCTTTAGCTTCTGTGTGTCGAACGTTAATTCACTGATGGCGCTCACAGCTTTTGACACACTGCAGAAAGTGAAAGGTCTGCATTTCTCAGTTCTTCTGGACACCAGCAGCATGTTTGTTTGCGGATAACAATGACACATTACCCATAACCCAATATTCCTTGCTTTTCCCCTGTGGCTTCATGGTGGCTATAAAGAAACATCCCTAAACAAACCAATGGAACACAAAGGTAATCTTGTTACCCTATATTTTTAGAACCCATTGCCAGTTTCTATCTGTGCCATGTGACGGGAGGTTTTTGTGTTACGTAACGGGTTCCCTCAGACTACGCTGCAGTGAAAAGCTCTGTAATGCAGCTTAGCTTAATCTGTCTGTCTGCGACACACCTGCAAACGTGTTCAAGCATTCATTCACTTTGCTTTTAATCAGAGATCTGTAATAATAATAATATAAGTTTCATGTATTTTATCGTCAGAGGTACTGTGTGATGATCTAATCAGAATATTGCATTACAGATATTTGGTGTATAGCAGTGTTAGAGGAATCTTTGAATCTGTGGGATTCGATTTACTGTCAATTTCTGGTTAAATCATGATGACAACAGATGACCATCAAAAGTTTACACCCCAAAACATCAATGACAGCCTGAAGTCTCTTCGATGAGGTTCTTTATCTTCTCTGAGCCTCCAGCTCTTGTAAATACTTGCATGAGCGGCACATTTATGTTCTCCTCTGAGTGGTTTTGAGGTCAGGAGACTGAGATCCACTCCAGAACCTTCTTTTTGTTCAGGTGGAACTGATGACAAGTGGATGCGGCCTTGTTTTTTAGATCGTCGTCGTGTTCCTATTGATTTTGACCAAGTTCGGAGCTCACACATCCCCAAAACATTTTTCCTTTCAGGGTTAAAATGTATATGCCACTTGTGTGTGAACCACACCTGTGAGACGGAGGCAGAAGGAGCTTGCTGGAACTCTGTGATGCTCATAAACGGGAAGGAGGAGGCCGTGAGGTCCTGTCTGTCCCCATCAGAGTTGAAGGGTCAGGTCTTCTGCCACAGCTCAAAGAATGTCTCCAAACGCAGCTGCTGCTTCACAGACTTCTGCAACAATGAAACTCTGCACCTGCATCAAGGTGAGTCTCATGTTTTTTTGTTTAATCTGAGGCACTCTTTAATTTTTGCGTAGGATTTGTCAACTCACTGCGAACAGCAAAAAGTTTTCTCTTTTGAAATCAGACAACTGTTTACCTTTTTGGGGGATTTTTTATCCAGAGAAGTAGATGATTGCTCGTGGCCAGAAAGCTCTTTTTCTTTCTGGTCAAAGCATTTCTCAATGCCAAAGATGATGCATAAACACAGAAATAACAATTAACTGTACAGCCTTCAAAGATCGAGTCTTTCTAGAAGAGTCTTAACCTTATAAAAGTTGCCATGGAAGCACAATTTACGATATAAAGCAATGCTTTTATGGTGGCAGGAGGCCCAGTCTTGACATTAAATTATAGATGGGTCATAAACGAATCCCTCCTGCTCCATCTAATGGTGCTATATTCAAAAGTGTACTCATGATTATATAAAAAATATCTAGTAGGATGATCAAAAATATCCTGGGAGTAGGTTATGATGATCTTTATGATTTTTTGGGGACATCAAAGTTGCTTTGGTTTGCAGTTTATTTTAAGTGTTATCATTGGATTTCCTAAGCTGAGCTATAGACGTTTTGAATCGGTTGCTAGGGTAAATAATCTTATAGCTTTGATGGATTCAGTGTTGTTATTAAGAGTTACCCTTCTCACTAAACCATCCAAACCAACCGCCATGTCTCTAGCTTTTTCTGAAGTTGAGCTATAGGTCTATCTATATTGTTGCCAGGGTAAACAATCTGGTTGCTAGGGAGAAATTTTTACTTAGATTAATTTATAACAATGCAATTTTTGTCGTTTTTGTTACAGAACACGTTTTACCTCTGTCATTGTCAAGAATAAAGTATTGTACACATTTTGTTATTTACCAAATTGTTATTTTCAAATAAATTCCTACCACGTTTGTCTCAGTTTGTCTCTCATATTTGAAGTAAACCTATGATGGAAGTTACAGGCCTCTCTCATCTTTTTAAGTGAGATAACTTGCACAATTGGTGACTGACTAAATACTTTTTTGCCCCACTGTAGCTCTTCAGACATTTCTTAGATTGACCTTTTTGTGTTCCAAGTGGATTAACTTGCAAGCTGAATAGAAATGAGATCAGGAAAAGAAAACATCTTTCGAAATAACTGGGTTGAGTCTGGTGACCCTGTACAAATGTGTCGAGGCCATGGCTCAATGGCTGAATACATCCCAAACTAAATGTTTTGGGGAAAAAGGCTACTCCTGAATCATTTGAGCAGCTCATCCGGAGCAACATTTTCTGGGGAAATTAGACTTTTCCTTTTTTATATAGTTATCTCACCATTTCTGACACAATCAAAACTCTGCACAGACCTCCAAGGTGCTCTGACTCAAGTTCCTATATCTTTGTACACTGGTACCACTAAAGGAATTTTGGGAAATCGCAGAGAATGTTGGGAAATTTGCCGTTGACTTTGCAAACACAAACTGAGAACCACATAGAAACTTCAAACTCACCACGCTTGTGGAGGTTATCAGTCTGTGTAAAACACATCAAGCGTTGTGCAAAAGTATTTGAACCCCACAATGGGAAAGGGCTTCAAAAATGTCTTCAAGATGAAACAGAGAAATATGGAAATTTGGAATGTGGACATGGGGGTGGTTTTTTACTCATATACACATATGGAATGTTATATGATGTCCTCCATAGCAACTAAAGGTTTTACCCTAGCAACCAAATCATCAGACCTATATCTCAGCTTCAAAAAATGCTAAAGGTGTCGGACATGGTGTACATCACTCATAGTGAGAAGACAAACTTTAAATGACATATTCGATTCCACCCTAGCAACCAGACTATTTACCTTAGCAACTGATTTTAAAGTCCTATAGCTCAGCTCAGAAAAATGATTGATTAATGTGTTAATGTTCATAGTTTTTACTGTAGTCTCAATGGGCACATTTGCAAAAATAGCCAATATTTGTAAAACCAGTTGTATTTATTGATGCATTCATGAATGAAGGACTTTTCAACTAATGATGGATCCTCATAAATTCTGAGCAACTAAGTCCAATTATGGCTATGAGCACAAAAACATTGGTGGTTTTGCCTAGAGGCTGGATTATAATGATCATTAAATACATTAGCGTTTTTTTATACAGTCACTGAGTGCTTCACCAATAAAATGATCCATGTATAAAATGTTCCACACAAACTCCTTGGTAAAATAGGCCATCTATCATGGGTTTTAGAGACACGGCCGGAGGAATCTGGTTGGACTCAGCTGGAACTAGCCGCAGTGATTCTTGTTCCTTTGTGCCTTGTATGTGTGGGTGCCATTGTCGGAGTGTTTGCTCTCCAAAACTTACGGTGCACCCAGATGAAAGCTCCAAAACCAGATCTAGAGAAATCTCTGAACGACCAGGCTCTGGTGTCTCCTAACAAATCCCTGAAAGATCTCATCTGTGACATGAGCACATCAGGTTCTGGATCAGGTAAGAGCTGCTTGCACCCTTTGAACTTTAGAAGACAGCTGTTTTCCTCTTAAGCTACCTTAAGATGATTCAATTGGAGTTTGGAGGTGGTAACTAGGAACACAATTTTGCTGAATATTTTCTCAGGGTTACCCCTTTTGGTCCAGAGAACGATTGCCAGAACTATCGTGCTCCAGGAGAGTATTGGGAAGGGTCGCTTTGGAGAGGTGTGGAGGGGCAGATGGAGAGGGGAGGATGTTGCTGTGAAGATCTTCTCTTCTCGGGATGAGCGCTCCTGGTTTCGTGAAGCTGAGATTTATCAAACCATCATGCTACGCCATGACAATATTTTGGGCTTTATCGCTGCAGATAATAAAGGTATCACTTGTTCGGCTCGCATTCCGCTGTTCTTTTTGTAAAGTCCTGCAGCGTGAGCTCCTCTGTTACTGAACCACACGAATAGAATGAAAACAGTAAAATACTATTTTTTTTTTTGCAATCACTAAAACATATTGCAGGCGCGAACACTGACCTGACCAAAACCAAATGTTTTCTTATTTCAATTGTGGATTTCAAGTGTGGATACGCCTCAAGACAAATGCAAGGTGTTCCCATAGTAACCTTGGTGTGATTGTATGTATTTTGTCTTATTTCAGATAATGGTTCCTGGACGCAGCTGTGGCTGGTTTCCGAGTATCACGAGCACGGGTCTCTCTTTGATTACCTGAACAGATACACCGTGTCCGTGGAGGGCATGGTCATTATGGCTCTATCCATCGCCAGCGGCATCGCTCATTTACATATGGAGATTATCGGCACTCAAGGTGTTTTTAAAATGTTCTTCTGTGATGATGTTTAACCTCAAATCAGAAATGTTTCACAAAAGTTTCATTCAAGAGTTCTGTCCTCCTTCCTCCCCCTCTCTGCTTCACCTTATCAATGAACCCTGTTGCTAGACAGAATAAGCTAATAGATCCTGATCAGCCCACGGTTCTTCTTCGAGTTTTTAACGCTAGCAACAGACAAACTGCAGTAAAGTTGTGCTGATGCTATGCGGCACGCTATGTGTGGTGCAGGGAAACCCGCCATTGCTCACAGAGACATAAAGTCAAAGAACATCCTGGTGAAGAAGAACGGCACCGCTGTGATTGCTGATCTGGGCCTGGCAGTGAAACATGATTCCAACAGCAACATCATCGACATCCCCATAAACAACAGAGTGGGAACCAAGAGGTTAGAGCTGATCATGTCTGTTTTAAACTTGGTTAAAAACTGAATTGAAATAGGAGAATTAGTTTGTAAGAATCACAACATATCCATAACTAGTTTTTGGCTGATATGAGTGCTGGATCAACTTGTTATGGCTTGTCCTGGGGGTGTGGAAAGATATAAATAAGATCAGGTGAAGGGTTATGGCGAAAGTGCTTAATAAATGACCTGAATGTGACAAAAGTTCCAAATTCAGAGATTTAATGAATGATTTGTGGAAATACGCTCACCGGCCATTTCATTAGGAACACCTGTTCAACTGCTGTGTATCGTGGACCTTAAATGCCCCAATAAGGAAATTATAAAAGTCTGTTATTGCACATTAAACACACCAGCACTGAATAATCAGTTTAAATGTTAATGCATAAATGAAAAAAACAAACTATTGTTCTTACAGTGAAAGCAAGAGGAGTGGTTGCTACGGAGCCGAGATATCTTTCAGACGTTGAGTGTTTGCTTGGCTGTGATTTAACTGTAGCGAGTCCTCCATGAATAGACCGTTTGTAAAGAAAGCCTTCCTCTATAAATGATCTTAATGATTTCTCCAAGGATGCATCATCAGGTCAATGATGAACTAAATGCTCACGAGAAAAACGCAAGAGCAAACATCAAGTGCACCTTTTGCAAAGAGTTGAGGCATGCAAATAGAGTTTGAAATGCAGAACACACATCTTCATGTGGTTGTACAAAACATTGTGTTTGCTCTGTTCTTCATTCTGAGGCACACTCTGTTCCGAAGACTAATGCTTGTTTGCTTCCAGGTGTGCAGGGAGATCTTGGTGGAGGTTGCTATTTTTATGGAGGATGGGTCCATTAACGGTAGAGTGTTTGTTTCGTAGGTATATGGCTCCTGAGATCCTGGATGATTCAGTAAACCTGAGCACCTTCGAGTCGTTCAAGCGGGCAGATATCTACTCGCTGAGCTTGGTCTTCTGGGAACTCGCTCGCAGATGTTCCGTTCAAGGTACTTATTAACAGTTAAAAGACCCATAAAAGTTCAATACGGACCCGAAGCTGTTTGTATAAATGGGTAAAATGTATTCAATGGATTTAAATCGTTTCTTTAGTCCCGTCTTTTGTCCTTGGGTTCCCAAACACATGTCTATAAAGTCTGAGCCTTTATTTGTGCCTTGATTCATAGACACACATAGACGACACAAATAATGCATTTTCATATTTTACATTTAGATTTATTTCAATGTAGACAATTTTGAATATTCTTTTATTCTAATGTTTTATGTGAATTGAATCTGCATTTACAAGGGGTTTTTATGTTTCAATAAGTTCACTAAAAAGTTTGAGAAGAGAGGGACATACTAGGCTAGGTGTCTGAGGACGGCAGGGATATGGATGGACCCAGGAATTTCATTAAATGGCAAAAATAAATTAAGCAACCCCCTGATCCAAAGAGTGACAACCCTGGTCGCATTTCCTCTCTAAACTTCCTCCTGCAGTTTTATGCAGGAGGAAAAATTTTATTTATTACGCAGATGCAAAATTTTGTTTTAGTCTCTTGTTCTCTGCTCTGAAAGAAGTAGTCGGAATCGCTCTCTAGCGCCCCAATGTTCCAGTGGCCAAAAGGGTTATTACAGGTGCTTACATCAGGAAGCAGTTTTGATGGTTAGATCTTCAAATTTCATTCTCTGGGAACCACTGGCCTAGATCATACATTCTCTGAGACCCACAGTAGCTCTGACTTTGATTCCAGATATTCTCCTCATCTGGAAAAGAACAACACCATGCAGCTCAATGAATGAATGAGGAAAAGTTCCCTGATGCGCCCATCGATAGAGAGCAGCCTAAATACAGTTATACCAGGGATATAACCATTTGGTACTTACAATTCCCCACAGTTCTGGAGTCAACATGGGGAAAGCAACAAATGATTCGGAAAACGGAGCCAACTGCCCAAAGACCTGTTTTTGCAGGGTTTTTGGCTGCGCAGGGTTTCCTTAAGATTTCCCCTAGAGCCTGTGGATTTCTAGTTCACAGCGTTGAACTTCTCTTTCACACTCATTTTTACTCTTCAGGGGTTTATGAAGATTTCCAGTTGCCTTATTATGACCAAGTGCAATCAGACCCTTCAGTGGAGGATATGAGGAAGGTGGTGTGTGAACAGAAAATCCGACCCGACATCCCAAATCAGTGGCAGAGCTGCGAGGTTGGTGTGAGCGACTACCTTTGATATCTATTTTGATGAGCTTTGAAGAGAGAAAGATACAAAGCTATTGTTGTCTGGTCCGGCTCTGTCTGCTTTCGCATGGCATCTATATGGTGCACGACCTCTGCCATTAAGAATGATCACAGATCGACTCATTGCTCAAATATCATCATCACTATTTTGGGTAATTCAAAGTTGCAAAACGTTGAATAAAGAAGCTAACAAACAGGCAAATGCACTGCAGTGATTAAATTTTTTTACATTTCATCTTTAATATTTGACGAGAGATATTGTAAAGATGGCAAAATTCTTCAACGTATTTAAAGTTGAAGCTTAATATTTATGTATTGCAATAAAATAATTAAGAAGTGTTTTTTGTGTTTTATTTCAGGCGCTAAGGGTAATGGGGAAGATAATGCGGGAGTGCTGGCACGCTAACCCAGCTGCTCGCCTCACAGCGTTACGTGTGAAAAAAACCATATCTCAGGTGACTGTGATCAAGGATGTAAAAGAATAACCGGATGGAGGTGCTCCGCTGATCTTACTGCGCCACTGAGATGCCAAAGGATGAATGAATTTAAAGGGAAAGAGTCTTGTGATGCTGTTTTTTTTATTACTGAGTGAAAGAATGTCTATTTTTGTTGTTGTCAGTAGATGGTGATAGAGTACTTTAATGCCGCTACCTCAACCAACTCTTTACCAAATGCTTTGAAAGTGCTTTGAGTTGCACCTTATGCTTTGTGCCATGAATTTTGTTCTGTTGTCGTCGTTGTTTTCTACCATAGTTGCTCCAGAGATATTTTTGTATATACAGATGTTGAACACTGAAGCTGAAATGCTGCAAGATAATATTGGAGCAGTTTATGGAATGAATGTAGCAGCACTCGCGTGGTTTCTCCATTACAGAAGAAAGTGGAGGGTGAATTATTGAGCCAATATCAAGCTGTAAATAAATCTTTATGAAGTGAATCTGTTGCACTTGCACTGCTTTACCACACTGTATCTCTGATGTTTGGACCTCACGAGCTTGTTACGATCGCTCCAGGGTCCAGCGCAACTAGAGAAAGGTATAATGAAGGTAAATCAGGATCTTCCTATAAAATCACTGCTTGTCTGGATAAGAAATTGCAGTTAAATATATCATATAGGAGACAAACAGAATTATATCTCTGAAGTGAAATAAAGTTGATATGATTTGTGGAAAGTACAAAATTTTGGCACCTTTGTCATTTTTCTGATTCGATAACCTCAGTGACCTCCACACACAGGTGAATCCACTCATGAGGAAGTATTTAAAGGAGGTTTCTACTCTTTGCTTCTTCTCTAACTAGTGGGAGCCTCAAAACCACTTGCAGATGAGCTGAAAACACGGTTTAGGGGAAGGATACAGGAAGCTCGCAGAGGTTTAAGCTCTAAGTTTCAACCGTGAGGAACATTGTGAAATTGGAAGACCAGAACTACAGTTCTAGTTAAGGCCCAAAGTGGCAGAGCTAGAAAAATCTCGAATAAGCAGAGGTGAGAAAAGTCACAGACAACCCACAGACCAGCTCCAAAGACCTACAGCATCATCTTGCAGCCGATGGCGTCACTGTGTTCAGCACACTTCACACGGGGCGTTATGCATGGTGGAAAACAACTCAGGGTTCCAAGTGAAACACTTGCAACAGCATTCTGGAGCATTCAGTTCACAGATCTGAAAATTATTGAACCTTTGTGGTGGGATTTAAAGCGGGTTCTCCATGCTTGGATCCCACCAAAACTGACTGAACTGGATACGTCTTGCGATGAAGAACGGTCCAGAATTCAGGCCAGCTATAGAAAGCATTTAGAGGCTGTTATTTCTGCAGGAGGATGCACAAAATATTGAGTAAACTGGAACAAAGACAACACACAGAGCGACCACTAGAGGTCCTAACACCCCCATACAAAAAAATGGAACACTTTGGCTCCTTCACAAAGATCTAGCAATCAAATGATCTCTTCCTTTTTTATAACAAATATTTAAACGGCAATAGGCCCATCTCATCAGGCGTTGACTCTGTTGAGAAACTAGCAGAATGTGGTCTGTGGAAACTTGTGCAGGTTGTGGTCTGAAGTTTGGAGAAGACACACAATGGGTGATCAACCCCTCTCTGATGCTCTTGTAATGCAAATTCAGGGGCACTACATAGCAGAGAATCATAGATAGATAGATAGATAGATAGATTCAGACCATGGTTTCATAGTAGATTCAGACCATGGTGTCAGGTGATTTGGTGACTTCATTTGTTCCTGGAGGAGTTTTAATAGTAACTGAGTGTGGCTTGGCTTGAAAAACACCTGGCTCTCTCTCAATGTGATCTGAAATAACCGCAGACAAACTCTGCACTTCCTGAAACTCATGTGTAGCATCCGCTGCATATAAGATAGCAGCTCTTCACCCCAGCCTGCATTTGTGCTCTGTGTGGTGGCACAATGACCTCAAACAAGAACCTGAACATGCCTTTGAACCAGACGGGCAGCCTGGACACCAGTACTGTCCACAGGATCCAAAAGAAGAAGAGCAAACTTTGGAGACAATACTCCTTCAACGGTGGGAAGCATTTCTCTTCGGAAGAGCTCAAAGGAAGGTCTTCATCACAGAGTCAGGTTAGAGAAGCAAATGGATGAGGGTTTAAAATCGAGATCTTGAGGCTCATTCGTGGACTTCAGTTGATCAGTGATTTTAATTGTGTTTTTCAGCTGAGGAGAACAAATTCAACTTCGCTGGTTGATTACACTGATCCTCAGAGGTAAGAGTGACTGGCATTGTGGATGTGTATTATTTCTTAAAATAACGTTTTCTGTTTTATTTGTGCAGAACCAGGGTTACGCTCGTCAAACAGGACAACGAAGTCTATGGATTCGAAGTGCAGGTGTGCTTTATAATTATATCTATTTTTCAATTTGAAATTAAGTGCAAATTTGTCTAGTGCACAAATAAATCTCTATTGTGTTCATTATTGAAATGCATCTATTTAACCTAGAACACCAATAGTATTTGGTGAGGAATGTTTACATTACACACAAAAACTGGGGATACTGGGTTTGAATGTGCATGGTTTACATTTGGTTCCCCTTTGGTCTGAAATGCAAAGACATAACCAAAAGTTCCCCTCAGCTTCTCCAGCAACAATGACCCGATGAACAGAACGGTAGACCACTGCTGCATTGTCCAGGTCACATGGTCTTGTGCCCGCTGCACAATGGTCTCGTAAACGCACCTGTAGCTGTGTAACGATCTCTGAGAACGTAGGGTCTTAACTGCTGGTCATCGTTGTGGTCTGCTTGATCTTTATCTTGCTGCATGTCTGCTGATTACAACTTGAGACTCACCAAGTTTATGAGCAACATCTGACCTCCTGCCACCGCCCCTGTGTGGCGCTGCTCGTCCGTTAAGCGATGTATTGTGTTTATGGCTCATGCTATTAAAAATTACAAGATGACATCCAAAACAGAGGTTGGGTTTAATCCAACACTTTAGAGCAATAAAGGGTTGCCATCGGGCCCCACCCTCTTTCCCCAGGAGTTAATAGAGAAAGCACAAAACTGCAAGTTATTCTGATATCTACATATATAGAGACCGTTTTTCTGATTGTGTTGAAACCAAATGTGCATATTTCTGTGCAGACGTATGGCTTAAAAGTGAAGCCCAGTGGAACGGTTGAGATGTGCACCTTTGTTTCAAGTGTCCAGGACGGCAGTGCAGCGGAAACAGCAGGATTGACTGCTGGTGAGCAGGTTTACCGCTTCCTCTTCCTCTCCACCGGTTCATCGTGACCTGTTCACATGCATCTTTATCACAAAATCGAGATTGAACCAGGTCTCTTAGGGGCCGGGTTCTGTTTCTTTTATTTCTAGCTAGTAATAAATGCACCTTTTGCATCACTTTATGAATCACTGCAGCTTCGTCTCTGCATGGGTTAACATGTCATCTCTCTGTTGTAAATGTGATAGGTGACGTCATATTGTCAGTAAATGACGTAAGCATCGAGGGCTCAGGCCACCATCGCATTATTGAGCTCATTCGAGAGTCTACTCACGCCCTGAAGTAAGTTCACCACTCAGAACCAGGATTTTGTAAGAAATCTGCTGATAATTCCACTTTGTTTGCTGTTTCATTAAGGGTTGAACCTTAGTAAAGGGATTTATGGGCTGGTCAAACTAAACAAACGCGGCGCTATTCGCAAACACAATACTGAACTTGCACTTAAGACATCAATGTTGTTATAAAGTAGACTAGAGTGCATCCTGCAAAATCTTTGCTAGGTTAATGTCTAAATTTGCTTTTAGAGTCTTGGGTACACCTCAAGCAAAGCTTTGCAGTCGTTCAAGTCATTCAAAGCAGCTAGACGAACGTATTTAATGAAACCAAAAAAGAGGAGATGTTTATGAGGCAACTCAGTGTTTTTGTTGAATGTGAATTATTGATATTCGGGCTGGAGGAGCATTGATCTCTGCAAGCAGAGCTTTTGATGTTCATCTCATCTGTGACCTGCTGCTGCTCCACAAATCAGGATTTCATGTATTAAACAAACTAAACATAAATCAACAAATCCGGGAAAGTTTACCGCTCTTTAAATTGAAGCTGTTACCATGGTTACCAACGTATCACACTGAACTGTGAATACTGGACGCTGGTTGGCTAGCAGGTTTAAATAGGTTTAACCCCACACCAGACAGACCACAGAGACAAAAGGGGCTAAAGATGGAGATACATGGAGATAAACGCATCCCCCCTCATGTTATCTGGGTTTCGCCAAAAATGCATGCCCTTGTTTATTTGATTATTCGGAACGGTCCATTTTAAGCTTATAAAACATAACAGTTAACAATTAACAACTAACACACAGCATTATAACCCAATGTAGATTTAGGCTCTGTCTGATCCGGAAGAGGTAAAGGGCATCAATTAAGATTTTGCCTCCAGTTCCAGCTTTTCGCAAACAAGCATATATCACATGACTTAAATAAACGTTTTAAATAAAAACCTGCTGAAGTTTATAAATTAATCTGAAACTTGCACATAAAAACATCAACACATAAATATTGCTTTGGTCGTGTGCTTCGAGTCATTGTCCTGCTGAAATAACCAAAGAGGTGGCTCAGTAAGAAGTGGAGTGGCATTGTCCGAAGGGTTGAGTTGCTAACTCTATTAGCAATTAGCAACTGCAAGAATATTTTGGAATCAAGCATCATTAAATAATCATTTCACTCATTTAATCAGATTTATAAATCAGAAACACAACTACATTTACTTTCTTTGTGGAAAAAAAGACACCGTCTCCTCACCGTCGTCTCTATTTTCAACTGTTTGCAGGCTGGAGACCGTCAGTGGAAGTGTTGTGAAGAGAATTGAACTGGAGAAGAAGTTGCATCATCTGAAGGTGGATCTTAAAGTCTTTATCTGATGCAGAAACGGTTGAAAGAGCTGATGCATCTTAATAACGGCTTTCTAAAGAAAGTAGCCGAATTAGTCACACTGTAGATGCTGAGCTTGTTTCTGTACTTCCCCAGCAAACTCTACGTGAGAAATGGGTGGAGCTGCAGTCTCTCACACTTCAGGAAAAGCGGATTACTCAAGGTGAGAAAGCTCAAACCCAGACCACAGTTTATCTCGGTTACTTTCAGGATGTTTCCAAGCAGGTCGTGCATTCATCTGTTTGCCGGGAAACCGTGTTGAGAACTGCTGATGAATGAAAGTCAGGGTCGGGAGAATCTAGTGCACACCTAATAGGAATACTGCCAAGATATTTAATCATTTATGCTGAAAATAGGGCTGAAATCAAGTCCTAAAACCAACAAACCGTTTATTTATTCTACGAATACCTCCCAATTATTAATGGATTAATTCGAATTTAATTTAACTCTGCTCTTCCCCTTCTCTCTCTTCTCCTCTTTTTCCTCTCTCTCTCTTCTCCCCTCTCTCTTCTTTGTCAACCTCCCCTCTCTCTCTCAGGTAATAAGAATGGGACTGCTCAGCTTCCTTCTCTCGACTCCCTGATGTCCCTCTCATCTCCAGACAGCCGCTGTGGCCAACGCTTTTCAAGCAGCAGTAGTGTCCGCAGCTTAATGTCAGAAGGTAGTGAGGACGGTGCCTTCATGTCGTCAGTATTTGATGACTCAAGTCCTTTTAGCCCCGTTGAAACGAACAGTGGGTTCTTCCAGCTCGATTCGCTGCAAGGCTTGAGAAGAACTCGCAGCAACAGTAACTCTTCGCTCTCCCCAACTTGGGACAATTCAGTTTCAAGCGTGTTTGGGACTCTGCCACGACGACTTCGAAAAGGCAGCGTCCGAAAGCACATTATGAAGTTCCTGCCGGGAATGAGTCACTCGGTTGAGGAGGAGGAGGTCACCTGATGCTGAAGATACGGCTGCTGAAGCTCTGATGTTTGTGAAATCACGGTGGAGGAGCATTTTCACTCTTGAGATTATTCTTCAAGAGGAGCAGAGACTTGCACAAGCATTACTTTCTGGATGGTGACCAACACTATTACATTTACAGGCAGTTATCTCAGAACAGGGGTCAGTTTCTGGACTCTGGAGAGCTGGAGCTCTGCATAATGTACTTCCAACCCTTCTTCACAGACGTCCCAATCCAGGTTCTTCTTTGGAGGACACAGCCGACCCGTCTGCTCTTTGCTCCTTACAACAAAGTGACATGTACAATCAGTTCACATACATCACATCACATCACATCACATCACACACTGATAGCATTTAAAGAATCATTTGAACCACTGTCCTCAATTAAAACGCTGCACTGCTCACTGTGTGTTCATAAAAAAGCTTGCAAAGCATCTTGGGATATATGAAACCATGTAGGACGGTAGCGATGTATCCTCTGAATTCAGGGCAAAAGAGGATGTCTTTGAAGGACCATTTTGGCGAAATGGAAGACGCTTTCATGTAGCATTGTGATATAAACGGCCTTGAAATCCACACGTTGAAGGATGCAGAACCTGGATTGGGACACAGCTGTAGCTTTGAAGATCCTGGAGGACCAAACGAGCTGATCAGGGGTGTTTAGTGAAGGTTGGAGCTTAATGGTGCAGGGCTGTGGCCCTCCAGGAATTCAGTTTGACACTCCCAGAACTTCCAGCATTACCTTGATGAATACATGAAGAGACTTTTGCAGACCTTCAACACTTGGACCCTAAATAAATGTACTTTCAAATACCCAAGTCACCTTTTGGCCTCTGCTTTGCAGGTTTTTCTCTTAGTAGTAGTAAAAGCAAAGTGCTTCACGAGATCATAAACTTCATGGATGAGAAAAGGAACAGCATGAAAACAGTGAACCAGAACAGATCGGTGAATAATTGCTCCTAAGTGATGTTTCCACTGTTCAGAAAAGCATGTCTGTAAAATTGTTTTTATGAGTTTTAATAAACATATCCACTGAAGCAGCCTTTGTCATTGTTTATGCACTGGAGATGAATGGCTTGAATGTTGTGCAGAAGACCATCATTGACAGGAAATGTCTCAAAAGGCAACTGTAAAAGGATATTAACCGTCTTTTGAGAGGAAGGGGAAAATAAATGACGCTTCAGAAATCTGGGTGCCCTTCATAAGCACATTCACACTAGGGCCATGTCCACACGTACCTGTTTTTTTTTAAAACACTTTTTTTTCTCACACAAAAACCTCAGCATCAACGCTTTCTTAAAGTGAAAATAAAAAAGTTTTCATTTTTCATTAGCGCGACGGAAGACTGTAGTGTTTCGTTTCTTGAAAACCTTGAATAATAAACACACCGGGTGAATGAACATAAAACAATAACATAAAAACAAGAATTTTCAATTCTGAATCAAAAATTGAACAAACGCAGGCTACACAGAGCCACGAGCAGCCATTCCTTCACACCAACTCCCCTGCACTCATTTACACATGAACGGAGGCTAAAGAATTAGTTAGGTTAGCAGCGTCTTCGCTGATAGAGTCCCACAAAACAGACGTCAGCAGGACATGGAGTCAGGGCTGGGCTCAAGAGCAAAAGTACTGGTCTGTTCCCAGTTCTCCAAAGTCCTCTTTTTTGCATTTAGTTTGGACTTTTAATTTTATTTAAAATCATGCATACGTCATCCAGTATGTGAGAACGGTTCTTTACAATATGCTCGTCGGAACACAGGAATACAAGTCTGTGCATGATTCCTCTGAGACACTGTAGGGTTACAGGGTCCAGCCCGTGGCTCTCTCTTTGATTTGTTCAGTGCTGAGGGGAGTTATACGTATCTGCTGTGTGTGAGAAGAAAGTGAAGGAAACCACAAAAATATTGAAAAGTTCATAACAGGATGCGGTTTGATGGTGGTGCTCCTTTACCATCGTTTTCTGTGACAGAGAGAGATTCCTGTTACAGGTTCGCTGATGCTAATCATTCTCAGCATAAAGCAGATGTGTCGACCCATGCTATAGGTGAATTCTAAGCTGTCAAATACTGGCGTGATCGTTATTATTTTCCAAAACCATAATCCACAGAAAGGACAACAGAGATTAAAAACACAAGTGTTTGTAGCTAAGATCAAACTCCTTGATGTAAACATCTACAACTCAGATGAACCCAGTTCCTCCTCATTTTCCAGTAACTTCCAAGGGATAAGCTTTGGCTTCTGCTTTTGTAGTTCCTCACGGTTCCTGAATAAATGAAGAAATGATCTGCAGGCGTGACAGGTTCTGGGGTGTCAGACGAGCTTCAGATGGATCATGTCATGTACAGAACAAATAACAAAACTCTGCGTTAATAGCATTAAACTCAACCAACAACAGCGTCGGAGGTGGTGACAGGGGAGATGGTGAGTAGAAGGTTTGTGATCCACAGGAGTTGTTTGCTGTAGCAGGCGGAGAAATAAAGAGGCACAGGAGATCCAAGAAGGCAGGAAGCGACAATGGAGAGTCAGGAGGCATAAACCATAGAACTGACAGAGAAAAGGAGAAGTGATGGCGTATAAAGGGGAAGTGCAAAAATGAACCAGACACTGAGTGGGTGAGGAGGAAACAAGGAGACTAGACACAGGTGTGGTGGACCAGAGTGCAACAGAGAATTGACAGAAGGAGCCAGAAATGATCTGGTAATAAATGCTTAGAGTTTGATATTAACAGCTAAGCGACAGTAAAATAAGGTAACTTGCAAATCTGGCCACATGATTGACAGCAGGCGACCAAGCAAATTGAAGCAGTACAGAAGGAAGTAGAGGACACAAGCGTGTATCGACAAAAAGAGTTCTTTAAGGGTGTAGCACAAGTACTCAAATAGTACCGCAGCGAAGAATTCCACTCTATAAAAATCTTAGTTTTGTGAGAGAAAATTAATTAAGAAAATTAATTTTGTCAAAGTCTTTATCTGAAGGAAACATGGAAGATTATAGAAAACTATTAATCATTAGCCAGATTCTGCTAGTTCGAGCCAAACCAAGAGCTTCCTGGTTACCTCCCACGCCCTGAAAAACATGCTTAAAGTGCAAGGCTGAATTAAACTGAGTGAAGAGAATTCATTCGCTCACATCAGCCATTTATTTATTTATTTCCCAATTGTTTTTTTCTGCTGTTGAATAGAATCAATGGGAATCTGCTCCCTCCTGACCCCAGCCTGCTTTGGCTTTAAACATCTTGGCTTTTAGATGATGCTAATGTAGGCAATGAGAATTAAACAACAACAATAATAAAGTACTTCTTGAGCAATAAAACAGAGTTCTTGAGGGAACTTGGGAGGATGGCGCTTGACCTTTGCAGAAGCTGATGAAATGTGAGCAGATATCCACTAGATGGCAGCATTGAATGTTAGATTGCATTTCAGAGCTGAGAACTTAGGGTCAATTAAATGAAGATATTACTTTGGAGTGCCTGGAGGAAATCCAGGTGAGCGCTTGCAAAATACAAAATGCTCTTATTGTCTGAGCCGGAAGCAGTTGAGCTCACCTTGGTGTGGAGTTGTGTTTGTGTGGCAAACAGCATGGATTCAGACTCTTCTCTGAAGGTGTGTCCACAACTAGATGGTCATGCGGCTGTGGCCTGGCATGAGATTCGGTGTGACAGCAGTGGCAAGTGTTTGCATGGCAGCAATGTTAAATGTCAGTCTGAAAGCAAGCTGGACAGCTTCTCAGATTTTCTACACTGGCTTTATTGGTTCGTCCATGCCCCGTGGCCACCCTGAAGCCTAACGAACAGCCTGACTCTTAATGATTGCATACAGAGGTTGAGCAGAGCTCAGTTCTGTTTTTATTTTCTATCAAAGCAAGAACTTTTCACTGAGAGTAGTTTCATAGAGAGCTGCATAGAAATCAATGATATTTGCTGGGTTACATTCACCTTTATTTTTAGTCTTTGTAAGTGCACCACTCACATTAAGGTAGGGGTATTTCTTTTTAGGTGTGAGTGATATTCCTGTTCGGTCTGAAATGCAAATAATAATTCAACGTTTTCTTTTTTTATATTACTAATATTAGTTAACTAATATTAATATTACTAAAAAACACAATTTCCATTAGTTCAATCTTAATTACCCCACAAATGCAGCCAATAACAAGGTTCACCCCAAAGATTACAAAATTGACAAGGTCTGGAGCAGGGGGTTTGCATCATTTGCTGCACCGTGACGTCTCAAGCTCCTCACAAGCCTCGTGATGATGTTCTGATGTTCTACAACTGCTGCACGGAGCTCTGCAGGTCACGTGAGTTGGGCTACGTCTCTACTTTAACGTGTCCCAGACATGCTCTATGGGGTTCAGGTCCGGGGACATTGATGGTTGTACCGTAACAGGCTCTGTGATGTCTCTGAGGTAGGGCCGAGCAGTGACTGGGCCATAAACAACCAAATCAGTTTTGGGTTGATTGGTGATGCCTGGCCCTCTGTTGCCTGAGTGTTCATGTCTGTTTGAGTGATGAACTTGAAATTAATTATTCCCAATACCAGCTTTTTGTTCCCCCACAGAGCTCACGGAGAGCAAATGTGAACCGATATAAATAGTGTTTTTTTTCCAAGTTTTTCCACGTCAGTGGAAACACTCCAGATTCCAGTCACCAAAATTTTGGCTCATATGGTATGAGGCTAGGGACAAATATTAGGGTGGGAGAAAAAAATATTCTCCATTCCAATACAAAGTTTCAGAGAGAACGCAGAGGAATGCAAAAGATTTGAAAATAATTTTTCTCAACCCTAATATTCTTAATATTCAGTAGACTCGAGTCCAACCTTTGGAAACAACATGAATTTATCATGTTTCAAATGCTTTTAAGTTCAAAGATCCTTTTAGTTTCACACAAACCGATGTCCACAATGAAATCAGCAACTTTCAACCATTTTACTTTTCCCCACAGCAAAGCTTTGAAGCCAGACGGAGAACCACATCAAACCAAAAGTACACACAACTAAACAGATAAACCGTCAAACTGCTGAGCTGTGAATAGACTAAAGGGATCATTTTTATTAAGAAGTTTATTACAGGAAAAATCTTTAATAGAACTGCAAATTCCCCCCAAAATTCACGTTTATTATTTGTCATTTGCATAGAATGTTTTTTGTTTTGCCAATTTCTGCCATTTTTACATTGTGTGTGTGTATATATATATATAAATAAATGAATGTGATTACTAATAAATATTTGTTATTTGAAAGATATGATGGACATGTCAACACAAACCACTGGCGTGAAGACCACAAAGGAGTAGAAAACTAGTCCATAACCTGCAGGATGTGATGGATTCACAGGAACTTGACTCTCTGCTATATTTGCACGAGGCAGATTGCCACATATGTCTTTTTATTATCATGCACCGGAGACACAAAAGAGAGGATGAGCGCACAATCTGTCTAAATTAACATTCCCAATTTGGCAGTAAATGAAATCAATTCTATCCTTTATGTTACTTTTCTATGCGCCTTTTGTCTTGTTGTGGAATCTTTTTCTCTCTCTGCCTCATTCGTCTGTTTTGCCCTTTCTTTGATCTGATAGCATTAAACATATAATTAAGCCATAAAGGAAGGGCTGATGAGCGTCACAGATGGTAATTGTGTCCTATGCTTGAATAAAATGATATGCACTGCAACAATTTACAGCCTGTTCCTCATATTTTATTCAGAAACCTTTTATCTCGTTTGCCTCGGAATTATTCCGCAATAAATTTAGACATCTTATCAATAGCACATAGAGGGAGAGACCTGGGGAGACAGGGGAAGGGGAAATAAGAAAAGGATAATTAAAAAGCGAAGTATCTAGGTTTGAGGACAGGTTATAAAGGATGAAATGTTTTTACTCTTAGCGTGAGTCTGGTTAAAGTTTTGTTAAAGCTTTTAAGTTCTTGTCTGTTTTTCAGATAACTCAAATACATGTTTCCCTCTCATGGTTAGTGGGTGGGTGAAGCCATTTTTTTATTTTTTTCCTTTTAAATCACAGAAATGTTCCAAAGACACCCACGCTCTTGATATTTTGTAACATCACTGACAGCCTCTTGAGGTAGTTGTTGATGAGGTTCTTTATCTGCTTCAGGAATATTGAGCTCAGGAGACTGAGATCCTCTCCAGGACCTTCACTTCGCATTGATAACTAGGTAGTGCCACTGCAGCCTTCAAAACAATTGCAACATTCTTCGTTTATGTGCTCAGATGCTCAGACTGATTTTTGTTTATTACCAAAATGTGACTTTAGTTCCCTAATAAGGGCTTCCCTGAAGGAATCATTGCCTCCCCACGTCCCCATTTGAAAGAACTGATGAAAGCACCGACACCTTATTTAAAGACTTCCCTTCTCCATAATGCGTGTTCAGGACAGCCAAAACGCTCTCCTTTATTGAGCTGAACATGTTCATGGGCCCAAAGCCAACACAAGCTGATGCTATTGAACTGTCCCTGGTGTCCCCCTGCTCTCCACAGATACTTCAGCGGTGTTAGCATAGGGTATATAGGCTTAACTCGAATGTCACTTTGACCTGCCAAACGCTGAGATGTGCCAGCTGGCAGGCTTTAGCTCTGTTTGGGGGGAGTGGAGTGATGAGTTTGAGTGCTGTACCTCTGCCCGGTCATGGGTTGAGTTCATTTCCACCAAACCCAGGTCCTCGCGGCCTACTAGCATGTGCTTATGTAACCTCAAAGCCTGAGGAGATATGCAGTACATGGAGCCTGTAATGGGTGACTATGTACTTGATCGATCGGCGTGAATAAATTTCATCTGGAGAGATCAATAACAGGATGATGGAATCAAACTTCTCCTTTTTGATTACAGGTTTGTAAACGTGTTGCGAAGAGAAGCCAAAGAGCTACAACTTAAAGGCCTGGCTGGTGTGATCCAAAAGCTAATAAGACGCAGATTGACCTGGTGATGCAGGTGAAGAAGGAAAATTATATAATAATTCAGGGTCAAGAGCTCCACGTGTGTCTGGTCTCTTCTGCGAGAGATCACTTAAAAAGAACGTTTCACAATAGGGCTGTGTATTGCCAAAAATAGCGTGATACGTTACGATGTATCCTGATATATTCCAATTTTACCGTATCATCAATTTAACACTGGGTGTAAAACAACCTCCTTAAACATAACATCTAACTCTACGTCCTCCGAGTCAGGTGCCTAAAGAGAAAGAAAGTCAAGGAGGCTGAATCTGCTTCTAAAGATGGATCCATGGACTATCAGGAGATGCTCAGTTCCTGGGTGCTCAACATTTGTATCCTGATGTGTCAAAATCGTGGAACTAGTTGTGTGAGTGTGTAAGGACGCAGACACATCAGAGAGTATTTTACAAACAGTGCTGAGGCCTCCCTCCTGACAAACAAACGGAGTAGTATACTCAGCCATTTCTGTGAGTAGCGTGTTTCACGTTGTCACGGAGCCTTTGCCCCATCTCACCTATAGGGGCGCTTCTTAATGTTGGGTTAAATGCCTCGCTGATGGCTCACCTAAATAAATAAACATTCTTAAGCAAACGCTCACAAACACACATCGATTGTCACGTAATCATCAACCCCTGATAGCCCACATTGTCAAGCATCAGATTTTCTACCCTTGAGGCGATGTTGGCAACCCCCCCAATCCCCCCCCACCCCACATCCACGCCTATACCTCAGTACCCGGGGTTCAGGGGACAGTGCTACAGTGTCATCTTGTCGTGGTCCATTTATATTTGGCCTTGGTTGTGCAAGGGGCTGAGACACATATTGTTTGTGTTCATTTAAATAAGTAGAAATGTCAGCTTTCCATGGCTGCAGGCTTCATGCATGTAAGATGATCCAGTCGTCGGTGACTGTGGTTGTGGGGTCGTGGCTGGTCCTTCCAGGTCAGTGTCAGCCATGTGGCAGTTTCAGGCAATAATTGACCTTTTGACGGAGCGCAGGCAGACAGCTCTTCTCCCAAGGCTGGAATAATCCAGTTAGATCTCCTGGTGCGGAAACCTTACCTTGAGAAATAATATCATAAAAACAAACGCAGATAAATGTTTAACAGGTTATTAGTATCTAGTATATGTTGCTGCGTGGAAGCTACTTTTTTCTACTGTTTAGAATGACTGTTATATAAATAAAACATACCTTATTAATAAAATTATCCATGTCAGAGCTCTGTTGTTTAGCTCTTATCTTCAATGTTCCTTGCGCACAGATGGGTCGTAACTAATTACATTTACACATTATTGTGTGTCAAAAGTTAGAATATCAAGGTAAAATAAGGTTAAGTATCATTTGTTTTAAAAAGTGAGCTTTGCATGTTCTATAAGTTCTTTAACACAAAGTGAAATATTTCAAGTAAAAAAACTGCATCCTTACAAACTTTTGGGTTACCCTTAAATGCTGTAAAAACTGAGGTGGCAGTCGATGCGTGCATTTTAAAAAAGAGTATTCAGCACTGAGTTTGAAAAAAAGCCACGAGTAAACAGCAACATGGTTGTTTTTTCTTCTGGTCCATGTTCAATTTCAAATGTCTACGTTTGTGGTCATAAGTGTGCAAAATGTTTGATTTCTTGATAATTTTTCAGAAAATATGAATGATGACACAAAAACATCTTCCCTCTCATGGTTAGTGGCTGGCTGAAGCCATTTAATGTGTTAAATCTTTTTAAATCATAATGACAGACAATTTTTATGAGTTTATACTTATATTTTATGAAAAATCAGAAAACACAGGAAACTCAGAGTCTTTTTAAAGTGACTCACCTTGTGTGGTGATTTCAAAAATGCATGCTAACATGAAAACGGTAAGGACAGAGTAAAAAAAAAATCATTTTTTTTGTTAAATAACCTGAGTGCGAGTGGACAAAAGAGCCTTTCTCAGATAATCATGGGTTACAATAGGAACCTTAACGCTCCCTTTCAGACACTGAAAAAGTTGGGAAGATGTAAGGTATTAGTTTCCTACAGAGATGGTAGTACACTGTAAAAGCTTTTTACAATTTTATTTACAAGTATTTCTAGGTTTTTAAATAATGGTAATTTCATTTTACATTACTGAAGTTATAATTACACTTTAAGAAAATAAAATACACAGTAATAAACTGTATTATTACAAATAAATTCTACAATTTGTCTGTTATATAAAAGCATACAATGTTAAAGCTGCTGTTTTTTTTCAGTAACATGTATGGTTTATTTTTTAATAGTGTTTATGAACTGCGACAAAAACTTTGAAATAACAAAAAATATTTGTGCTCCTTAAATCGTCTGCGTGTTTTATTCTATGATCTCTTGCAAAATCTGCTTTCTCAGTTCATGACCCCTGTAATAAAAAAAAAAACATTAGTAAAGGATCAGATGTAAATACAGCAATCAAGCAGAAAGTTAAAAAGCTCAATAAAAGTCTGCCATCTCTCTTTCTTCTTAATTATATTTAGGCACTTTTCTGTTGGTTATATACATTTTCTTTGAAGATCTGTTTTCGTCTTTGCTCTGTTTTTAACTGACCCCAGTGTGGCTTGGTCAGATGTGCACCAGGTCCTCATGCTTGGCTGAAATATCATCGGAAGCCCCAGGCGAACACTTTTGTCTCGATGCTACAGGTGCAGAAACAGTGGAGTACAGAGAGACGTGGTCTGACGGGTTCATACAATGCTGCAGAGTTCAATTACCTCACAGTGCTTCTACTTCATGTTATTTCAATTGTATCACTACACTGTACTATTTTTGATTTATCGTAAATAGTTCCACAAGCTTGCATGATGCCTCGCATCATGTATCGCGGGTACAAACATCTACATGAACCATCTTATTTTAATGTCCACAGTATTGCAGATTGTCCATTTTTGTTCTAGTTTAAATCCATCTCAAAAACAAAGTGATGAAAACAATCAACTAATGCACTTTAAAAGCATTCCATGCAACCTTTCGACATTTACAATGTCGTTTATTCAGCTTAATCAATGTGGAGCAGTTTTTATCACTTTCTGCAAACAGCATACCTCCACAAATATTCAGAAATTATGGGATAAAATGGTTGTATTGATGTAAAAAAAAATGGTGCCATGGCGGGAAAACCATGTTCGGGCAGACTTGCTCACATAGGGGTAAAACTCCAAAGGTTAACAGATATTTTATTACCATCGTTATAATTCAGTTTATGGATTAATTTCTATCATTTACAATCAAAATTCATACTTGCAGCCACGCTTTGATTAGAAAAGAGACTGATTTTGAAACAAGTGCTCAATGCACAGCTCCCGGTCTGCAAGTGAGGTGTTCTGGGTGGTCACCCACAGTAGGCTGCTTGAAGAGAGGCTGTGTGTTATTGATAACCAGGCTTGTATTTTAAAACCTCATCTGAACAATAGATGCCTGCCCTGCTGCGCCCCACCGCACAGAAATATCTGCTGCAGCACACATCACAAACAATCACACCTCCACCAAAGCCTTGCTGCCTCTGTGCTGGCAGAACTCTGAATCTACAAATTTGCCAAATCGTTTTCGATACCAACGTTGTCATCTTCTTACCTACTGATTAAACCTAGCTAGGGCCATGGTGGCAGCTGCTGCCAAACCCTTGAAAGATAGGGGTGGAGTCAACCCTGGAAAAGCACTTTTTTCAGTTTTGCACAATTTGTGCATGTGAAAATCTAGTGTCCACCTTCTAGGGATGTGTTTTGATGTCTGGGGATGTTTGAAGTCAGACTAGACTGTAAGAAAATAGCATTTTAAAAAATGCTTAAATGTCATTAAAGTCTACCTAAATCATGCAAATCAACCTGCTGATGAGGATGGCACAGAATTCTTAAAAGAATCTAGAATATCAATAGTCGATAGTAATTACTGATGGATCTAAAAAACTAGCGAAAAACTTAGCGAAGAAAATTGGAAAAAAAAACTAAAATGAGAAAGTCATTGCAAAAAAAGACTCAAGTAATTGCAACAGAGGCTGCTGTTCCCACAGCTCTGTTTCCAAGCACATGAATGAAAAAAGTGTTTCCATGTGGTGGAAAAAAGTGTAGAAGTGATAACCACACCCTGGAGAGGATTGTGAAACAAAACCCAATCCAAAAATGTGGGGGAGATTCACAAAGTGTGGACGGCAGCTGGAGTCAATGTTTCAAGAAGCACCATGCAGATGTGTGCAAGACATGGGTAACAGCCGTTGCATTCCTTGTGTCAAACCAATTTTGAGCACAAGACAAAAAGGACTCACAAGTGCTCCGAATTTTAGTCCTCTGATTAAATTAAATTTAGTATTTTTTGGGGGAAATCAAAGTCTCAGAGTCTGGAGAAAGAAAAGAGAAGCACAGAATCCAGGATGCTTGATGTCCAGCGTAAAGTTTCCACAGTGATGGTTTGGGATCATCTGCTGGTGTTGGTCCACTGTGTTTTTTGAAGTCCAGGGAGAGTTAACACATAAAAATGTCCAATAATAGAAATATGGTGGGCTATTTTCAAAAGCAACAACTGAACATTGTAAAATAATACAAATATAAATTAGTGTGAAAGGGATTTTAAACATTATTATTAGGTGTTAATTGAAATCAAAAAAATGTGGAAAAAGTAGCTTTCTTCGGTAATTATACATTCATCATCTGTGGAGCAAAACTGTGCAGCTAAATGCTTGTTTCATTCATTCATTTTCATTCCTGCTTATTCCCTGTCGGGGTCCCGCTTATTGCCTATCTCCGGCACACATTGGGCGAGAGGCGGGGGTACACCCTGGACAGTCCATCACAGGGCAACATTCACACACACATGCACAGGGGGAATTTAGATTATTCAATTAACCTAACCGCATGTTTTTGGGGATTGTGGGGGAAACTGGAGTACCCGGAGGAAACCCACGCAAGCACAGGGAGAACATGCAAACTCCTCCCAGGAAGGTCACAAGGTGAGCCTCGAACCGACAACCTTCTACCTGGAGGGCCACAGTGCTATCCACTGCAACACTGTGCCGCCCTGCTTGTTTCATGTTTTGGTTAATCTAAACGCTAATTTTAATAAATTCTGAATCGCTGTGACTAGTTTCTTTCCTAGAACAATTGCGGATGTAAGAGCAGCCCGTAAGAATCCGCTCGTTCAAAACTGCAAAAACTGTTAAGATGAATTATTTTCCTCAAGGAATCCCTTAAGAGCACTATTTTATGACTAGCACAAATTACTCTAATTGGAGGAGTCGCGTTCTCAGAATGTTTCTAATTTAGATGTATCCCGTGCATTGCTTCACAAGCGCTTGCTAATGTGAATATTAATCTTTTTAAACGATTTTCAGTTTGCTTTGAAAAATGCTAACAGTTTCCTTTGAATGATGTGTGATTCCTTTAGCTTTAATGTCAAAACCAGAACCTTGTTGAGCGTTTGGATCCTTCACAAGCAACGCTGCACCTAATTTCTCATCAACGTGACCAGGTTTAGCTGAGGAGTATTTTGCATGGTTTATAATTTGATAAGGTCACGGTGTGTGTCGTCATGTATGTTTGTCCAAGCATGTGACATTCGTCATGCCTGTAGGACTAATGCCAGCATCTCAAACACGTTCTGACCAGCTCATCTTCTCCTGTGAGAAAAGCCCATGGACAGGCTGGTAGGGTTTAAGTGACTGGCCCGAACCCAGACGCTTTGCAGACTGCACTGAAGTGTAAATGCCAGGTGCTGCTGGTGGCAAACAGAGATCCTCTCGGAAGCCATAGGCACTTTTTAAAAGAGAAAGAAATACACAGTTTTTGTGAAAGTAAAATTATTTGAGCATATTTTTACTGAAATCGTTAATTAATTTAAAACAAGAGCCATGTTTGTTCTTGTCCTGTGATACTAGACTTTTATTTTGTAATATTTTTGTCCACACTTCCTGTGTACCCCACTGTCATTTTGTATTAAATAATTTGACTCCATTTTGTTATTTAAGATGTTAATTGACTGTGTCCTATTCTACTAGTAATATTTTAAACTGTTTATCCCTAGCAACCAGGTTGTTTAACTTAGCAACCGACTACAAAAAAAAAAAATCATTGCTCATGCAGCTCAGGAAAATTATTGATAAATAAGGTGGAGTTTATATCACTCCTTGTCTCAAGGGGCACATTTAAAAAATATTTTAAATAGCACTTTTTCAAGTCAACATTAACGTTTATGTAGAATTAAATTAACAACGCAAAGGTTGTGGGTTCAAATCCCAGGGAAAGCAAGAACTGACAGAAAAAATATGTTCATTCAAATGTAAGTCGCTTTGGATAAAAGCGTCTGCCAAATGTATAAATGTAAATGTTAAATGATGCATACTTTCTGTAGATCTGTAATTAAAAAAAAGACACCATTCATGTAAATAGGAGCAAGCTTGGGTCTTTAAGAGTTAATGAACAGAATTAGAAAAAGTAATGAATTTATTAAAATTACTTCTTTCAGTTAGAATTGAGTGTGGTTCAAATCGGCATTTGATTTGGTAAAAAAAAGCGTTTTTTTCTACTCAGCAAGGGCAGAAAAGAGACGGTAGGGAAAATGGAAGACAAGATTATCTTTGTGTCTCTCTTCTTGGCTCAGGCGCTAGACGCAGACTGACAGGTCTTTCAGATGAATGACAGGTGTCCTTTGAAACGCCGGTGAGGTGATGTCTGTTCCAACTGTTGAAATGCATATTTGCCACTCTTATCATAATGGCACGGATGGCTCTGATAGGTGCTGTTAACATTGCAAATGGCTCTGGAATTATTCATCGTCAGCTGGGCTGGGGTGAAGTTAGATTATTCTCTTCATACAATAGCGGATCATTTAATGATTTCTCTCCAGCTTGGCAGCCAGTGGCACGCAGACTTCAGTTGTTCTCACGTACACAGGTGACATGGGTCTGGCCAAGTGTTATTGCAAGATCGTAGCGCCCGAGACCCATTTTAATTTCTAATACATTAATCTTTCTAGCACAGATCCTCCATGAATATTCCGAGGTCTGCTTGTTTGTTGGGGATTCTGTCTGTTTTCTCCTTTCAGGTGCTTTCATTCTCTGAAACCCAGTTAAATGGGGCTGATCAGTCAGTGACAGCGCTGGTACAAAAGCTGCCAGTTGCAGGCTTCCTTTTTCTTTTTAATGGGATGATAGATATCCCTGACACTTGGTCTTTAGAGACATCTGGGAGCAAAGTCAGCTCTTTGGGTCCTTCGTTTTATCGTATCCATGAAGGATTGGCTCTGGTGAGCTCATGTTTGGGTCTGAGAGCATCAGCTCGCGCCACCGGCCAGTTTTGCATGTCCAAATGGTTAACTTTGACTTGACAATCTTTCAGGGTAAAGCCCAATTCATCCTTCTGTCTCAAGGCAAGGTAATATCTGGGAATATTTATAGTGCTTTCAACTTAGAAATTGCTTACGCTCATGTTTGTTTAAAACAGTTAACTTTGTTACAGTGTTTTTGGCACTGTTCAAGTTAATTTTTGCAGTCTGTCTCGCCTGCAGCATGTCAAAAATAGAGCCGGTGCGTAAACAATCTTTGCACTCCAGAGACAACGCATTTGGGAAAGACTGCAGCACTCTCTGTGTGAAAGCTCGTTCACATGCGTGAAAAAAAAGACACTGCAGACTATTTGGCAAGTGGACCTGTCGTGAAAAGCCCCCCGGAGATTTTCCATTTGCGTACGAAAAATTCATTGAAAATGATTCATTCTTGAATTAAAAGGGAAACACCACAAACAGACACACATTTTAACACCGGGTTTATAATACTAATATTGATATGAGGAACATTATATCATTTCACAAACCCTTCCATAGCAACCATGCTGTTTCCTATAGCAACCACTTTGGCCTAACTCTGTCTCAGCTTAGGAAAAATCATAGAGAGTTGGGAATTGGTTTATTTTACTCACATTAACACTGGGAACATTATATTAAGTCACCATCCTCTCCATAGCAACTAGACTTTACCATAAAAACCAACTTTGCATACCCCTATCTCAAAATTCAGTTTGAACCATCAAGAGATACATGCTCATAATAATAACAATAACAATAATAACAATAATAATAATAATAATAATAATACATAAAAAGCTTCATAAATGCATCTTTTAGCTAAATTCTCTGTATGATCATCATCATTCTGTGGAGGGTAGAGTCGTGGTCAGGATCAGCATTAACATTAGTGGTCTCTGCAATGGGCATACAGTCGGGTACCGGGGGTTGGGGGATCACCGATGTACAGTATACCAATATTTTGGCTTTTATTTGTGTACATCAGAAAATCACAGTAATGTCCCAATAGCAGCTGTTTCAATTATAATTCAAACTATCTCTCACTGAGGCCAGCCTCCTTTTACAATTAGTTTAATGATTGGAATATGATGAGATACAGCAGAAATGTGCTTTTTCCTACAGACTTTATGTAAGAGAGAAGATGGAGAGTCTGCTGCAGACAGACTTCTCCCCGAAGGTACATCCTAATGCAACACCAGCTGCTGTTTAGAGAGGATTTATATTTCCTGTTTTCGATTAAACTGGAGCTGAATTCAGGTGTTCAGTGTGGAATAATTAGCTTTTTTTTCACACACGCCGTAGCCCAAGAGAATAGCAAAAACTAAATAAGAAAAGTCAAAAATGAAAGATTTAACGAGGGAATGATGGCATTCATTCATGACGGCCTCGTCCCAGAGTATCATTTGGCATGGTCTCCTGTTTGGGACTATGGAGAGGAAGGCTGGCATGAGCCTTGCCATGCTAGTTGGGCACAACAAATGAGCTTTGAAACATTGTCCCTTTCAAGGGTGAGGACTTGGGAAGGGTTTCAAGCGCCAGGAAGTCATCCAAAAGCCCCGGTGTCTCAGAGGGGCAGAGGGCTGAGATGCTGCTGTATGTGTTTTGGGATTTACTTTGATTATTATGCCTTGGAAACACGCAAACTGCAAACCTGATGTTGTACGAGTCAGCCATGGAGGATGTGAAATATACCTTTATTTCTCTGGATCTATCGAAATATGTCCATGTCAGTGCACCAGGTGGAGGTATATGTGTAACCCTAGTCCGATTAGCCAAAGAAAGCTTTGTAGCGGGTTATCAAGTGACAACGCCCCTCTAAAATTTCACTTGAGGTTAGCTGAAAATGACCACTTGAGTGACTAGCTAAGACGGTTCCGTGGATGGTCAAAGAAGCACTTCTGTTTCCTAGGTTTGCCGGAGGGGGCTGCGCTTTTCGGTCTGCTGAAGGGTGTACTGGTTTCCTGATCCTTGAGCCACCCATCTGATGGCATCAGGAGCACTACAGCCCCAAAAGGACCACACTTGACTGGTCCAGCTACTCTTGCCGGATAGGGTTACTCAATGTCCCAAGTTTGGGATGGTGGGCCGAAGCTATTGCTATCTACCATCAGACTCCATTCCTAGCTGTTGGCCTCAATCTGAGCAGCACATGGTTGGCTTGGTCCATTGGTCATCCACAGCGATTGCGATTCCTGAAAACTCTGTACTGCTGTAATCGCAACACTGAAAAGTTTCTGTAAAGTTCACTGTGGTTGGGATTTTTTCTAAAATATATGTATTAAGTGACATAAATGTGCCACACCTCGCACAAAAGCTTTTTTTTTGTAGAACAGAACTTGCCTGTATGGAGTCTAAAAGAGAGCTTCTAGTCAATGATGGCTGCTTACAGAAGTCGGCTCCATTGTTGGGACCACGCCTGCGTTATCATGAACTCTCTCCCTTATTTTCCACACATGCTTTTGTCAAGCAGGGGCAGCGTTATCTCAGCAGGTGGAGGGAGAGGAGGCTACCAGAGCTGTATAAGAGTCCCAAGCTCTCCTTAAGAGAGCCTAAGTACAGCACAATCGAGCAGAAGTGTTGCACAGAGACTGTAATGGCATTGTTTCGGTGATTGCTGCAGATGGAGAGAGAAGCAGGATGGTGGAGTGCTGACGGAGTGTCTCTGTAATAACAACGAACAAGTGTTTGTTATCTGGAGTGAACTGAGAGATGGATAAAAGCTTGCTCGCTCAAAGAAAGAGGAGGTTTTAGTTTGTATTGTTAAACAAGTAAGGAACTTGAGGATCAGAGAACTTGGGGAGCGTTCCTCTCCAAATAAATCCTTGACAATCTCTGTTCTGCAATCTGCATGGCAAAATATTTGGAGCTTCCTCGCCGAGGTCCAGTGCGTTTGGCTCATTTCTTTTAGCTGCTGAAGGCGAATCCCTGAGACTTGATGGTTTTGTGCAGGAACCAAATACAAATTTGACCATTTTATGTTCTGCCAGGGGCGGCACGGTGGTCCAGTGGGTAGCACTGTGGCCTTTCAGTTAGAAGGTTGTTGGTTTAAGGCTTGCCGATGACCTTGGAAGGAGTTTGTTCTCCCCATGTTCCGGTTTCCCCCATAAAAAAGCAGTTAGGTTAATTGAATAATATAAATTCTGCTTAGGTGTGAATGTGTGAGTGAATGTTGCCCTGCGATGGACTGGCAACCTGTCCAGGGCGCCTCTCGCCCAATATGTGCTGGAGATAGGCATTGGCAGACCCCCGTGACCCCAAAAGTGAATAAGTGGGTTGGAAAATGAATGAATGTTTAGCCAGGCGATGATATTAAAAAGAGCAAAAAGATCATCCTTTTAATTGCACATGCAATTAATCACAATTAAATGTGATTCCCACACAGCACACTGAGGCCCCCTTGTGGGCTGGAGTAATATATTATACTAAATTTACAGCTAACATTGTTTGGAATGCTATGTTCAATACTGTTGTAGTCTTGATTTTAGCTAAAATCTTCACAAATATCAAATAAATCTTGGTAGGACGCAGACAGGAGGAAGTGATGAGGTGTAGTGAATCAGCTAAGGGTTGATTGCAGTGATTCAAAGAAATAAAAACACAAACCAAGCATGTTTTCAAAAGGCAGTGATCCCCCCCCCCCCTTCTTTTCCCACCCATAAGAACATCTCTGTCCTCTGCCAAGTGAGACATCATGTCTGAGTGTCTGTCCGCTCTCTGTTGTGCAGTGACATCTGTCAGAGCGTTAAATGAACTGGGAGCCGATCAGTTCTACTATCTCTGTCTGGCCCATGCTATAACAACAGAGAGGAAGATGCTAAATAGCTGATTATATCTTGGTTTTGCTGACTGACATTACACCCGATCTTACGTTGCAGAAGGTGTGTGTGTGAGAGAGAGTGACACACAGATTAAGTGCTCTGACAGGCCACACAATAAAGCCATCAGGTAGAGTGACACGTCAGATGGATGGAGAGAATGAAGAGTTGACATGCGCTTCTCATCCCTGATGTATCACACACTGCAGTTTGGGAGCAATAACCACAACAGCTATTTTCCTTCTTTAAAGATGAATGGGTTTTGTTGCACACATTTATCACTTGCATTACATTGCTGCTAAAAACATTCTAAAATGTTGAGAAGTGGTTTTTCCATGGCTACGACATTTTCCAGCGACATTTTCAAGATGCAAATCTATTATTTGAACAATCCTTGACTCAAAAGTATTAGAGATGAGGCCAGAGTTTACCACTTTGAACTTGGTACAAATATATTAAACATTCTTGTTTATGAAAGATTTTCCTGAAAGGGATTTGTATTGGATACGGGAATACAATGTCTGATAAAGTGAACCAATCACAAGCTATGGAAATACAAACATTAATATTGTTAATAAATGTGTTGGATACATACAGTTGTGCTCTTAATTTACACACCCCGGCACAAAAAAAAAAAATAACACAAAAACATTTTTCTTGAGTGAAGCCCTTTATTGTCAGACAATTGTGTTTCCTCTTTTTAAATCATGACGGCAGCAGAAATTCTAAATATTTTGTAACCCCAAAGTCTCTTGAGGTAGTTGTTGATGAGATTCTTTATCTTCTCTGTGGATAAAGCAGCCCATTCTTCTTGGCCATATATCTAGCCTGCTGCCCTTTTTATTCCATGCCCTACACAAGGTGTCCTCTTGCACAATTAAGTAGCAACTCACCACCTTGCTGTTACTACCACTTCATGTTAAGCGCTGTTACCCTCAAGAGGGGATTCGTGGCTGGGTCACTCGAGCCACCTTGACCCCCCCCCCCTCCTTGCCAAATCTGCTTGATATACAGGGTAACAAAGTCTAGTAAAGTCTTGAAAGGATTTAATGTTGCCAGAACAGCTTTTGTTCGGAGTGAAGAGTCATTCAATAATCCTCAGAAACAAAGTGTCCTAATTACCCACAATTCTCACCATCCGTTTTTACCACATTCCACAAAAACGAATCATTCTGGAGCCTCAGGATTCATTGTGATCGGTGCAGCAGGCTGCCAAAAGATGGCAATGTTGCGATGCTGAATCCTGCAGATCATTCTCTCTGCTCCTGCTCCATGCCTTCTGTTCAACAGCAAATTCATCCTCAGATTGACGTAGAGACGAGAGTATTGTGGTGCTCAGACCACCCACTCCTCATCTACAACTGTACAAAAACCTACAAGAAACAATTAGAAGTGTGCGTAAACTCACTCTTGGGTGGGTTTCTCGAATCTGAGAGCCATGGCCTCCTTGCATTTTAAATAAATTAATCTGTGTATTGTATCAGAAGTGTTAGATCGCTGGAAGTGATGCACTGACCAAATCCACAAAATTTAAAATGTTTACTATAGCGCTGAGAAGGAAAAACGGAATCCATTCTGCAGAAAAGCATGTTGTATGAGAAAAGTGAGACTTTGAATGATTAATAATTTATCCAAATATGGAACAGACAATGTAAGAGGATAAGGAGCTGGTGAATATCGATATTAAAACGTATCAGAGTGCAGAGGTGGAGTCTAAACCATCCATTCCTTCACTCTCCCGTATGGGAAATCTTAGTAAAAGAAACTTGTTGAAACATTTTCAGTGGTGCACAGGAAGTTATTCACTGGGGAGATGTGTATATGGTTCATGAATGTACTCCTATGTAATTAGTTAAATCAATTCGCCAAGTTCTACAACAGTATTTTTATTTCTTCTTTTGAAAATGTACATGATGCACAACCAGTGTCTCAAAACATGAAATAAATTCCCTTTTGTTCGACATCGCAATAACACAAAAATGAAGGTTGTGTTTTTCTGGTTCCCATCTGTAGACAAGACATGGATGGGACGGGGCAGACAGTACGGTGCATCTCCTGACCACCACGTCACATTAAATAAATTGCAAGTAGCTTAAGGATTTTTCCGTAAATTATTAAAAATATAATTTTTAATAGTATTGAGAAAACCATGTTTGCGTATGTTTATGTGGCACTTCAGCAGTGTTTTTAATGTAATGTATTATAAAAAGTGTTTATAGTGCGGACAGTCAATAACATTTAATGCTTCTTTCATTGATCGTCGTTTTTGGTCCTCACATGTTTTTACAAGTCATTGCTAAACTGACTGCTGATTGTGTTTTATTGTGTAAGAATAGTATGATAAAGTACAATTTATGGAAAACTAGGGAATGGTTGCCGTTTATTCATTCGACATTGACGAGCAGTGATTTCAGCTTGTCAGTCACATGACCGCTGTGACTCTTAAACACGCTCTGATCATCTCTTGGACACCTACTCGCCACCCGTCTCGGCTCTGCAGGACACAGAGTCTGTCAAGGGGGAAGAGTAAGACATCTATCATATGATACGAATCATTTCGGAGCTAAAATGTACACTGATAACTGGTTTACTGGTTTAAACTCCTTCCTGCGTGGAGTTTGCATGTCCTCCCTGTGCTTTACGGGTATTTCGATTTTCCCATGGTCCAAAAACCTCATTGGAAAGGAATGATTGAATAAACTACAGGCCTGTAAATGCAAACCAACAAAATATATCTCAAAAAAACTACACCCCACCTCTACCAGTTCTGGATATGGAACTACTTCATACCTGGTAATTTAAACAATTTTTATTCCTGTTAATGGTAAAAAACGTAAACTACAGTTTAATAAACTTGTTTGATCCAAGTGTAATGGTATTATATTTTATAGCATATTTATTGCTGTAAAAAAAGATAAAAAAATAAATAAATAGAAGATTCTTGGGGTCACATGTTTAATTAAGAAAATGATGACTGAGCATTTCTGTTCCTGTTGTATCTATAGGAACCTTCCCGTCAGCCATGCATTTAGAGCTGCCGAATAGACTCACAGCAGGCCAGCACTTCATCCACTATTACCCCGAAATGTGTGTCTCTTAATGGCTCACGAGGGCAGCATCCTGCAGAGGAAGGGTTAACAAAGCCACGTTCATCCCTGAAAAATTGCCACTTTCTACTAAATCACATCCTTTAGAGAATCTTGCAGAGATAAAAACGAATGATTTACACTTTAATTAATTGGTAAAAAAATGATTTGTTTGGAGAAGCGAAGTTTATAACTTTGATTTTTTTTATTCGCTGAATTTGTATGAATTAAAAAACATTTTAGGAATTTTTGAGCTACTTAACAGCATTGTGCATAAAGGCATTTTGTCTAGCGATGGGTGTTCTGGCTCATTTTAGCCAGTTCTTTAGCCAATTCTTTCTATTCAGCCTGTTTAGAAGAGGTGGTTCTTTTGGCTCCAAAATTAGATTTTTACATTAGATTTGTAAAACTGTATTTCCTCTAAAAATTAGGGCAATCTAGCATGGGTGCGCCTCTGGGAAACTGCTCTCTCTACTGACACCAGCCTCAAGTGGCCAGTTGATGAATTGCAACTTCAGAAGAGTTGGATCCTGCGGGAGTACAGGTCTCTACTTGGAACTGTGTCTTCCTCTTCAATGTTACATACTCTCAGTTTGCAAGCAGTCCTGCCCTCTAGTGGATGGATGTATTACACACTCTAATACAAATACAACTAGAGCCGGGTGTTTTTATAAAAAAGTTTTCTGTTTCCATAAAAAGCTTTTTTAAAAAATGTCAAGCATTTGTTTGAAAAATATTATGTGTGTCTTATAGTGATATTGTAAATTTCAAACAAATTTTCCTCACTTTAATCATGCTTGATTCTGGAAATGACCATCTTCTCTGCTGTGAACATTGGGAACATGAGGCTCTTTTGTTTCTGCTCAGTCTGGTGAGGTGTGTTTATTCAAAGTCTCTGCTCAATTGCAGCGATATTACACTGCTTTTCTCTCTATATCTCTGATCCCAGCATTCAGATTCCTGCTTTCCCTCATGCCAGTCACATTTTATAAATAGCTCTCCCCATGGAAGAAGAAGATGGATTATATTTTAATATCTTGAGCCTAAAATTAGTTTAGATTTTAGCAAGTTAGCACTTCAGGGCAACCGATTTACTCTTGAAGCCGGAAAACCTGTAAGCTAGCAATTAATCATGAGCACTCCACTCTCTTAATGGAGGAACAAAGATGAAAAAAATAGTGTAAAGACAAAGACACGCACCCCAGATTGTATCTTAGGGATTCCCTTCATTTATGCTTGCTTGTGTTTGCTTTTTTTCACAAGTACATGTTGTTGGGTTATGGTCTGTCTACTGCTTCATCTCTCTGAGTTTCAGGGATTCAGTGTCCAGCAGAGGCACAGCCAGTCACCAACCTCCTTTCATTGTCCTCACCTGCTGCTAATCACTGCACCGACAGATACCCAACCACAGAGCTCCTCCAATCCTGCACTAGTTCTCATGCCAGCTCCACCTTGGTTGTCAGACCTACGGTTCATGCCCTCTGACTCTCCATGATCAGTTCCTGCCACCTTGGATATGTCTCTGTCTTTGCTGGGTATCTCCACTCTACTTACACTGTTACACTACTTACTTCCTGTTTGCACCTTTGTACCCTGTGTGAGTGTGAATAAATAAAAGTATTGTTAATTATTTTAAACATAATATATGTTAAACTAACGAGTAATAAATAAATTCACCCCCTCAAAGTTGTCACAAAAGTTTAAATAAAAAAAAACAAACAAAACATATTTTGTTACTAGCTTTTAAACTTTGGCTTTGAACTTTAAACTTTGGTCAGTGTTCTCTACTGACACCAGCCTCAAGTGGCCAGTTGATGAATTGCAACTTCAGAAACTTCCTGTTACAGATCAGTAAGGAAAGTTAGAGGGTGCCACTACTGGGAAAGTTCAACAAGGATGAAGGAATCTTCTCGATTGAAGGTGTTCATGAGAGAAAATATCCTTTATTTTCATTAGGATCCTTGTTCAAATTCAAGGCACATTTCTCTCATTTAGAGTTTTGTGAAAAATGTTTCTTCACACTCGTCTTATTTGTCTGACATTCTCAGCGAAGCCAAGGTTATCTTCTCATCACAAGGAGGCTGCATTTCGAAATCTCTCACTGAACTTTGATGATATGCAAGGAGGGAATATTTCTTTATGTTTTCAAACATGCATCAGAAATAGACAGAAAAACATAATTTAATAAATGCAACAAAACCAAACTCTTGCTTGGATTGTATTGTATTGTTGGTTTATCATTAAACATTTATTTACAGCCACTTTTTTTATCTCTCTTTACATATTCAGCCCTCTCTGGATTCTTCCATCATCATCCCTCTCTCTCTGCTGTTTTCATATCTGCATTGGCCCCTGGGTCTGGGTGGAGGTGTGTCAGGGTCTGTGAGTAGCTCCAGCTTCATTAATCATCAGTACTGGGTTTAACATCAAACCCCCTCCTGTCTACTCCCGCACAACCCCTCGGATTACCCTGCGCTGCTGCTGAAATGTCAGCCCAAATCTGAGTCTCCATGCAGATAATAATTTCAATAATATTTCTCCATTTGTGGCCTCCTTGCCTGGGGAATAGTTCTCCCTTCTCAGTCAGGTGGAGTGAGTTTGCCGTTGGTGGAAATGCTTGACTGTGAGCCAGACGGCTTAGCTGCTCTCGCAGCATATGTTCAACAAGCGCACACCAGCACTCTGAGTTTTAATCATTTGAGCGAGCGCGATGCATATAGGGGTACATGATCCAGTGCTCTTAATCTATGGGAGAACATGTGTGTTTGTGAAGGAAAATCAATTGAATTCTAAGGGCTTAAGATACTTTATACAATGCTTACTGCAAATGTCAAGCCTCGAGAAGCATTTCTAAAAATGATCGGCTTGATGGGAAACGAATCTGGCTCTGAAAATGTGAAATTTGTGTCGTTCATTAGAAGTCACTTCTAATATTAAACATGTTTATTTGAGGAGCATCATCCTCCATTATGTTTCCAGAATGTACCCAATGTGTTTGAGAATGTCAGGATTTTTAGTTTCTTTGCATTGTTCAACAGCGTTCAATTAAATAGATGTAGAAAATTTAACAACAAAATAAAAACATCCTTCATCCAGATTCCAGAAGTGGGCGTGGCTTCTCACTCGGCTCCCATCTGAATATGCAAGACATCCTTTTCCAATGTTCTTGTAATACGGGAACGCGTGAATTGCATATGTTTGAGTCATTAGAAGGGGTATTGATTTCTTTAAAGGCAAGTGGTTGCCCCGGCGTGTGACACTTTCTGGCGGATCTTTGTTGTTTTGGAATTATACTGTGGTTTCTCAAGATTTCCCTGCAATGTGGTTCCTAATAAGCCTGTCAGCCACAGTAGAATCAAATACTTAGAAAACTTTATTTGAAAATGGATACAATGATAAATTTGTTATTTAATTAGCGTGAATGTGTAACACAAAGTGAGGGTACCCAGCGACGGTACACAGCAGTTGCATACAATCAACCCTGTCAGCTCAGATAACTCAACAAAAACAGTTTGGTTGTCTTCAAAAACAATAAGTTAATGGTGTTTATAAAAATGCCATGGATTACATATCAATAATAGCACAGCAATGCTGATTCGTTCTCGGCTCCAAGTTTATTCTTATGGTTAGTGAGTACTTCCTCTTACCAAGATTTGTACAAAACCATTGTCTGATTGTGCCTTCAATGTTCTGTAAAATGATGAAAAACAAATGTTCTTCCAAACACTGGCTTGCTCCTTGGTTCCCATGCTCTGATTGTAAGTAGAACAGTTGTTTTGTAGTTGTACAATCAAATCTCTGTATGCTCCCCACCTTCACATATATAAAAAACAAACATGGATGCTCTTGTGTAGCTAGCTGTATTTTTAAACTAACATCATCATCAAAAATGAAGGAAGAGTTGTGAGTATAGTAATGACAACTGTAAGCAATGCTATGGCTGCACACTGTTGATTCAGGTACTGGAGAAATTCTATTTAATTTTTAGAGATGAATAGTAATGACAGTACCGTTTACTTAATTACATATACTTGGAATTTTTTTTTCCAAACTTATTAACTTATAAGTTATTTGGAGACCCATTGATATTTAGATTTTCTGAAAAATGGCCAAGAAACCAATTATTTGTGTAAACTTATGAGCAAAACAGTGTGTGGTTGCGTTGACAGCAAAGCTACTTGAAGCAGACCTTTGTCACATTTAGCAAATCATAAAGTTATTGTATTAAAAGTAGATGACCACACTTTCCCCCGCTGCCACCAACAGAGCAAAGTTTGAACGATAGTCCTGTTCGAGCGCTCTCCTTCACATTGTCCTGTGCTCATGAGTTATGGTGTTGAAGTGAAGGGAGGCTGCATGAGCTCGCTAAAATGCCAATAGAAAAAAATGGATCGGAAGAGGAAGGCTTGCCTAATTAGCACCCATTTAGATTTTATGATGGTTCAGTGATGGCCCCACCTGACACAGACTGCTATAGTTACATATTGTTCTAGCCTGAGGGAGTCATAAGAAAATCGAGATTTATCGGTTCTATCATACCAGCATATTTCACTTGGTATTACGGCGTGCCAGAGCTCAGTGCCGGGAATTATTTATTGCTGATAAAATTGGTAGAGATACTCGGTAGCAGGATGGCCTGGTGTCAGTGTTCTTTGTCATTAGCATCAGTATTATAATCTAGCATCCCGTCTGTTTCATCGCTCCTTTATGGAGATAATATCATACACAACGAGTTTACCGTAAGCACAACCAAGTTCATTATGTCTGTGATTTACTCAGTGCACGGGAAACATATAAAGTTAGTTTTAAAAGTTTGTGAAAAGGGGCAATAAAATGTGCTATTAATAAAATGATTAGGAAATTTCTTTGGATTTTTAATAAAGTTATCACTTTTAATGACTAATTACCATATTTATCAATTTTCCCGTAGCTTGCGGCACAATATTCAATCATAAATATGCATAAAAGAAAAGTCTGAAATGCAAATATATTTCATTCATATTATCTTCTACTCTAAAATAGGTTTTAAGGATTTGAACTGAAACAAAGGTAATGATAAAGGCCGACTCTGGACCTGCTGGTTCTGCAGCAAATGCTCCTGTATCTCTCGCTGGATGGACAACTTCTGTGATTGGAGGCATTTGATGGCTTTTAGCTCATAGGAACCTCCCTGGGCAGATTACTCCTCAAAAAGAAAACATTGTTGTGCCTAAACTAGGGCTGAAGTGTTCTGGTCCTATGACTGATCCTCAGAAATGTGAACCGCCAGGGAGTTGAGACGCTCTCTACATCAAGCCGAATTCACTCCAAAGGTGCCAAGCAGCGACTGGGAGACTCGTTCCCATTTTTAACATAGGGCAGGCACTTTCGGAGGCATTTCCGGGGCAAACAGCGAGCAACAAAAGTTGCCAATAAGAATCAATTGCTGCTAGTGACAGCCAATCGGACAGAAGCATTCATCACAGGCTTTCTAAACTCGGTAGACATAGACCCCTATGCAAGGGCCTGACATACACCTAAAAAAATTGCCACTTTGCGTAAGCTCGGTGATTGGTTGCTTGGTAGCAGAGCATTTCTACAGTGATGTCATACATATACAAGCACCTCCACCATGAGCAAAACACCAAAACCAACCCAAACACTGAGGGGTTGAAGTGCCGAAATATAGCAATCGTTATTTCATTGCTATTTCAGCGAACTACAAAGACTGTCTGATCATTTATAAGATCTACGACAGGAAGTCAAAACACAAGTGAAGAAGTCACAAAATGGAGCTCCACGTAGCAAAACACAGCTCACTCCACGCAGAAGTATAATTTGGGTTTGAGTCTTACATTGAGATGCTTGACAAATAACTAGATCCTTTTGATTTGAACGGAGAGCAAAAACTGCTGCGAAGAGTCCTGAAAGGAGCTGCTTCGTCCTGTCACTCAGCAGTAAGCAAAGCCCCCACCCTTCCTCTGAGAGCAGCTAAGCTCTGTGTTTCTCTCAGTCACATGACAGAGCCCAGAGCTTGCCCCCAGAGGTTTCAGGAAAATTCTGATATGTTTTGACGTCACGTGGGAAACATGCATAGCATGAGGCAAACATTTATAATTTTGCAGGGTGATCCCTAAGGCACACGCTGCTTGTGCATCAGATAAAGGCAGGCTGTAGTATTTCTTTCCTGTCATAGACTTGTGCTGGGTGTGTACTGGTTATGTATTAGTTAATGTTTATTTACTACATCCCTTAAACCCTTGGATGTTGGTATTTATCCTATTTACACATCAATATTACCTCTCCATGTGGGCCATGAGAGTGGCATTTAGGTGCTTGTATATGTGGGTATTAAAATGCTCTCTGTGGCGTGTGGAAAGTGCGTTAGGGAATAGACTGGGCCCTTGCCTCCTATTACCCAGAATAAAAGTGTCAGCCGCCTTAATTATATCCCTGCTTGCCTCTGCTTTTTTAAAAGTAATGTCCTTACTGCAGTGTCTGCTTGAGGAGCTCCGTTACTGCAGCTTTGGAACGGCTTGAGACACTGCAGCTTCATTGTAAATCTGACTGAAACAAACAGCGCATTTAATAAAAGCAGGACCACGTTTTGACACTTGCTCCAGTTTCCTATGTAATCTCTGAGTTTTTATAAGAAAAGTGGTTTTTACAGTGATACAGTGGGATATGGTCCAACTCTTTGTTGCTCTTTGGACTCAGGCTTAAGCAGAAATAAATGTTTGGCTCTTGTATTTTCTGTTATATAAACTGTAATATTTCTGCTACTTTCATATGATCTTGCATCACAGAAGACAGGACTAAAAAGGCATCAAGGTTGCTATTGGGAGCTTGAATTGTTGAACGCTACACAGTGGCGCCATCTGCAGCAGATTATGTTTTTGGAGCTGGTCCGTGGGTTGTCTGTGACTGTTCTCACCATCCTGCACCGCTGCTTATCTGAGATTGTTATCAGAACTAGAACTGTTTGCTTTTTACTTCTTTTCTTTTTTAGAATAAATGAAATGAATAATTCACCTGTGGTTATGTAAATGACTGTAAAACTTAAAACACAGAGCGACACGACCAAAACACGAAATAAATCGATGAATTTGCATTGTGCTGACTCATTAAAACACAGTTTGTTAAAGAAAAGTGCTATTTTAACAAACACAAACTTCTTCTCAAGGCGATCTGTTCTAGTATTGTTAATATTAGTAGTAATTTTTACGAGCACTCGTATTTTTCAGTGTAGATTGCTTTTCCAGAAAGCTGCTCAGCCAGGAACCCTGCTGAGAAAAGTTTTCTAAGTTTAACTCTCCCCAGTAAAAAAAAAAAAAATTAAAATACCACTCAGGTCAGATATAAAACTATGGTGAGGAGAAGAAGAGAACGGTAGCCTATCGTCCTCCAGATCTGAGGGATGATTACAAACAAAGGACGATGTTGTGCAATACCTGACCCTTGCTCTGCTGGAGCAGCCGGAACAGAATCAAAGCAAACAAAGACTTGCTCCTGCCTGCACCTCCAAAGAGGAAGATGCACCACACACACGACCTGTTTCCTTTCATATCCACTCTCATAAAGATCTCTCGAAAATGAAAAACGCGAGGTAACATGGAGGGGAGGTGCGGGACATGCTGAGCCTTTATAGTGGGGTCGCAGCTAGGATCACCATGATAAGGTCACTCTAGAATCCAAATTTGCACCCTGTAATTGGCTGGCCTCCACGGCTGATTGCATTCTAGAGCTCGGCGATGCTTTAACAGCCTCCGACCGGAGGAAAGCACAGCTGATCAGAACAGAGACGTCATCGCGATAAGAAATTATTCTCAGGGAAATGTATTGTGTCGAAAACTTTAATTAAAAACGCTCCGTGTTAATTAACCGCGCTGCAATTCCTAAAGAGAAACACAGTAATGCTACGTGAGAGGGAACAACGAAAGGAGACCATTAGCGCAGAGTAATCTGATCAATTGTGCATGGAGAGAGAAGTTTATTCAGAGCAGGGAGCAGCATCCTTTCAAAGTCTAACTGGAGTTTGATTGTCGGGGCAGCGCTGGATGGCTCCTCACTCCTTTAATTAGAATCGTATTCTTCTAATTAGAGGACCGCTGCTTTGCTTGGGAATTTTCACCACATGTGAGGAAAACGCATAATGCGCGTCATAAATAGTGTTTATGGCTAACATGGTTGTCACCATCAAACCATTAAAACTAATGAATGAGGATCCAGACAATTCACCTGAGTGCATTAGGCACCATCTCAGTGAGAATCCATTATCCTAAAGAGGGTTTGGGTGTGCCAATAAAACTGGGCCTCAAAAGTGGCAGCAATTCCAGCAGGGAAGGTCCCGGCCAGGGTGGGCTGGTACAAATAATTGGTGGACAATTAGCGGTAATGAGACAAACACCCGGCGCAGTTCTCCCCGCAGCCCATGCTGAGGCTCTGTCCACACCAACACCTTACTATTTATTATTCTCAGGTTAGGTTAAGCCAGTCAAACCTTCCTTAAGTTTCAAGTATTGCCATTACTTAAAACTTGGTCAAAAGAACCTTTTGGTTTGTTCTCACTCAAAGTCTTAAAATCGAATAATATCTAAGAAGAGACATTAGTTCTGTTTCTATTTAAAGATGCACAATAAATTCAGCAGCAAAACTGGAATATCGCAGGAAATATTTGTAAATAAAGCACAGTTTCCATTTAAAGATGCTAAATAATTTATCCGCAAAACTGGAATATCACAAAAATATTTGCAAATAAATCAATTCCAAGAGAACAAAACCTTCACTTCTTGATGAACTTCTTGGTGCCAAATATCAAAAGAAAAAAGGAAGTTGGCGCATTAGGAGAAGCCTTTTTTCTAATATAATAACTTACTTGCATCTTAGAACTCAAAGACGAAACACTATATGCGCGGTCATGTGATCTTGCTTTCCGAGTGGGAGACTGCTCTTTGGGAACGCAGCCGGTCTAGACCAACCTGAACCCGCCCAAACCACTTTGATGACAGACTTTCATTACGGACTTTTAGAATGGCCCAAAGAAATCCCTCCGCTGGTTCGTCCATTAATGGACCCCATTGTGCCCCAGTTCTGACAGAAAAACGTATTGCCAGGATTCATTCGGTCAATGCGTTTCCATCAAAGTTTATGCACATTCTTACTTTTTCCATTAAAGTTTATCCTACTCAGTTGTGCACATAATTGTTGTACAAAATTGACATGCATCTTGCCGTTTAAATCCAGGGTTTTTCATGCGAGATTCCTAAATGCGCATAAAAATAGTTGGATGGAAATTATTTTTATTACATAATATAAAATTCAAAAAGTGCTCAACCAATGTGGAGTAAAAGAGTTTCTAGGTTCTGATCAAAAGTCAAGTTCGTTCTTGGCTTCTTCAATGATGGTTGAATTCTAGCGACAAGTGGTTTGAGAGTCCAATGAAGAGCGTTGGGGGCTGGTTTTTGTGCTTTTGATTAACATACTTTCTTGGAAATACTCCCAAAGGTGCCAATATAAGTCATAAACTCCTTTAACCTCTTGATGGTCCATTTCTGGTTATATGAGAATAGTGTAAGTTCAGCTGGACTTTCAACCTCTTGATTTGCAGACCTCTAATACCCATCCAGTTGAAGTAACAAAAATTTTCAATTTGGCGTCAATTTCAACACTCTGTGGTAACAATAAGCTGCTTGTATCAGAATCTCATTCCAAGATCATCATTCAAACAGACACGGACACTGGACATCTGTTGCCGGTGACTCCACTGACGCGTTTGCAGCGGGCACAAGACCATGTGACCTGGCCAATACAGCAGTGGTCTACCTTTCTGTTCATCGGTGAAGGTCAACAAGGTTTCCCAGGGTTGTCTTTGGCGGAGGAGGTGTGGCCAGGCATCACCAATCAACCCAAAACTGATTTGGTTGTTGTTTATGGTTGTTGTAACTGCTCGGTCCTACCTCAGAGACATCACAGAGCCCATCATCCTCTCTCGATTCCACCAGCACAACCCCTAACTTTTTGTTCATAGATGATGATGCTCCACCACATCGAGACAGCCTCGTATGGTACGGCCATCAATGTTCCTGGACCTGAACTCCATAGAGCACGTCTGGGACCAGTTGAAGCAGAGACTGGATGATCGTAGCTCAACTCACATGACCTGCAGAGCTCCTTGTATCACTTGTGGAAGAGTGAAGTGTGCAGCCTCAGAACAGCAACATGAGGATGGTGAGGAGCATGAGACGTCACTGTGAAGTGGTCGCTGCGTCAAATGGAGACACACTATACGGACATTCGGTTCTTGGGGCTATCCTTGCTATATCAAAGAACCAAATAGGAAAACTATGCATAAAAAATCCCTAACTTATTGTGAGTAGTCATTTTTACACATGCACACATATAAATCTTGTGTTTACACACGTTTATGATTATTTTCTTACAAATCTCCAACTGATTTCCCGGCAGCTGGTAATTATGTGTATTTTACTCTAATTAATCAATATATAGTTACTCATCTTTAGCTTTCCCACTGCCTCGTCTTAAACACACAAACACACATTGTTCAGCATGTGAACAAGAAGCACACGTCTCCTGCCCCCGGCAACCTGCTGCCGAGGTACGCGGTGCCAGTTGCTCTACTTTAATTGGTCATTTGGGGAAAGGTGAATACAGAGGTGGGACATTCATCAGGATGTTAACCTAGCAACAATCCGGTCCTCCCATAGGGCCGGCGCCAGCTGTGGGCACAGCAGAGGAGACTGTGGGATTTAGCAGGAGATGTGGTGGGAGCGGGCAGCAGGCGTGTGGTGAGACTCAATCAGTGACATTTCGTCTGTGTTCTGTGATGGACTCTTTTATTTGTAGCTCTTCCACTAGAAGTCACTGGGGGCATCTAGCGACATAAAAGCTCATGATACACTCTGGGTTATGGCAATTAACAATTTCGACTTCTCATTTTGACTTAAGTGCTCATTTTTTTTTTATGTTGATTACATATTAGCTGCTAAATAATGTTGCAGAGGAAAACATGGATAAAATACTTTTTTCAATATAGGCAATAGTTGGTCTCCACCACACCACTGTGCAGGACTTGTGCTAATAATTTACACCTACAGATTTAGAATGACTACATCTAAGCTTTATACATTTTTTTTTGCAAGTGTTTTCGAGAAAAAACTGGTTCCTGGGAGTTGTTCCTGGGGAGACTTGCAGGTGGCGCATATGGCTCAACAGAGAAGGTTCAGGTCTCACTGAATTAAGGCCTTTATAAACCTTTGTGTTTTTTAATGGGATTATTATCAAAAATGGGAGAATGCAAGTTTTAGTACATTTACTGGGTCCAAATAAACTGAAAAGAAATCCCCTTTTTAACCAAAGCCACTGTTTATATTCCTGTCTATGCCTTTGTATCTCTTGCAGCTTCACATTGCCCTGGAAGTGGCTTTCATTAGATGCAGACATTATTTCAGTCAGAACACACTCGTCATTTGTGACTCGGCGACACAGATATCTGAGCAGCATCTCGCTCACCTGTGACTCTCTTTAATCTATGCGATTGTCACACGCATTCTCGAACCCAGATTTGCAAGCGATTGTGGGCTAAAATCGTGCGTCTGGAACCGGCTTTAAAGAGAAGTGGTTTGGCTTTATATTGACATAAATGTGCCTCACACAATGTGAATTGCTTCTGCGCCACCGTGTGGCATGGAGTGAATTACAGTTCCCTGAAGCGCCATCTAGTGTTGGGTCAGTGCACTCAACGCAAGAGAAAGATGCAGGAAGCTGATCATGCAGCCGCACATAGGTGTGAAAAGGCCTCTACTCTTCGACAAACGCGGGTGTCACACTTCACACACTGCGCTCGATGAATATTAAACTCATTCCTGAGTTCCTTGTGACTCTTTGAAAATTGAGGAGAAAATGGTGCTTGGGCAGAAAACGGACGTCAGTGTGAAAAGCCCGGAATGTAGCCCTGTGATCTCGAAATGTACCCCTGCGTGGAATTAGTGGATAAGCAGAGGGATGGTTGCAGGACTTCTCAAATAACACCCTGCAGTGTCAAACGACGTGCATGACAATGTCACATTTGAGCGATTGCGCATTTCTGCCCCACCTCTATAAATCCTGAGCACCTCTCCACTATGTTCACCTCGGTTTTCTTCTCTGCACTTCTGAACGTCGTGAATTAATCGGCATACAAGGAGTTTCACGTCCCACTTTCTAATTTTAAGGGTCAACAGCATTTTAATACCTTTTTAAACACACAGCCAATGTTTTTTTTCTTTTATGATGCATGTACAAGCAGCTTTTGATGGTCGAAGCATTCAAGCATGGTTAAAGAGAGTAGAGACAGCAGCTGCTGCGAGTGCCTCTTAATTTCCTGCGCTGACCCTGCTTCACCTGGCTCAGCATTGAAATCATAATGCTAGTCAACTGTGAAGAGAAATGATATAGTGTATTTACCCCAACTATTTATGCAGGACTGCACTAACAGAGGGGTCTGCTTTTAATAAAACGAAGCGTTGTAACTTCTGCTCAGGCGGGTAAATCCACCTGAGGGTTTTTGGTCGTGTTGCATTCCTCATTGACTCTGGACTACAGTATTTCTGAAGATTATTTCATGCTTCCTTATTTTTGGTAATTGCTTTCAAAATGCAGTGTTTTCATTTTTAGATGCAGTCAAGTTTGATTGAGAAGCGTTGCTTTGTTTCGAGCAGACCCTTTCGCCGCCTATTGACTTTCTTGGTTCAGGGTTATCATGACATCGTTAATATATAGAAAGACAACAAACAGCAGTAACTGATTATCGTCTTTCTGTATCATTTAAACACCCCATTGTGCTGTTTGTCTCTTCAAGGATCACAAGGTTCCCATGTTTTATTGTTTTAAAAACAAATGTATTCACTTATTCTGGAGCAGAAGCTGGATCATGAACAATCAGTAGAGATTAAACTTTTTTTTTGCACCGTGTATCAGAAGAAACCGCAGAGAAACGTTTCCAGCAAATGTACAGAGTTTGTGTGGGGAAGCAGAAAATTTCTTTCTGTCCACCGCATCCTCAACGGTTCAATTGATGGAGGATACAAGTACATGTCTTTAGAACCGAGAGCACCGCACAGACTTCTGAAGCCATGGCTCTTCAAGAGATAAATGATGCCGGTTAATGTTACACAAGGCTAGACTAGGAGCTAACGATACATAGTGGACGTGTTAGTAATGAGCATAGCATCCTCCATTTAACTTCTCGTACCAGTCAGTAACTAAGCTTAATGGTTTTAAAACAGTAAAAAAATTATTTCCCCCTTTTCCCTACAGGAATTACTACAATGGGGAACGAATAATAAATGAGGGGAAAATGAACTAAAATCTGTTGGTACCCACAAATTAAAAATCCACTAATGCTAATGTTGTTTTTAACATTTGACACCTTTAAAAGTAAAAAAAAAAATATTCATCCCCAACCTCAAACACAGGCCAATCCAAAGAGAAATATTTTTCTATAACTCCACCCACTTCAACCAGAGAGAGAGAGAGAGAGAGAGAGAGAGAGAGAGAGAGAGAGAGAGAGAGAGAGAGTGAGGTCATGTGTAATAATAGACGATTGTTCTTTTATTATTTTTGTGAAAAGCAAAAACATTTAAAGATTTGGTAAAACCTTCTGGGATCAGCTTCTCTCAAATCTGTAGCTCATTCCCAGTCACTCTGTGTCTTGCTGTCTTTGTCCCCATCTGATGTACGTCTCTCTCTCTCTCTCTCTCTCTCTCTCTCTCTCTCTAATGGTGCGAGTGTGTGTGGCTCTGACACAGTCACATCTGCCAGTGTGTGAGTCATTCCCTCACTGAGCTGCTCACTAATGAGATCCTCCCCATTTAATTAATACCATAAGAATTTTAATTCTGACTGAATCAATTTAATGTGATGTGATTTTGTCAGACCTATTCCCTGAGAGGGGTGAGAGAGAGAGAGAGAGAGAGAGAGAGGGAGAACTGATGCTTATTACATACATCGTTTCACGGGGACCTGCATTCCCTGCTGACTTAAACAAATTCTAATTAAGACTAATTAAAGCATCATTTATGAAAACGCTTGTGATAGTTATGCAAACATTCTGGGTGGGTATGCTTTGCATGATAATTAGCCCTTGGTTTAAATTAAGACTTGTTCCAGGGACAATTATCCCTGTTAGGGCCACACTTTTCAGACAGTGCCTCCTTTAAGCTGCCGAATACAGACCAGAGACTCTGCACGAGTCTAGGGATCTTCAGGAGGTTTGCGTTCACAGAGAATTACAGCGCATGCTTCGATTGCAGACTCGCTCCAAATGTGATCCATCGCTGGTCCAAGTCACAGCCATTAATAAGTGATGATCCGGTGGTATAGTGGGCGGGGAGCAGGTGACCTGAGTCCTGACCTCGCTGGCCTTCTCTCTTTCCTAGGTCTGATCAATTGAAAAGAATCACAAGTTTTTAAAATATATAAAACCCTTTATTTGAGGTGCGAGTTAACAAGCCAAACTTTCCAGGTGGAATTTTTCTCATTGGCAGCCCTTGCTTATACAATCACTGGCTACTTTATTAGGTACACCCGTACAACTGCTTGTTAATGCACATTTCTAATCAGCCAATCACACGGCAGCAACTCAATACATTTAGGCACCTACTAGACGCGGTGAAGACGATCTGCCGCAGTTCAAACTGAGCATCAGAATGGGGAAGAAATCTGAATTAAGTCACTGTCAAAACGACATGTACTTTCTACATTTTAAAGGTAAAAAAAAAGCTTCATTGCATTTATGAACAAAAACATACAATATGTGCAACATAGGCAATTTGGATATTTAATAATAGAGACTATACTCAGAAAACACAAATCTGCATTTCTAAGTTATGAAAAATATTTGCCAAATTGGTCAAATAGAACAAATTAAAGTTGGTTTATCAACTTTGGACACCTTTGTATTTTAAAACTCTCTCAAGTAATATATATATATATATATATAGTTTCTGATTCAAGCGAGGTCACCCGTGAGCAAAAACATAAATTATTTCACCATGCAATAGTTGAGGGAGACAATATCTTTGAAAATGCGTAATATATTCAAGTTGGTTTTGTCCTAACTTTTGTGCATTTGCACAGACTGGTCCTTAACTGGAAATGTGAAGCATCACAGGGAGATTCTAGAATCTGGATCTGCTCTTCCATGCTCCGGACATTCTTAAATGAAAACAACTGGATTAAATAAATAAATCTGTTTTCTTTCATTCAATGTTTGATGGAAAAGCACCTTCCATGCAATCCCCCGGGGACATTTACTGGTAATATTGGTGTCTTAAGAGCAGATTCTCTCTGCTCAGGTGTTGAGACTTGAGACGTTTGTTTATGTGTTTGTACAACACTCATTACCTCTCTGTTATTTGTTTAGTGCCCCCCTGCTCTTCGATTTTTGGCCTGACTTCAGCTATATTGCTTTCTCTGAATAGGAGACAGCTGGTTCAATATTTAAAAGAAAGAGAGAGAGGAAGAGAGGCAAAAAGGAGGAAGCGCCTCGCACTCCCCAGCAAACGTGCTGAAGCAGGAGTGCGGAGCATGCAGATGGCACAGCGTTCCCAGATTTCATTTAAGCTAACCTAATCCTCTGCTTGCTCCCTACAGAAAGGCTGGGAATTAGCCGCCATATGTCAACTAGATTTGTCAGATTATTCATTACAATTAATTGCTGCTCTCACTTAAGGCCTCTAAGGCTGTGAATCACTTCGAATTCTACTGCAAACACAGAAATTATGAGTAAAGGACTTTAGCCCTGTCATTCAAATTTCAGTCTGACCTTTAGCGGAGATCAGATCTTTGTGAGTTATCATGTGGGTGAGGCTCTCTAATTGGTGTTCCGTTCCCGTTGCCTCCGTGTTTTTCCTCTTCCTACTTTGGCTCCGTTTGTGTGGAACCTGTCCATCTTTTATGTCTGTTTGACATTGAGATAAGAGAGCTTCAAATGCTCGGGGTGCTGCTTGGTTGGAGAACATTTACTCTGTTTACCGCGTTTATGTTTTCCATTCCTTTTAGTTGCGTTTGAAACAAATCACTTTAAAACGGTTTGTTGTAAATTTACAGTAAAATACAGTCACGTGATGTGCAAGATTGATTCTAAAAGGAACAATTTGAGTATTTTACTGTTATTTTTAAAAAGAAATTGGAATACTGTCATTTCACCTAATCGCTTACTTATACAGTACTTAACTGTAAAAGCTATTTATCTTAATTATGCAGTACTTTTACATAACTTTAATGTCTAAAAAGTAATGTAATGATTACTCAACTGTAATGTTTTACCTTACTTTACAATACGCTACAAAATGTTGTTTAAAAACACATCTAAGTTTCTGTTATTTAACCCCATTATAAAGCAATTAAATGTAAAAGCAAACCGTACTTAGTAATATTTCATAAAACTAACATGTATTCCCTTTACATAGTAGCTTACCTTCATTTATCTTAATTGTACGAACAAAAGTGTAAAACTGTAATTTCTAAACATGCCACATGTTTATTTTCCATTTTCAGTACTAAACTGTACTTTATTTACTAGACTAAATAAAGGTTCAAAACTGTACGTATTATACATGTGCTACTTTATTTAATAGCACTAAACTCTATATATCTAATAAAGTCTATATAAATCTTACACAATTTGTGTATTATTTAATAATTAAAAACTTTATTCAACTATTCATCTAAACTGTAAAGCTGTGTTTTTCTAACAGTAACAAACTTTAATTTCCGTTTATTGTAAAAAAAACAAGTTTTAGTTTTTCTGTCACAAGTTTGAACTAGGCTGGATGCTGTAATTGACTTAAACTTACAGTTCTAAATTGTGTTTTATTTACAGTTGTTAACCTTCATTAACATAATACTAATCTGTTATACAATCATTACTAAACAAAGCCTTGTTTATTTAATTTAACCGTGAAACTCATGTCTAATTATTAATCCATGATATTAACTTAGTTACAACATAATTCCGTAAAGCTGTATTTTCTGTCTGACAACTTATTATCGTTAAAATTATTACATTAACTATTTTACATTGTACTGTAAAAATGTAATTTTTTAAATAAAACGGCCTGTTTTATTCGATTTTTCAATAGTATACTGTAACACCTTTTATTAACATCATAGAATAAATGTATTTACTTTAATAACCCAGCAGATAAATGTAATTTTTAAACGTATGACATGTTATTTTACAATAATAAACAGTCCTTTATAAACAGAGTAGTCTACTCTCAGAAGGAAGCATAGAGTTATAACTTTAATTCTACAGTAAAAAGTGTGAAAACAGTAAGTTCTTATGTACCACTCCTGGTAAAGCTTTTGTTTGTAGCACTACTCTGTTAATCCATGTTTTGTAAAAAGCAACCCACTGCTACTAAACTTTATTATTGTTTAGAACTTTTTAATGATGCAAATAAGACTTGAATATTCATATCATGATATCTGGGACTTCCCATAACCCCTTTGTGAGCAGACATTAGTGAAGCAATTTTTTTTATTTTTTTTTATTTGTATAAATGACAATGTTTCTTCTGTTTGGAAAAACTTTAGTTTCTTTTAAAGTACAGTTTCCAGCTGAGAATCCTAATAAAAGACGAGGATAGAGCTCAGGAAAATATGGATCACATAATGTTGCCCTGAGAAAACATGCAAAGCATTCACCCAGTAGCTTTCGCAGGAACTCACTAATAGGCAGCACGATTAATGGTATTGTTCTGTAAAAATAAGTGTATTTTGTCATGATTAATGCATTCTCCATATACTGCTCTCTCCATTGGCACGTACAATATGCAAATACTGGCACCTGAAACTAAGAGAAAAACGGTTACAGCATCAAACTTTGTTCTGCTCTGTGTCTTTTTTCACCGTATTCTTTAAAAGCAAAAGTTTGTTGAACTTGGGAAGAGAAGTGATGGCCAGGTATTGCTTTCCCCCATCCGGCAGAAAAACACTCGACAAATCCTATGATTAAAATAATGATCATTTGCTTAAGAGCTTCTTCGTCAGAGTGCTGTTATCTCAACAACATGACTGACACGAATCCACATAACACACATGCTCGTTTAATGAGATATTTTGGTTCATTAGTGGCTTGAACACGGCAGAGAAGTGATTTCATGCTGGTTCTGATTGAGCTACTTAATTATGCTGTCTGTGAGCGCTGAGTGGGTGGTTCAGGAGTGTTAGTGAACACCTTTGGCTTGGCTAATGAGCAGGTGAGAGCTACTGAAGCTCTTGGCCATTGATGTCATGACATCGACTCATTTTCACATCGCTGATTGCTCAGACCTGTTGTGTTTCATTTTCTTCTCTCTGGAGCACAAAATGTGGAATTTCTCCTCAAGAGTCAAGAAATTAGAAGAGCACTGCAGTTTAACAGGAGAAAAAGCCCACTGCTGTTTTCCAGAACTTTGTTATTTGTTATTCATTTTCCTTTAATCTGAATTTGTCTAGAGGAGGCTCCAGTGAGAACAGATTCCTGAAATGGCCATTCGGATAAAGCAGTCACAAAAGGATTTTACAAATTCATACACAGTTTTGGAAGCAATGCAAAGAAGACAGGGCTGAAATAAATAGAATGTTTACCCAGAACTTTCAATACATTCAATTGCTGTTTTGATTCAGAGTTGTTTCCCCTAAGGAGCGATTGTGATGGACCCTTTCATGGCAAACTCTCACCCAAAGTACTCTGGAGAACCCTGACAAAGGATGAAACAGATAAAGAAAATGAAGGAATTAATGAATATCAGTCTGAATACTGATTTGTGATTGGCTGGTTACATTTGAATAATATAGATCAGTTTGTTCACTTTTTATATCAGTGCCCTGCAGTGGTAACCATAGTAACACACAGACACGGTTGAGATGACAACGGTGAACTTTTTTATTTTGTGTTATCCATCCATCCTTCAAAACCTGTCCATCCATCCATCCAAACCCCTTTATCCATCCCTCCATCAATCTGTCCATTCATCCATCAACCCATCCATCTATCTAAACCCATTCATCCACCCCTCAATACCTGTCCATCCATCCATCCATATAATTGTAATCTATTCTAATGCTCGGTTGAGCGGGGGCTGGGCAGGGCTTGTGCCTCCAGGGCTCCTATTGAACTAAACCGGGCTACTGTTCAGTTGGCGTAATCTCAGTGTCCTCCTGGATCTGAATATTCATATCTATAATCATCCATGTATCTTTGGTTTGAGTTTGGGGCCACAGAGAATTCTCCAAAACGACAGCAGCTGATGCCTGGTTTCAGAAGTTTGCTTAAAAATAGTTTTTACAGTTTTTGAAATCTTTGTGTTTTTGTACAACACTTTGAGGTTGTGTACTTACAATCATTTGTAATAAAAAACTAAGATCTTAAATAAAGCATTATTATATTTAATTAATATTAAAGCAGAGGTGCCCAATGCCACGTCCACTGGTGCTCTGCTCTGTGGGTACCATTATGATCTGTTTCTGATATCAATGGTCTGCTTTGAGGTACTTTAACTCGTCTGCCAACTGCATAGTAAAGAAATAAATTATACTTTTTATGTTTTCCTCCTACAGTTTATTATTGTCTAGATAACATATTTATGCTGTTGCTGAATGTTTCACATGTTGAAGTTTGTAACTAACGAGACGTATCTTGTACAAAGTTTTAAGGAAACGTTACAGAGCATGCTTTTCTCCCCGCGTGCTCCTCTGTGGCATCAGTAGACTGTGCTCCAGTTTGATTTAGGTTTCATGCAGGCCGTCGTGACCGACGCTCCTTCTGCTTCTCACATCAGTGACTGTAGATGGATGGAGAACGTGTGGCGGTGGAGCCCAGCTCGTCTGCATACAGTACAGCTCCAGATCTCCTCCGCTCATTAGAATACAATATGGCTTCCACTAAAGGTCACCCTCTCAGAGTATAATCACACACAATCAAACGCACAAACTTCATACATCACACAGACAGTAAACAGCCACTGGCTTTATTTTCCTCTGACAGAGAATGGCTTGAGCCTATTTATAATTTTACCCTCTCACATCAATTAAAGGAAGCTGTGAGCTTGCTAAAGTTCTCCCAGTCTATATGTGGATTTTTGTGGAGCTCACTGGTATTTTCAGCGACTATTGGAAGTTAGTTGTTGTGCTAATGGCCCAAAAACTGGTAAAACGGAAATCTGAGACCCTGTAAACTTACTTTACATTAAGGATAAATGTTAATGCAGAGTATTTTTTTTTAAATTACAACAAAACAAATAAACAAACAAACCAAACTAGTCCATCCTCAAAGTGGTTTCATCACATTGGCAGCTCCCCGGACAACAGTCCTACCTGAATCAGCATCAGCTGGATCAGCTCACCGAGAGAGCATATGTAATGTGGAAAATATATAAGAGTGGGTTCCTGCAAGGTGGGTGGCACCATGTCCTGTAGACGGCACTATGTGCTGGTTCTTCTGCACCTTCAGCAGAGCCGGCTCTTAGCTTTCGTGATACAGGCAGCTGTCAAGAGTGCACCTGCAAATGCATTACTCTAAAACCTGTGAAGAGTTTGGATCCAAAACTCTAGAAATACATTCCAAATGGTTAAGTGAGAAAAAAAGGTTACTCAAGATTTGTTCAGTGACCGGACGCCAGCAAAATATTAAGGTGATTGAAAACTGAGCCATGAATTGGTCAAATGGCTTGCCACACTTAGAAAAATCCGAATAGAGACCAGTTGCTGTTCTACTGCTCTGTGGCTGGAACCAGTGGGTGGCAAGGCCTTTACTGGTGTTGCTCTTGAAGATCTCGGGCTGATGAATAATTATGAGCCACCGACCCATCATAGAAGTTCTGACAGGAACTACAGATAGAAATTACCCAGCCCCCAACCCCCCCCCCCAATACAGTGTTAATAATGTTCTACAAATGTAAATCTCAGAATTTCTCAGAAATAATGTTCACATCCAGGGTGTCCCTTTAAATAAAAGCTATTATTATTACTATTATAGTCAGTAACACTGATTTATTTATATAGCAACAAATACATGGATCAATAAGCGTCACAGGAAACACATACATGGTCTGGAGATCTCCACATAGTAACGGTCACTTGGCCCAGCTCTGGACCATGCTTCAGCTTTACCCAAACCCAATGAATTATGGTACATGTAGAAACCAAGGTCCCAAAAGAAGGCAGAGTCTCAGCCAAATCTAAAGGTTCATCGACCAAAGTCTATGGCACTAATGGCACCACCTCTGCCAGACTTGGGCCAAGCCTGGCCCACATACTGTATGCCATTGACAGACAAATGGCAGATGTGCTGAAAACTTTGGCCAAAAATGTTTGTGGGTCTTAGTGATGTGGAGCACACGGAGCGGACTGATGGTTATTGGGAGGCTTTTATCACAGTACCTTCACCATGAGACAGTGATGGATGTCCTCAAGAGAAGCTCTCCTGGATGTAAATGCATTTTAAAATACAATAACGATGAAACACAACCAAATGTTTTCGTCAGATATTTTCTAGCAAGGGAACGTTTCTGATGGAGCTTTTCTGCTTGATTTTGGTGCACGTGAATTATATTTATTCAAGAAGTGCTTTTCTCGCAGTGCAGCCGTGAAAGAAATGACGGAAACTGTGTGATGCGGATAAAATAATGATAAGCGATTGAACTGGCAACATTGTGCTAAAGATATGCGAGTATCTCTGCTGAGTGCCCGTCTCCCTGTTCTCATTTGGGGGATGTCCACTTTGCACGGATGACAGTGACTTGACGTTCTGTTTCTTTTGTTGAAATGACAAGAGCCTGTCAAGAGGATGAATGTGTCAAAATGGAGGTGAGACTGGAAGCTCTTCCTCTCTCTGTCTGATTATCATAATGAGGAGAGCACATTTAGTAGTTCACGGCCTCGTGTCATCTGATTAGAGCAATGATTAATGATATCCTTTTACCAAAACAGCCTTCCCACACACTCACCCCTGCTGTTAATGAGCATTTATTCAAGAAATACCCTGCCACACATTACTTTACTTTTCTTTCGGTTTTCACATTCGCACAAGTCTGTCAGTGTTTAACAAATACCGACAGGAAGGAGAATCTTCAGCAGCTGGAGCCGGGTTCCTCCCACAACCTTTGGGTAAAAAGAAATCAATGTTTGTAGAGAGCTGGCGTTGAATTTTTCATGTCTGACTTTGATCGTGTGACCGTGTGCAGAATTCACTTTTGAAATTAATCGTATTAATTAAGATTGAAATGCTCAGATTTTACGACAATTATTAATATCAACATTCTTCGCCTCTCCCTCCTCCTTTTTCCTCGTAGCCATTGTCTTCTTCCACTCCCTCCTCCTCTATCTCTTCTTCTTAGTCTTCATCTTCCTGCACCTCCTCTTTCACTCCTACTTCTTCTTTCTCTTAGTCTTTTTCCTCTTCTTCCTCGTAGCTTTTATCTTCTTCTTCCTCTCCCTCTCCCCTATCTCTTCCTCCTCTTAGTCTTTTTCTTACTCTCCTTCTTCCACTTCTTCTACCCCACCGTCTTGGTCTTTATCTTCTTCTTCCTCATAGTCTTCTTCTATTTCCTTCATGCAGATACTTTTATTTTATGCGAATGAAACTTTCAGTTCAGCCCCAGTGCAGGTCCTGGAGTTTGCGCCTAGCGCGGGGCAATGGGAGAACCCCATTGGGGCTGTGTGCACAAACGTATACAATGATACACACGTTCACATTAGGATGCAAAGGTTTTTTCTATTTACGAAGACACTGTGAGCCTCTATGTTTTGATGGACAGCTATTAAATTGATTCCTCCTGAATATAAACAATCTCAATATAAAATTTCACTTTATGTCCTCAGCTGTTCACCTCTTTATTGACCCTTTATTCAAAGACGGGCAGCTGTGCTTTGACTTAATACACTGTAAAGTGTGTACTTGAGCTAGTGGCTTTGGTATGGAAGTGTATAATGCACTGTAAACATGGATTTTTAAAGCCTTGTTTTCACATATTGTCTGTACATTAATTCTTGTTGACCCCAGCTCTTATTTGCTGATGTTCTCCTGGACTGCTTTCGAGTATAACAAACGCTTCTCAAAATTGTACATTCTGTGACTTCAGAAGGTTCAATGACTGGCCAGTGTGGATAACATTTCTGATGTATTTTGACGATCATGAAAATGGAGGTATCTGTCCAATAATTGCCTTTATCACATTGAAAACCAAAGGGAATGTTTTAGGAAAAAGTTGTTGCGCTGAGTAGTACAATGATGCACAGTGACGCCATCGGCAGCGAGATGATGCTGTTGGACTTTGGAGCTGGTCTGTGGGTTGTCGGTGACTGTTCTCATCATTTTGTGCCTTTCTGAGATTTTTATTTGAGATTTGTCACTTTGGGCCTTTCCTTGAACTGTGCTTCTGGTCTTCCAATTCCTCACTAGTTGAAACCGGGAACTTAAATCTCAGAGAGCTTTCTGTATCTTTCCCCTAAACCTCCAACAACCATTGTTTGCATCCATCTGAGAGTTGTTTTTGAAACCTCCTTTAAGTACTTTCTCCTGATTAGATTCACCTGTGTGAGGTCACTGAGGTTATCGAACCAATTCTGAGTTCTAATATTTAGTGCTAAAGGTATTGATATAAATGCTTAATGCACACTTTTCATAAACCACTTCATTTCATTTCTCAGATATCACTGTGTGATGTGATTTAACTGAACTCTCTTATCCAGACAACCGGCGATTTATAAAGGAAAAGAAAGAAAATTAGGAGAGGTATATATACATTCTACAGACAGAATATATAGCAGTTGTGTCGTATGTATGTGTGACTATGGAATCTTTGGAATGGGACTCTCTTTGTGTGCTGCCATGAGGTGCAGTCTGCTACTGCTGCGTCTTTGTAATTGGGCTGAAAATAAATGAGGCAAGTTAAAAAAAGAACCCTGGACGGTCCCAGTCCAATTTAACCCCTGCGTGTCCCTGTATTGACCACACCAGAAGCAAACTGTGTTTGTGCTAATTATTGTCTGTTCTCGCCTAGCGCTTAGTCGGACCACGTGTCTGGCGTTTTACTCAGGTGTGCATAATTACATTTTTAAGGTCAAGCTCTTTCCAGGATGAATTAGTGGAATTACACAGTCGACTACTCTAGAGGTAGATCCGAATGCAATTAACTTACTTAATAGATGTCTAGTAGCCTACGGTGCAGCTACACGGCCGGCCTCACACAGGGCCTGAACCTTGAGCCAGCTGCTTAGAGACTTCCACAATCTCTTCTTGTGCTGCTCACTCCACCATTATAATTCTCTGTTCAAACATAATACCTATTAAAGAAGGTTTGTTCGCATCACATAAACACTGTAGCCTGCAGCAAGAGCTTCTTTTATTTGCTTAAACGGGGAAGAAGGCGTGAGATATTGATCACTATATGCTCTGATCAATCAAACTAAATGACTGGCTGTAAGCCCCAGGATCTCCTGGAGGCTGTGGAATCCCGAGACCTCGAGTGGTCGAAAGAGCAATGCAAATATACTTTAAACACGGCTTTAGTTGAGAAGCGGCGTTCAACTCCCCACGAGCCTGACCCCAGTGACCTCTTCACTTGATGCAGAATCAAATTTATTGCATGGTTTTTATTGCACGATTGAGTCTCTTGTGGAACAAACTTCTCAGTTTCATGGACAATACATCACATCCCCCTCACGAGTCAGTGAGGTCACGTGTCGCTCAATTTCTAAATGCCTCTGTATGACAGCGTTTAAACCTGCTGCAATCAAACTCATTCGGGAGCAACAATAGAAACTTTGCAAGCAGGTATTACATTGTAGCTACAAGAACACATGCAAAACAATGCAAATCATGTGTAACTCTTTCTTGTTTTCAATATATTTATGTGTGCAATATCACCGTCATCTAGATGCAGTATATCTTTCATGTACAATAAAATGCACTTTGCTGCCATTTTATTTTGTGTATGTGTATATTTTCTTCTTAACCATTATCAGCTTTTCAACAATTTCTATAATACAAAATACTCCCACAAACATGAGCCATTGATCGCAAACAAGATTTCTTCATTTGCACGCAACAAAAAAGGTATTTTCCTAAAAAACACCTAAGATGGTGTTCCCTCCACACCTAAGAATACAAGAGGGGTCCAGCAGACAGGGGACTACAAAAGGGCATTGGTTAACAAAGAAACCCCTCCCATTTCATGCTGTCAGGAATGGCTCCCCATGGATGACAAATGTCACGAAGTCTGAGAAAGGAAATCATTTCTTAACAGTGAGGGATATAAGAAGATCAGAAAAGCTTTATATTCAGTCAAAATACTGTCCCAAAAATGGGAGAAAAATGGAAGTGCAACTTATACAGATGACTTAGGCCATCCACGGAAGTTAACACCTCGACAGGAGCTTCTTCTGGAGAGAAGGGTTGAAGAAGTTTACCGCAGTCAGCTGAAGCGGTAGAAAGCCGAACCGGAGCGACCGTTTGGTGTTGAAACCTTTGCGGGCGCATTACTATAAAAGAGGTTTGCAGATTTTGGGGTGATCCACTCCACAACTCCTAGCTCCTCCCCAACGACTTTCTCCTGTCCATTTGACTTTAAGCTTCACCTTAAGTCGCAACCACCACATCCGACAAGGATTGACCTTATCTCCAAATTCTAGAAATTGAATCCAGCAAAAAAACCTAACTTTCCCATATTTATAATTCTGAACAAAAGCTGTATTTTCAGGCGCAGTATTTTTGTTTGCTGAAATGTCATCAGTAAATAGATTTCAATGATTCACTCAGCTCACTGAAAAGGACCTTCTGCTGGAGCTGAGTGTGAAGCTTTAATTATAGTCACAGGGATTACTGAAGTGAACAGGAACAAGTGAATTTTGACACCGATCATTCGCAAATCTCGTCCACTTCCAGACAATGGTGCGCGGCGAGAGAAAGTGTCTCTTTAATGCACGAGATGAGTGGGCTTTTTGTTTGCACCAAGTCTTGCAGAAGGAAAGCCACAGGGGACTCGTGCTCCTGTTCAGGTCGAGCAGTATGCAGCTCACTGGTACTTCTGGAAAGATTGCCCAAAGAAGAAAAAAAAAAAAACGATAGCTCCACGTGCAGTTCTTGAACACTTTGTTTATTGATTAGAAGAAATGATCACAAACTTATTCAGAGGAGCTTTGTGTTACATCATCTTGTGTAGTCTGATCTGTTTTCACACTGTTTCCTTAGGGAGGTGTGAAAAAAAGAGACAAATCGTGATCGAGCGAATAAATGAAAATCCAAATCAAATTTGGTGTTTCTGACCCGCGTCAATTCTTTTAGGAACACTTTCACAGGGGTTTTGTGAGATTGTAGTCAGACACATGATCAGGCAATTAAAGTTAACCACTGATATTAATGTGACCTGAAACAGAAACAGCTGAGATGCAAGGTGAGGTTGAGAAAAGATTGGAGCACAGCAACAAGACACAAGGTAGTGATGCTGCACCAACATGTTTTCTCCCAGAAAAAGATTTCAAAGCAGACTAGGGTTTCAAGATGTGCTCTTCAAGCTCTTTTGAAGAAACGTTGAGGATCATAAAGCAGTTTTTGGCCTTGTGAAGTACATACAAGACACAAAACGAATTACCCTTCAAAATCAGAAGATGTCCAGCTGTGCCGTCAGCTCTGTCTGGAGAAGTCTGGCCAGAAGTGGCAGGAAAAGACAGGAACTGGGTGCAGAAGAAATGCAGCAGGAACTCACGAGTTAAATGTTTGGCTGTAGAGGAAGGTAGTTTTTTATCAAGGGGCTGGAGAGCGGTGGAATAATGAGTGTCTGCAGGCAATGGTGAAGCATGGTGGAGGTTCCTTCAACATTCGGGCCAATGGAGTTGGATTGGTGGTGAGAAATGCAGGCAGACACTTATCCATCTTTTCATACCAGCAATGCCTGTGTTCACACGAATGTATTCTCCAGCAGGACAATGATCCAAAACACACAGCCAGTCATTAAGGACAATAGTGAGAAATAATGAAAGTGAAGGCATGGCCCCCACAAAGCCCTGATCTCAACATCCTCAACCTACCAGCTTCCTTCACGAACCGTGAGCATGTGTTCCTCGAGGAATCGCAAATACTGATTTGATTTAGATTCTCTTTTAGTTCATTAATGAAATAAATGATTAACCCTGTCATTCCTGAAAGCATTATTTAACAAATCTCTGTGATGATGATGATGATGATGATGATGATGATGATGATGATGATGGTGATTATTCAGTTAATGGTCACTGCAAACGTACATGTAGATATAAGGGGGAAAAAAATCATTAACATCCAGACAGAAATGCCTTTTTAGCAGTGTTTGGTCCCTTGAAAAAGATGCTGCAAATCTGTTGTATGGTCCATCGAAAACATTGTATTTTCACTTGATCTCATAGAGATCGTAAACATCAGCTTCTCAGAAATGTTTCATATTATACCTGCAATGGTTTCCTGAAGTGTTCTCTGCTGTAGAGATGGATAAAAGATTGTGGATAAAAGATTGTGTAAAAAAACAAGTGAATAAATATTTTAGAAAAGTATCATTGCTACATTTTCACCTTGTTATACTAGTATTTTAAATTATGGATATTTCCTGATTTTAGTCCATAATAGAACTCGATTAGCTTTCGATTGGACGAGATTAATTTAATGAGTGTGATACAAAGAGTGGCTAACCTCGTCGTTGTTGTAAACCTCCCTTAATGTCGATCTGTTGGGGACAAACTGGTATTTTTAACTGGGAGCTATTTTTTCTGTAGACGATTCCTTAACCTCTAAGCAGCTTCGGCATGAGTTAATGACTACAAACTTCCTGTTCATTTAGCCGATCATTTTAACAGAAATTAAAATAAATAAGGTCATAATCAGCTACTTGTGAATTTGCATATCTCGCAGGTGTAGTTATTTTTGTGCCCTCCAGACAAATTCCCAGAGTCAAATCAGTCAGCTCAGATCGAACAGAAAAGCGGAGCTAGGCCTTTTCATTTAGCCCAAATTTTGCAGGAAGCACAGAAATCATGCAAATGAATCCCCAGCCCTCAATCGAGAGACACAGCATTTAGGTGACATTAATCAGAACTAAATATGCAGCCGAAGGTGAGGAAATCCCAGCCGTCTCTGTTACCGATGCAGACGCTGTATTTACTGTGATGAAAACAGAGAAAGCAGTATGTGGAGTAAACTAAAGGAACATCATGTTAAATGTCTCAGGCCAGGATGAGATCTGGTTTCTGGTTTTAGTAACACCTGAAGCTGCTTGAGATCATACGAGGATTTCTTGAGCACTTTTCATATAATATGAATGATCCGCTCATGGTTCTTTTTTCCAAATGACCCTGATCTAACGTTTATTTTTAAAGGTGATTTTGGCCTGAACACAAAAGGTTCGAGCAGCTCGTAAAGGTAACCTTATCCTCAGGCTCTCGATAGACCCTTGACTCTTTCATCCAGTGATGTGACCATATGGAGAATCTTGAAAAAAATGGTGAATTTCCAGAAGAAAGCTGTTACTATACGCAGATGCCACAAGTTCCAAACTTCTAGAGCAAAGTTATTTCGAGCAATGAGAGCAAATTGAATTTTTGAATTCTACATATGGAGAGAGTGCAACAAAGCCAATGATGAATGAAGCACCATCCCCATTGTGCAGCATGGAAGCAGATCACTGATGTTCTGGGGATGTGTGAGCTCCAAGAGGTGACTTGGTCAGAATTGATGGAAGGTGACTGCAGCATGTTCTGAAAGGATCCTGGAGGAAAATGTGCTTCATCAGCCGGAAGCTGCTCACAGGACGAGAATTTACAAGAGCTTTTTTTAGTGTGTGATTCAAGTGTCCGAGGATTTTTTTTCACAATTTATTCCAATTGATTCTAGTTGTTCCATTGGCAGTTTTAAAGACAGTATTTATCTGATATTTTTGATAGCAGTTTCATTACAATGCTTTAGTATTTTTATGTGCAACATTGTGTGTGTGTGTGTGTGGGGGGGGGGCGCATCTGGAGTAAACCATGCACAAACATTCAAACCAAATCATGCGATCTGGCCGTGCTTTTTGCTCAGATTGTTGCACCGTGTCACATGACCGAATGATCGTCTTGTGGCTTTCACAGGTGAATTTTACATCTGAGAAAATCCAGATTTTTTTGTTGTAAATTAAACACTTTGAATGTGACTCAATTGAAATAGAATCCCAAAGAAATATTTGCCCAAATATCGCTGTTCCATAATTTCTTCCTAGCAATGCAAACGTCCTACATCTGCTCATTGCCCGTATCTCATTTTGTCAAGTATGACAAGATCTTCTTAATCAGTTGCTCCATATCCTTCGTTTTCGTCAAATTTAAGTTTTAAGAGTTACGTTTTATTTATTTTGTATCCCTAATGTTAGCGAAGGGTGGGAAATTCTTATAAGGTAGGATAAAAACTCTAAAAAGAACACTGCATATTCTTGTGGTGGTGCATTGTGGTTGTAGACCTTTTTTAGGACTTCTTTTATTGCTCTGGAACTTACCTGAAGTGTGGTTGGCTCCAGAAAATTGTGTATGACATGCTCCCTTAAAAAAGGCCCTGAGTCCGACTTGATTTTGCAATAAAAGACACAAGAGCAGGTTCAAACGAAAGGGTCGTGATATATTGAGTTGCATGGCACCACCTTCTCCCAACCCGGACCTGACCCGATGTACAAAACTTAATATTATGGCTCCTACAATGAGATGCTGGTGTTTGTGTTTAAATATAAACAAAAAAAAATCATGCCGTAGTAATTTACTCACAATATAATTTTATTCAACTTTCACCTGAACCGATCAGCAGTAGCTCAGGATCAGTTAAAGAGCCAGCCTGGTGTGGAATTCCTCGAGTATTTCTGATTCCCTGACACACTGCGCAGCAGGAACGAAAGGGTCGCAGACAAACAGCTGACTCAGAACGTGGGCTTAAGATAAACGAGCTCTTGTTGATTAAAGCTGACAAAGTAAACTCCTCTAATATTCCGAGACAGACAGAGTGACAGACTCCATAACAAATGCTGATCTCAGTCATCAGTCATCTTTTAACCCATTGTTGTCTCTGGAGCTGCCATTTAAAGAAAGGGGATGGGGATCCCCCCCCCATTTTCACCCAGTTAAAAACCGTTGAGGAGCAACCCTGCATCTGATGGTCAGTAAATACAAACATAGAGTTCATTGCAGCCGCGAAACTGAAACAACAAACCGGACAGACTTCAGATGCACATGGCCATCGTAACAAAGAGCCAACGCTCAGGGCAGTGGTGCAGAAAGGGCTCGGAGCCGATCAGACCTTCCCCTGGCAGTGCCACACATTGAAATGCAAATATCGAGGCAGGGTTTCCACCCTGCGCGCCACTCACAAATTGAAAAGCAGTTTTTATCTATGCTAATGCAAGCATGGTAATTGAAGTTAATCAATCAATGCTGGCTTTCACTAAAACCTTGAACATGATTGAATAAAGCAATTATCATTCAGGGAAGAATGATGAAGTTGTAGACAGCATGAACCTTATTAAAGGAGGATTTTGAGTCACAATGGCTTCATTTAGTCCGCATCCTTTCTTGAAATCGCCAACGATCTCTCGCCTTAAACATGGTCTGCGCACATCCCCGCTGTCTCAGCGCTATCGACATCAAAAGCCGGGCGATTTCAGCTAATGAGTTGTCATTCAGTCAAAGGCGGACGGAAAGATGTCTGAAATTAATCCTCGCTTTATAATGTCTTTGGTAAGCTCAATTAAGCTTCAATCCCTCCCTCCGTCCCCCAAAACTGACAACACCCTTCCCAAGCCTCGTGTAAATTCTCCCCCTTAAAGGAAATGTGACATCCCCTTTAGCCGGACTCAACCCTGGCCCTTCTAATTCACACTCGGTGTTTCTGTTATTTCGGGGTAGGATGACAATCGTACACGGCTGCCAGAGCAGCGGATGAGAAAGAGATGTCCGTGTCAAGCGTCCCCGAGCTCAGCCACCTCCTCCCGGGGAACGCTCCTGTCAGAAGAGGTAATTTAGTCTCCTTCGGTCAGGCCCTGGCTCTCTGCCTCTGGCTGGGCGAGTTAAAGACCTTCCCGGGTTTGTCACCGGTTTAATATTCACCCTACATAATTATGCAGGATTCACAGTGCTATCAAACCGCAATTCAAATTAGTTCAGGATTAAAGGCACAGCGCAGCGCTGTTTCCTTAATTGCATTGTACTGCACTGATCACATTCAAATAGCCATTACTCATTCCCTCTGTAGAGCAATAAGTCATAGGGATTAATGCTTGGGCAGGTGACAGGGCCAGACCATTAAAAGGCAGTTATGCAGAAAGCATGGCTGAGTTTTATTCACGTTAATGAAATCAGCGAAATGAAACTGTAATAGATTTATCAAAGCTCCGATGGATTTGCAGTAAATCAGTTTGATTCAGGCAATCAAACTGGACAATAGAGATAGTTTTCAGACGGCGGTGCCGGGTGGCACGAGGCAGCATGTGAGGAGAGCTGATATTCTTCTGCTCTTGGATTTGTGGCATGCCGACGGCCTATTCCCAGAGCGGGACAGCTAATTTCAGACAGCCCAATGTGCCAGTGCAATGACTGATAAAATGGACGGCCTTCCAGTTCAATGGCATATTACTCGAGCCGCACTGTCGCAAATCCCCTTTTATTCTCGCTTTCGCTTTGCCTCTTCTCATTATTTCTGCCGGATGTTTTAATGTATTGTGAATGTAGTCATTAAGGGTGGAAAAGACGCGAAACTAAACATCACGGGATGGTTCGGCGTGTTTAACTTTCATCATTTTTACTACGTGAACAAACAAATAACTGTTTGTTTAGCAACTTTTACTCAAATGTCTAAAAAAAATCCCACCATAAATGGGAATTACAGGTAATCTTAGGACTTTTGCACTGTATATTTTACGTACAATCACCCAAAAAGTATTAAATCAATGCTTTAAAAACATGGATCTTTTAAAAAAATGGAGAGAGAGAAGGACGACGTAAACGTGAATGGAGGAAGAAAGGAAGTGAACGGAGAGAGTAAAAAGTGAATGGAGAGAGATGGTGGTTGGTGGAGTGAGAAGGAGAAAAAGAGAGAGGAAGTGAATGGAGGAGGGGGGGGGGGTAATGGCAGGAAATTGTTTAATTTTTTCAGCTCATGATACACTACATTCACGTTTTGCAATTCTTTAACAAAAACTAGAAATTTCACATGGTTTCTATAAAGCTCATGGTTTGTAATACAGATGAATTTTTTCTTAGATGACATCCGGATTAAACAGTTAAAAGTGACCCGTCCACACGCACACACACACACACACACACACACACGCACACGAACCATCAGCCAATCAGAACACACTACTTCAGCTCCAGCAAGGTTGTCAGACCAAGATTCACACCCCCTGGCTCTCCATGATCGGCTCCTGCTCTCTGGAGACTTCTGAGCTCCACTGCTAAATCTCTACTGGGTTTCTCCGGCCCCAGACAGCATCTACTCACCTGTGGGTCCGCTCTCCTCCTGACGGCGTTCCCGCTGAATGATTTCCTGGATCTACAGATATTACAACATACTTTGAATGCTGATAAAGTGTTTATAACCGAATGCTCCAGAAGAATGCTTTAATGCATCAGAAAGATAAAAGATAAAAGAAAGAAAAAAGAGTTTCTTTCTCAGAATAAATGGCAGGTTTTTAAAGAAAACCAGGTTTTAATGTTGCCTTGAAGAGTTCTACTGTACAGCACACATAAAACCAATTAACCCCAATCACAAGAACCTAATCAAAACTTTTCTCTTTTTTTAATGGTTCAGCGGCGACTAAATCATTGATGAGGCTCAGTGAGCAGCGTTAGTAAATGTCTACCGAGCGCCGATGAAGCCTGTTAGCGCTAATACAGAGGACACAGTCATTAGAACCGTCTCCTTCTCTCTAGGTATTGCTCTGTCGTTCTCACTCTCCCCCTCAATTTCTTAATTTAAACATAATTTAGAATACGCCCAATTATTAATCCTAGATATGGTAACAGGAACTTACAGCTCTTTTCACTGAAAATACTCTTTGTTTACAGTGAGCTTTTGTTAAGCTGGATACCATGGAATTTAAGAAGAAAAAACTCTGAAACTATGATTTTTTTTTACAAAAGATGTTTTAATAATTGTTTGTCCACCAAGAACCATCCTGCCGTTCCCAAAAATAAAACAATCAATTATTTAAATAAAAGGAAGTTCTGAAACTGCTTCAACCTTTGCTCTGAGCTCGTCTTATTGTTCATTTTCCCTGTTGGTCTCTTGGTCGGTAAAGTCATGAGCGACATCACTAAGACTTCTACGATGGACTGGCGACCTGTCCAGGGTGTAAGCTGGAGATAGCCACCAGCAGACCCTGAAAATGAATAAGTGCTTATGGGAGATGAATGAAAGAAAGACTTTTTTCTGCCACCTCTGCAAAAGGAAATATTGGCTGCGTCTGAGATTTATTTCACGTTTCCTCGTTTCCTTGTTTTCTGGTTCAGGAGAAAAATAAGACCATAAAATTCCGTTAACCAGTTCAACTTGAACAGAGAAACACACACAGGGACAATGGTCCCCCGAAACAATAAAACTCACCTAGACTGAGAAAAACTGTTGAATTTTGTTGCATTCTTTGGTTCCACGCGATCAGAATGCGTAAAACTTACATGCTTTTTGATATAATTAACATTCTGAACCTGAACAAGAATATTCATAAGACTATTTTAAGGGTGTGGGTGTTGGATAAACACTATTTTTTTCTGTTCAACAGACATCAGTTAAGCCAAAGACAAAGGAAACATGAGACATTTAAAGCAATGCAAAAGTAAGAAAACCCCTTTTTGAGCAGAGAAGACCTTTAAGTGAAGCTACTGGGGCCCTCTTCCCGACATGCTCCATATTAGCAGAGAGACAATCTATGTGGACTTGCGTCGGTTTGATTCATGCTTTAATTTGAGAGCGAGGATTATTAACACAGTCTTTGATGAGTCTATAAATGGGAATGGTCCACACGTAAAAGCTGGATCGTAAATTAATACTCATAAAAATAACAAGCACGAAGAGCGATTAGAAATATAAAGCTGCAGCAAACAAAACAGTTTTCCAGATTCTTCATCGGGCAACGAACCGAGAAATAAACGCATCCAAGAATATTTACGAACCGATTTGTTTTTGCTACATGGTTGGTCTCCGATGACTTTTCATGTTAGATTTTTGATTGACACCAAACCCAAAAGTGATTTCGTCTCTGGTTCCAAGAGATTTGATTGATTAACAAGAAAACTTCCAATTGCACAAGTCCTTTAGGAACAGACCCTTTGCCATGGCATTTATTGACAGAATATCAATAAGCCGTGAAGATATTCCCGAGTTGAGACTTATTCATGGAAAGAATGCAGTTATTGAACGGAAATTTGTTCTTTTAATAGGGGATATGTCCTAATATTTTGAATATCCAAATTTTAAGAGCACAAACTCCTCCCGGGGAAGGTGTCACAGAGGCAGGGTTGCGCTTGCAACATGTTAATAAGAATGTTGTGATCAATGCTTGATTTTAAAAGTCAAGTCACTCACCGAAGGCCTACCAAGGGACAGTGCGAGCATGGGATGCTCATGCATTTATTGCAAAAAGCAAACAAAGACAAAGTTATTTCAATTCAGCTCAGTTTTGCTACTTTTTAAAATCAAAGGTCATGCATTGTCAAAATGATCAGCATACTGACCTTTTTAATCATTCTGGAAACACCCCGGACATGTGCTCTCGCTCTGGGACATAACAACAGTGAAGGGGTTAAAATTGCTCTTTTAGTCGATCATTGCTGGCCTCCATCTTATTTATTTGACATTGTTGGTGCATCGGCACATTGCAGATCATCCATGAAAGTAATGGAATTATCTTCATTTGTGTTTGTGCCTTATGATTAAACTTGTTAACTTGCATTTAGTTCATATCAGATTTTATAATATGTATTTAGGTTTGTTATGGAAATAAAGCTTAAATACTTATGTGTATGTTAGGAACTTTAAAAAGAAGTAACTTTGTTTACTTTATTCTTTGAGCATATTTATGGAGTGTGGCCAGTCTTCAAATCAGATTTTCTATCAACTTGGTCCTTCGAGGCGGATTCCAACACCACTCACATGCTTAGATCTGGACTAGGAACTAGTGTACAAGTTTCAAACAGATAAACGTAATCTCAGACATTTGATAGGCTCTTGTTTACATGTTAAATAGGGGTGAGACATGCTTAGAGAGAGTTGATTAGCAGATCCTTAAAAGGGCTGTTGCTTTAAAATTACACTTGTTGCTGCTTTTTTGCATGAAGTTAAAGACCTGTGAACTAGTCGTTTTATTTACGATTTGATTATTTTGATTGAATTCAACTTATTCAAGTCTGAAGATACTTGCTTATCCCAAAAGAACTATGATGGCCGATTTTCTACACAAGCACGAATCTTTCTCTAAGCATTAAAAACACTCTTATCAAAAGATTTTGCATCAAGTGCCAGAAAAATAATAGTCTGGGAATGACAAGCTTGTCTTCAAATGCGCTTTTCAAAGATTTAGATCAACTTATTTCTGGCCAAGATGCAAAGATATTTGGGCTACTCTGAATGACCCGCTGGCAACGACTCAAGCTCGAAACCTGTGAGTCTTTAAATACATATAAAGTGACTCACAAATTACCATTCAAGCGACAAACTCTCGAAGAGTACAATTTTGAATCTAGTAGCATCTGAAGGATAATTTAACTGCAAATGTTCCATCGATCAGTCAGGATGTTTCAATGTTTTGTCAGATGAGAATGAAATTAAATTGTCACCATTTAAGATATTGCAACTTAAAGCACATGCATCTTCCTGGAGTGTAAATGATGAGGGGTATAATAACAGCAGCAAGTTTTAGAGAAATCAATCAAATTTTAATGGAAACATTTCCCAGAACGAATAGAATTGTATCTATTGCTTTAAATCAATGATGTGTTCAGGAGAGACATCCAGCGGTCATTTGTTTCCGCAGCTTTAAATGAACTCAAAATCGTATTTGTCAGAGAATCCAATGTGAGGGATCTCAGCTGGGAGCAAACAAGCAGGTCTGCACCTGTGCCTGCAATAGAAAATAATTAAAAAACAAAATAAACAATATATTTTAATGTTTCTCCCTGTAATATTGCTCTAATATCCCAGCTGAGGATGCTTCGCTGTCAAACAAAGCACACAAAATATCTTTGTTTTGCAATAATTATGTCATGTTCATAGAAGAGTTTTATCACTAGATTCCAAAGTAAAAAATATTCCAAAGGGCAATTAATTAAAGGAGGGCAGGTAGGTAGAGTAGGTGCACGCTTGCGCTGTGTTTGGAGACTGCCTGCTTTAAAGCTTGACAATAAAAATATAAAACATTACACTGGAGGGATGTTTGAGTTATAACTCTGGATATAATGATTATCACCTATTGGATCGGCATGCTCTTGAGAGCGCTTTATAGGGCTGTTTTGCTTAAAGAAAACGAAACCCTGATTTATCTTTAAAATGAGAAAAGTACCCAAGTGTGCAAGAACATGGTCTTAAAACAACAACCAGCAGAGAAGCACAGAAATGTGCAGCTTTTACCTTCGAATGCAGCAAACTGCTCTGCTTGTCACCATCGCGGATACATTCTGAGTGTATAAAGATTGTTTATCAATCCTTACCTTTAGCATTCAGGTACATGCACCCTGCACTGCGCTGACAGATGTTGCCAGTTCAGTTGTCAGTCGTTGTTCTTGGAGCACATGTAAAGGAACCAGTTGCATTTACAACACATTTGGCTTTGACATCAAACTCTTGGCCTATGAAAGAAAACAGCATCCATCACTGCTGCCCATTCATCTACTGCAGCTGACAAGCCGAATTATTAATTTATCAGCTAACAGCTCTACCATAATGGACTGCTTCTGTGGCAACAGTGGGAGAGTCTGGGAAGGATTGTAATTAATAGGCAACAGACATACCTCATTTTCCTTCTCCCATTGGAGTGTCAAAGGCCAGCCATGGAGACGGTGTGAGAAGGTGTGTGCAGGACTCTCACCAGAGCTGAAGGAGGATGTATTTCTTAATATGCTGCTGGATCGTCTCTGCTCATTAGCTGGCAATGCAGAATAAAACCAATCCAGTGCATCATGAACTAGACATCTTGCAAACTCAATTGATCAGTTTTAGTTCACCACTCTAGTTTAGTTTATCTCTCTAAGCCAGATAAACGATAAGCATGTCATTTTATGAAACAGAAAAACACTAAAGCAGACCAGAGAATGCTTTCTGACATAACAAAAAGAAGTAGTGTTGACATAAACATTACAAGCTACACATCACAGAAGAAATAAAGTGGAAAAAAACGATTAGAGAGCACTGTTAGCTTTAGCATAAAATGCTACACATCAAAATAGTGAAAATATTTTTTCTAAAATTACACTAGCCCATGCTGTGAACATTAGCATAACTCGCCACACATCATGAACAAAGAAAACAAATAATGGCTTTCTATCATTACATTAGACAGCACTGCTAGCATTAGCATAAAATGCTAGACATCCCAAAAGTCCAAAAGAAGATTACCCCATACTAGCCCATATTGTTATTATTAGCTTGACATGCTACACATCCAAAAAGAAACAAAGAGAAAATGTTTTTTTCTAACATTACGTTAAACCATACTGTTAGCATTAGCATAACGCGCATCACATCACTACTATAAGAAAAAGTCTGACATTTCATTCAGCCGTAATGTTAGCATTAGCTTTCTTTGCAACCAAATCACTTTAGACAAAAGAAAGCTTCTGATTGATGGATTCCACCCGAACATTTGTTGGAGTCAAAGAATTTTTATCCAGACATTGTTTAAAGTCTCATTTGAGGAACGCCGCTTCCTGTGCAATACAGTGACCTCTGCACAGACGCACTATAAGACCCAAGTGTTCACATGCCACTAATATCGTCTGAAAGGATTTCAGGTGAAGCCTTTAGTTCCTTCTGAACAGACTTCTGTCCTCTGTAGACCATCCCCTGGCCACAACAGGGGTCCAGGAGGTACAGATCTGGGTGTATTCTGTGATGGTAGTGACGTTCCTGCCAGAAGAGAGTGCGCTGAAGAGATTCATTCATGCATTCTTGTATTGTCCTGCAGGGGGCAGGAAGAGGGGCGAATGAGTGACTCACCCCTGCGCACACCGACTGGTGCTACGGAAGTGTGTCGGAAATGATCTGTCACATCTGGGCCTGTCACTTTCAATCATTTATACATAGGCAAATGCACAATTGTTTGCACAGGGTCCAGAAGAAAGGGCCTGCTCATTTAAAGGCACTGCATGAGAAAGGAAGACCCCTGGAGACACATGGAGGCACAAGACAATCCCACAAATAGAAATGACGTACACACTTGAGCTGGGAAATGATGGGTCATATCTGCTCGCACACGACACAGACGTTGTGCGTTGAGTGATACTGCACCAAAAGGTAAATTCGAAGATGGTCCAAGCGATAAGAAGAATTAGGTTTTTGGTTAGGTGATGCGTAAAATAAAGATGATAGCGTAGAACTTGAAGCTACAATTGTATCTGACATCCTCTATACTCATGGTCATGTAATGGATGATGTTCATACATATGGTCGTAGTGTCCGTGATGTCACCTAATGGAGGCTCTAATTACAAAGGAAGAGGAAAGCATCCTCTTCAGGGTGAACTAGGGTTCTTAAGCACTTACTTACTAACTTAACTAAAAAAAAAAACCTCTGAAGCACTGATTTGAAATCCCTTTCTGTACTAGCTTGAAAGTGTTCTATGTGTATGTCTACTGATCCATCCACTTTGTACCAAACTGCTTGATGTTTACTCCCAATGTAAGTCGCTTTGGATAAAAGCGTCTGCTAAATACATAAATGTAAATGTAAATGTAATGTCTTATTAAACGTATGCGGCCAGCATACTCAAACTGTAACATGTAAAGTTTATGGAAAACAAAAACTGGAATGGCGCATGAATTTGGCTCAGTTTTTAATATAATTGTATTGTTATCAACACAATCCAACCCTCAACGATCATAGACTTTATCCCAGTAGTGGCATTTTTCTCTAAAGGGGGCTTTACTAATCTAGAAAAAGTGTCAAAAGGGCAACAATTGTGAACTATTGCAATCACATTTGTTTATTTAAAGACATGGAAAAATTTAATCATTGTCCTTTTTGCCATCTTTCCTTTCCAGAGTCTTTTATAATGGGTTAGGATTAATATTTTCAATTACAATATCCTGTCTTTTTAACAACTTTTATGTATGCTTTTGTATATTTTGCTTTTTATGTTTCTTTTGTATTCACGATTGACTGTTAGAGCCCCAGCTGTGGAATAGGAACTAAACACAACTGACATCAGACTCTTCTTCGTGTTAATGTCAAGGAGGAGTGAGTGGTTGGACGGTACCCCAGCGCCCTCTATTGACCGCTGCTGCTGCACCTGCCTCCAGGCAGACAAGTGAAGCATTTTTTCTAGTGTCTCTTTCTTGTCCGAAATCAAGCTGCCTTCTTCAGGAGTAGACTGTCCAGAGTCATGTTTCTTTTCAGGAACGTTTATTTTACCTCCAATATTGCTTCAACCCGGTGACAGTTTTCACAGGGTAGATACCTTTGCGTAAGATTGTGTTTCAGTCTGCTAACTGAGCTGTGGGCAGCGAGAGATTAATTCCGAGCCAGTTGAAGATAAAGGGAGAGGTGCTGAACGAACACACCAGGTTGCACCGATCACTGAAAATAATTATTTGCAATGTCACCGACGTGTGCCTCCCTCCATTCATCTACGTCAAGGAACCCTCTGTGACAGGCTCTCTCTCTTCACCCCCCCCCCTCTCTTGCTCTAGCTCCATTTGAAGACACTGACACGACTTCCTATTAATGAAGAGAGGATCTCGCATCAAGATTTATGGATTAATCCCTTCTAGGTCTGGAAATACTACAGATCTATACTCAAGGTTGCAAGTTTTGTAATTTAAATGAAAGGATTTAAAAGGTGACAAATGAACAAAGCAGAGTTTCATTACGGACTGATTCTTATGTACTTCTCTTAAGATTTATTGCAGCGTAATCTTTTGCTTAAAGAAAAGGGAGAACGCTGAGATGATTAATCTCTTTTAATGCGGGTGTCTGAAACTCTCCCAGCTCTCGATTTGTAATTGCCAAAGAAACAAACTTCCTCGTTGTAGATTCAGGATGTTTGCTGTGGGAGCCAAAAAAGGAAACTCTGATCCTTCTTGCTTCCCCCCCCCTTGTTTTCTTTCGTAAAATGACCACGGGCTAAGTTACTAGTAGGCCCCAGTTAATGTTAGCATACGCTTGGAGATATTTTCAGAGCAAGAGGCAGAAATGCAGGACAAGGAACCAGAAAACACAACAAATATAAAGGCCACATTTTGAAACAAATGACGTCCAAGGGCATATGTGCTGCCATGATGTATTACGGTGTAGAACACCTCCGTTCACTCTGCTGGATAAGCACTTCACCGATCCTGAGCAAATAATCATTATTTGGAGCGTCGTCTCCCAGAGTGGATGAGTTTCAGCCTCTGGCGAACCCGATGCCGTGGTTTAAGATGTGCAGCCCTGCTCCAGTCTCCCCTGCTGCACATTGTTCAAATTAGAGAAGAAAAAAAAAGTCATCAGAGCTACGTTTAAAAGCGCACTGAGGAAAATAATTAACGATGATTTCAGATGATGTCAACCGACGCAAGACAAACGTCTCTCGAAGCTGGATGGAGTGATCCCTGTAATTTGCACCTCCTGAAGGAAAGCAAAGTCAGTGGAGTGCGAGCGAGAGACGGGTGGGACCCTGCGATGGCCTGACAGATATTTTAGTGACGATGAATTTTACATGTGCCAATCACAAAGTGAAATGCTTGGCTGAGCTGACGGCTCTCATCACTGTATCTCAGGTATAGGCTCATGCTCTTCAGGCAACAAGAGGAGCAACATGACAATAAATCAGCCCTGACAGCTCGAGATAAAAGCAAATATTTGTGTCAAGTGGATATGAATTTGATAGCGTACTTAATATCCGTCAGTGGCATCAGTTAAAATAAAAACAGCTAGAATGCTGTGCTCAGCTGTCCTCCTCCTGCAGGTTCTTGCCTAATAACCAGAAACGTTTTTAACGTTTTAATTACCACCAGAAGCTTGAATTCAGCAGATGGAGATGGAAAGCTTTCTTGTATTTGGTGAAATGCATCTTTTGTGGAGGGGGAGTAGATACTTGTGAGTGTCCAGCAGAAAAGTGTGCACTGCTTCCTCGTCAACTGTTCAGTTGCCTAGCTACAAGCTTGTCAATCATCTGGTCAGGTTCTCATGTCATTTTTTTATGTTTATTTTGCTGCTTTCGTGCAGTTAATGCAAAACTTTGGACATTTGTTTCTGTTCATCCATGCTGGAAAAACTAATAAAATAAAAATAACTAATTAAATAAAAATGAAGAAATTCACTTTTGTTCATGCTCATATTGTTGCTGATTGATTACTTTTTATAGACTTTTATCTTAAAATTTCAATCCATGTTCATCTAATGGAAGACTTTGGGCACAATCAGGCGTTTTGGGGTCCATCCGGAATGGAAAACCAGAATGTTGCCAGATTGGGAATCACTGGCTTTATTAAGAAAACTCTAGTCTGAGCAGTAAATTTTAACCATTTTATTAATTTATTATTGTTTAATATTTATAATAAATATTGCATGTTATATTTTATTTATCTTAAGATTTTTATTATCTAATTAATGTATACTATTAATGTTTCTTATGATTTTTTTTCTTTAAATATATATTTTTTTATTTTAAATGTATTTTTTTTGTGAACACAAAAATTACACAAAAAGTGTTTGTGTAATTTTATATGTATAGAATAATATATCTATTATTTTCTTAAATGAAACAATTATATTTATGATAAAAATTTATTACATTACCCAGAAATCCTTATTCTTACTAGAAATATAATTTTGCATGTGTTTGTAAGGACACAGACAAATAAATCTGCAAAACATACAGAGTCAGAGTCTGGCAGTGCGTGTGTCTCCTCTGTGCTGAATAAGTGAGGTTGACAGATCGTTGCTCTCTCTTCTGCCCGGCGCTATGAATACTCATATCCTCATGCTCTAAATGCGGGCTGACAGCTAGCCTGGAGAAATGAAGTTGTAGTTTGGGGCAGTGGTAAAGAGCCTGAGCAAACAGGACATGCTATGCACACCCAGGCTAACAATGAACATATGCTTTGTTTTTCTGATGCCAACACAGAGCATCCATGGCCTCAAGTGACTCCTGAGATTCAGGCACCAGTTGGAGCGAACGGCCTGCTGGCTATTTTTCTTTTTTTAGACAGACCGCTGCTTCTAATTGTTAAAAAGACCGGAACAAAACTTCAGAGTGATTTTGATTTTAAATTGTGAGAAATACTATTGTAAAACTTTTAAATATAACCCAGATAAAAAGTATTTGGAAAACAATGTGTGTTGAGTGGTTTGGTGTTGGTCTGCTGATAGTAATGTACTTCCAAAAAGCATCTACTTCCTGTGCGAACCACTGCAAAACAAGCTTCATTTAATTTAAAGCAATCCCTTACCCTCTTTTGTTTGCTTCTGGGAGTTCCATTGGATTTTCCCACGATTTACAAGTTCTGACCAATCACAAGCATCGTTCGATGGACCAATGAGAGATGTGTATTTTGTCATGTGACTATTTTGATTAGTTTAACGGTGATAAGTGTGGTGTGAAAGGAACCCAAAATAGAAGAGTGAAGTGAAATTACGAAGCTGTTGTTCCTGATGTTATTAACAAACATTTTGGTTGAAATTAAACCGTACCGGCAGCTAATAACACTAGTCTGTTTTGAGCGGAGTGTGAATCCGAGTCATGAGGTCGAAAGTGAGATTCAATCTGAAAAATATCGCAGATTTCAAAGGTGTCACGGTAAAGAGGGCAGGACGCAGGGTAGAGGGTGGAAGGGCATTTGGAAAGATCTCAGTAATGAAGCACATGCACCTGAACGCCGCTTTAAATACCAGAAGAGAGGATAGAAATGTCACATGCAATTAAAACTCATGAATCTAAATGATAAAAAGAGAAAAACGATGGCGGGAGAAATGTGACAGATTTCACTCGGGGAAGGAAACAAAGCTTTTATCAGAGTTTACAACTTCAAATGTGCTCATAAGTTTAATTTCTTTGACTTTTTTTTGTCACCTGTCATAAGTTTTCTTTGGCTTTGGAGCTCACACATCCCCAAAACATCAGTGAGCCACCTCCGTGACTCACAGTGGAGGATGGTGCTCTGTTCATCACAGGCCTTGTTGACTCGGCTCCAAATAAATTTTCCAGAAGTATGGAGCTTGCTGTTTGGCGTATTGTAAGCAGCTACTTTCTGCGTAGCAACACCTTTCTTCTGGGAACTCAACCGTAATACAACACATTTTTCTTCAGGCGTCTCAATATTGTTCTTGAAACAGCTGCGCCACATTTTTTTACAGAGAGCCCTGAATTTTAGCAGAAGTTATCTGTGGCTTTTTCTTTGCATCCCACACAATTTTTCTGGCAGTTGTAGCAGACATGTTTGTTGGTTTCACCAGATTCCCTCACTTTCTACTTCTTCGTCTGTTTGAACATTGCTGATTGGCTGATTCCCAGTTCCTTGGAGATCTTTTTACATCCCTTTCCTGTAGCTTTTCCTGTAGATCCTTCGACAGCTACTTTGCTACCATCGCTCAGAATTCAGAAATGTCAGGCAACACTGGATGAAAGGGGCAAGGGTCCATCAGGAGCGACGCAAACAGGTTGAGGTGAGGATGGTTCTCTTCACCAGATGCTCAAACCCTTTTGTGATGTTCCCAATCATAACATTTGTTCTTTTTTCAGTGATTTGAGGATTGTTTGTCTGTGCAAGCACTTTTCTTCTTGTTCAATGCAAGGGTAGGGCGCCTCCTACTCACCTCGCTCTCGTGGAGTCCGTGTGATTCCAGATTTTCAATCATAAACTGTTCAGGTGTAACCAGACCCCTGGGATTACATGTTGGGGCCAGGAAAGGACGAAGAAAGTATCTCAAAATTCAAGTGATTTTAAAGATCAACGAGCGTCAGGACTTCAATGTTTAGACTCCCAAAATCAAAGGAGGTTCTTCCTAAAGAATTCTCTAATGCCTCCAACCAAAGGAGCACACGTCATAAATCTCAGCGCTGGAGCAGTGTTCAGAGGAAAAATGTCCAAATATATGAATAGATGTGGTTCTATTTGCCTAATATGCTCTGCACTCATCTCTTGTTCTTCCGCGGCTATCTGCTGAGTGCGCAGTCTTACTGTCTGCAGTCACACTAATTGGACCCCTCTCTGATTCACCTCCAAGACCCCAGTATGTTCAAATAGATGGGAAAATAAAACACAGGCCTAAAATAATGAGATTGCTCAGTTCGTTTCAAATGTAACAGAAAATGGTGACATTTGGGATTGAACCCACCTGACTTCTTAACTACGGGGAGACAAAAGAAGGCCAGGATGTTTGAGATCGTCCCCTATTACTTTAATATAATTACTCTCTGATAATGACAGGCCTTAGCTTTCCCGCCACTGGATTTCTCAGAATCATTGGAAGCAACTTTAGAGAGGGAAATATTAATATTTTACCGATGGGAAAAAAACGGATTCAACACGAAGCTCTTTTGAGTGAAAAATGAGACGCGAAGCAAAATAAAGCAATATGACCAGAAGGACCAGGAAATCACCAGATGAGTGTCATTGCAGTGGTAAAAAATGAAGCAGTTACCTGTTCCTAATCTAATTCCTTCATGGCTTTCTGTAGATATCGGACCCTGATGTGAATAAGCTTAGTGTTTCTGCTGCCAGTCCCCGGTGAGAAATCACTCTGCTCTGCCAGGGCCACGGCGAGGGAAGAAAACAGCTCCGGATCAGCATCAGCCTGATATTTAGCTCCTTATTCTCACCACCGCAAACTATTTAGAATATATTACATATCATTATCATATGCATCTCCCCTCCCGCTGTAATGTGCTTTAAAGGACCGAGGGGAGCACATTCATACCTCCGAGGGAAACGAGGCATGTTAATATGTATGAGCCACATATGACTTAAAAATCTCTGAATGGTGAAATATCGTCGAGCTGGAGGATTCACATTTATTTGCCGTAGACTGTAACTGGTTTTCACGATTCAGACGTGCAAACTTTGAAAGAGAGCAAAAGCTTGAGTTTTCAACACGGAGGTGAGCAAAAGAGTGGTAAGTGCGACTCGCTCACAAACATCATTCAAAGCCTCTGGCTTTCTCTGCAGATTAGGAGCTCCAAATCCAAAAAAATCCACAAGAAAAAGTGGATTAGGAGGACATGCGGTTTCCAAAAGCCTGCCTCTCTCAGTAGCTCGATCGTAAAGCACAACAAAGGCGTATTTAAAACAAATAATTCAAAATAAGAACATATTACAGGAACCTTGAACTCCAGCATAGATAATTGATTTGTGCAGTAACTGAAGAGACAATCACACGAAGGCTCTTTGGGGAGTGCCTGCAAGCCAAGCTTCAAACAGGGAGCTCAGGCTTTACTCCACATTTTCATATTCTGGAAGACGAAAATCCCTCTAAGTCCAGCACTTGTGATGAAGAGGGCTCCTGAGGATGAGGCTGAAGCCACTTAGCCACTGAGCCTGAGCAAGGAGCCGTGAACATACAATGGGTGAGCCGCCGCGTTATGCAACTACTGCTCCGAAAGCATCAAGTGGGACTCGTACAATACAGACTGCCGCACAAAGTCCTTCTCTTGGTGCTGAGAAGAAGCAAATAGGATTGATCCAAATTTCTCGAATGAGGAAACAAAGGAGCCGTGGAAGAGAGAAGATTGAGGTCCGTTGGTTTGTAAAGGCTCACATACTTTTTCTTTGAAAAGATGCTTGCTTTTCTGCAGATGCTCAATATTTGAATCTCGAGAAAACACTACACTTGTCTCGGTGTTAAATAAACACTGCTTCGGTGTTAAATGTAATACTGTTAACCTTAATGAATACCTTATTTGGTGAGAGGCGAGGGTACACCCTGGACAGGTCGCCAGTCCATCACAAGGCAACACACACATTCACTCCTAAAGGGAATTTATATTATAATATAATTATATATATTCTTGAATCTTTCTGCTCAGAACTGCCAGTAGAAGGTGTAGACATCTATTAACCAATATAAATACAAAGAAAACTTGACATTTTAGAAGGAAGGAATTAAATTAAATGAGATAATTTTTAACCACGGTGTGTGTTAAGGGAATCTCGAAAGCTGTGTTCTACTTCTGAGTTCATTTACAGATGTTGTAACTCTGAGAACGCCTCCAAAGAGAGTTTTTTGGGATGATGGCCTCTCCAACCTGCAGCGGCACATGTTCTCAAACCATCCATTTGTTTCACTGTCACATGACTGCGGGGGACACTCTGCATTTATAAATATGTTTCATTACTATGCAACTCTTCATTTTCTATGTGACTGATCCAACAAAACACAAATCATACATTTCTGCAGAAGGACGGAAAAGTGACAGCGGAAACACGTAAAGAGCAATCAATCACAAGCTAATTTATTTACCCCCCCCCCCCCTAATGAGTGTCCAGAGTGATTAATCACAAATGCCGTCACGCGCATATGAAAATGCTTGGCAAAATATAGCGTCACGTCAATTTTCTCTTGAGCTAAAAATGCCTCGAATGTTTTTTTTTGCTCATTGACTAGAAAAGTCATCTAGATGAGGTGACATCACACCTATGGGTGACATCACAGACAGTACATCGATTATTCTAAATGAAAATCATTACCCCGGTTTAAATTTCACAAAAAGGAAGAGAGTGCTTTTGATAAATGATGCATTAACACGGGGAAACTAAAGTGTCAGGATTAGCAGAACAGATGGACATATTTGCAGAAGGGTGATTAATTAAACTAACTAACTAGCAGCACTGCTCATCTTCCGTCAGACTGACATTTCTCCACCGAAACACCCACTTTGACAATTGATTGTCGATTAGGAGCCCACCTGCAGCTTCAAGTTTCATTTTTACACAAAGGGAAAATCCACCCAGAAGAAGGGATGCATCGCCGGGCGGCATGAATATGCAAGAACAAGGAGATGCTGGCAGACTCATTACTAATGTTACTGGCAATTACAAGGGGAGTCATGACACTGATTCATGAATATTCAACACTTTCTGATCTTGATACATGCTGCAGTGATGGGACGTTTTACAGCTTCTCTGAGGTAGAAGAGACGGGCTCTTCATCACGGAACAACTCTGATACAAGATGTTTCATTAGGATTAACCAGTTAAATGTGTGTTATATAAAAGTGCATTAAAATGATGGATTCCGCCGCACTTGCATTAAAGAATATTAAGTAGACTTTTATTCCCGAAAAGCAGGAATCTTAAAATGGGAAAAAGGTAAAGACTTTTGCCTTGAGCGAAAGAGGTGCTTAAAAGATGGATGTTTGAAGATGAATATGGATTTTTTATGAATCTGCTGGGGAATCAAATCAAGCAATCAAGCGACCTCCGTGAACCGGCAGAAGATAGAGGAGATTCCCTCGTGTCAAAATCAAGCTCGACCAAGAGTGAAATGATCTCTTGGAGATGAAATAAGTCAGTTAGCCCGCGGTAGCCAACAACACGACTATTGTGCAACGCATCCACTGTGCTTGAACTCCATTTACAGATGTGCCGACTGTTCAACATGCGTAATATTTACATTCTAAAGATGCTTTAATGAACTCTCTCCTGGTTTTAGTGCAAGCCAATCTCACACTTTCACCAGCGGTTTAAAAGTAGATCCAGAATCACACCTTGGGCTAATTGTCTGGAAAGTAGAGCAACAGGGTTAAAAGCAGTCTGCAGATTCAGAGAAGAATTCAGTCACACTTTACTTCTTCTACTACTACTTCTAATCCAGGGGCAAGGTCCCACTCTCCCCAGACGCCTCCTCCAGCACATCCAGGGGGATACTGAGGCGCTTCCAGGCCAGGTGAGACATAATCTTTCCCAGAGGGACATGCCCAGAACTCCAGCACAGATCCCTGAACCACCTCAGCTGGCTTCTCTTGATGTGGAGAAGCAGTGACTACTTCGACCTCCTCCTATGCGACTGAGCTCTGTTATTGGATATGAACTCAAAACCAAGTCAGAAGACTCTGACAGCAAGGTTTACGAAGATTTAACAGAAAACATGTCTTTATTGAGCTTAGACATCAGTCAGCTCCCCAAAACTCTGCTAATGAAAGAGAGGGTGAGACAAGAGAGAGTGAGAGAAAAGCAGCAACTGGACTCTCAACAGTCCAATGCATAAGAGAACGTATGTCTTTCAGCAACTTTACATAAAGAGCTTGTAACTTCCTGTTTGTCTGTGTATTTGCTGTTCCATCTTAGAAATCAATCAGAAAATAGGATTAGAACTTTTGTTTTTCTACTACAGCTCCTCACCCTTTCTCTAAGGGAGCACCCACTCTTTACGTGTGAGCAGATCGATTCTAGTATCCATACTGACGTTAGTATCGAAATTGGATAGCCGCAGATTTTTAGGCTCTTTTTAATCGAACGCAATATTCACTCATTGTGAGGTTTACATGTCTCAGAATCCTCTACTGCTTTGATCTTCTTTCGACTCGTCTGGTCTGATCTGATAACCCCTCCTCTCCCTGTGTTGCTTCGGGTTGTGACTTAACAGCCAAGCAAGTAGAAACTCTAAAGATGACTGACGAAAAGCGGATCGCTGCTTGGAGTTATCTTACACCAGCGGATGAAAACTCTGTGCTAACGTTACAAATCCGTGAAACTTGTAAAAAGAAAGAAAGCATTAAAGCATTTTATTTTATTGTTTGATACTTACAATTTACCATCAAAATGCTTCATTGTAATTCTGTAAATCCTTCCATTTTTGTACCTTTTAAAAGTGTAATTGAACGGGTACTAAACAGTACCATTCGATTACTACCGGTGCCTGGTGAGTAGTGTTCCAGGAATGCCCAATTCTGTCTCTCTCCCTCTCTCTCTATCTCTCTCTCTCTCTCACACACACACACACACTCACCCTGTCTCTCTCTCTCTCTCTCTCTCTCTCAAACACACACTCACACTCGCTCTCTCTCTTTCTCTCTCTCATTCTTCAACATGTCATAATTAAGAAATAACTTCAGTCCAATTTGATTGCTCTTCATATGCCGCCTCTTCTTCTCCATGAGCAGTGATTAAACTGTGCATATATTTAAGGTACTTAGTAATTAAATGAGCCAATGGCCAATTATTGCTTAATTGTATGTAATTTCCCTTCATTAAAAAGGTAAATGAAAGCAGACCATATTGTGGATGTAATATATTAGACAGCAATAAACCCAATCAGGTGTTGTGCACGTGGCAAGTGAAACTTCTCCGGTCACTGGGAAGAAGATCTGGCTGCTTTACACTGGATTTGACGAGACATCAGGGACTTATGGAGATCGTCAAAAAAAAAAAACAAAACAGGGATTTTATTTTCAAATCACATCATAAAGATGTTTCCAAAATATCAATGTTTTGGGTGATGAGCAACAGTGTCCTCTAGAGGAGACAACCACAACATTTAGAAGGAAAAAAAAACAAGTGCAACAATTTTAAAAGAAGTAAGAAAAAGAGATACTCTGCATGGTGCGCTAAAACAGATACACTGTGTTCATTACTGGTTTGTAAGCATAGCTTATTCACTTTTAAAAGATAAATGTGATTGTTTAATTCACAAAGCATTCATTTAAAAACTATAAATCTGAATCCGAAACCAATACCCGAGATAAAGGACAAAAAACCCAAAGCTCTCGTCTTTTCCTTTTTGCCAGAATAACACTGAAATCCCTGAGAACACTTTCTTGTCAAAAAAATTAAATTCTTGTTAAATACTCATTTCAGAAAAAGAAACCTATATAATACACTGCTTTAACACTCACAGGAAAAAATAATTCGCTTATTGTCTCCTTAGATGCTGCAAAGCTTTCCTGGTGCTTTAAATGCTCAGCAGCTTCACAATCAGGAGGAGCAGACCAACCGGACAGCAGACAGTCATTGACACTCTCCACAAGGAGGGTAAGCCACAAAAGGCACAGCAAAACAAACACTGTTTGGTCAGTGTTGTATTAAAGTATATTCATAGATAGTTTAATGGAATGTGGGAAAAATAAGAGCCACAGCCTTAAGAGGATTGTCAAGAAAACATTTTCTGAAAATTTCACTCAAATTAAAAGCTGTTTTTTAAACAACACTGGATGTTGTTCATTAGTGAAACATCATAAAAGCCTGGTGTGACTAAACTATATTTCCAATTGTTTTATTCACAAGTATCTACTTGTTTGCATTTAAAGTGTACACCAGTTTTCACTATTTTATTTTTAATTTGCATGTTCTTTTCATGTTTTTTTGTGGGCTTTACAGTTTTCAGAAAATAGTATCAATACATACTACACTAATAGTATCAATAGAAAAAATTTAATCAGTTTAGACTGATTTTCAATAAATGCAAACCTTAAAGACTGGAAAATATATCTTTATATATATAAAAATATATATTTTTTATGTATCATTTATAAAATAATTCAGGTCTGAAGGGGTTAAGTGCTTCATAAGGAGTGGACTGAGACTGGGGTCAGAGCTACACTCAGATGATAATACATTTATTTATTCTTAAAATATAATTGTAGAGCACTATTATAAAGGATTGTAGCGAGCTCTCTTCTGGTACGAGGTCTGTTTGTTTTTTGGCATCTAGTAACAGCCTCCTGGAGAAGCACACTAGCAAACACAGCCATGTGCAGGAAAAAGCCAGAGGCATCAGTCAAATACAGCTCTGTGTTTCTTGAAAATGTTTTCTAAATGTTTTTGAAACTGATTCACTGAGATCCAAGTGCAAACTTTGCTAAAAAATAAAAATGCTGCAAGCTCTGAAAAAATCCCAAACTCATTTCCTGACCCTACCCCTCTCTCTCCTTATTCACTTCCTGTCAAAAACTCCATTCTCAAAGAGACGAGTAAATTAAAGCTTACGAAACTTTACTTAAATGCCCTTTTATTTGAAGTGCACGGGTGGCTTTATTTACTTCTACTTCTTGCTCTTCTCAGTCCGAGTAAAAAGAGGAGGTTCTTGGCTCCTTCTTGCCAATAAAGGATAAGATCCACATAGTACAACACAAACATATTTTAGAATAACTGTTGTGAATTTACCACACAGTCAATAAAAATCCAAAACGAATTTTCCACAAATCTTTTGAGTACTTTGAACTTCTTATGCAGCACGTCCAAAAAAACAACAAAAAAGGACACAGATCACCAAATAACCAGCATTAATTGTTACTAGTGACAAAACTCTGCAATGCTCTGATTGGCCGTCAGTGGAGGTGGTGTAAGTTCTTTTAGCGTCCACACATTTTAAGTACTTTGGTACTATGAATGCTTCAGGTTTACAGTGTAGCTTTAAATGTCAGATTCCTTGTGTAAAGCCACTGTTGAGTGAGGAACAACCTCAGAAGTATCTCTCACCTGTTTTAATGCTCAGTGCTACAATGTTCTAGTTTAAGATTAAATATGCTTTTGAAATCAAGGTCAATCCGGGTTGTTCCCAGTTTTGCAATAAAAAACAAAAAACAAATCATAGAAATAGATTTTCTATCTAATTTGCAGTTCATAGTGCGAGAACTGCAAATTCCTGTGTAAGGAAAAGGTAATTTGAGAATTAGAAAGAACTGTGCTAGAAGTGCACCAGAGTCAGAACATCAAGAGAGAGCCACAGACAAATCCATGGACAGCAAATACCAGTCCTTGTGTAAACTGGAACATCTTATGACTAGCATTTAATTTGGAAGTCAAGGTTACAGAGCCTTGAACAGAATATGTGCTGCTTCAAGTCAAGTGTGAAGCTGTGGAGCTCTGCGTCTGCTGGGGTTGGTCCACTGGGTTTTCTGAAGTCAACTCAGACATCAATTTGGTAATTTCACCGCAGAGTTGTTCTGCTGAACAGCTTCTAAAGTTGCTGATGACTGGGTACAGCCCATGTTACATTGGCTGCAAACCTTTCAGAATCTCTGGGGAACTGACGATGAGAGACAACAGGCCCTCCATGATCTGAAGAACACCATCAAAGCATTCCGATCCTTCCACATGAGCACAGCCACAAGCTGAAGGCCCGCTTGCCACACAGCACCGATGCAGCAATTCATGCAAAAGAGCACGAATGATTGGGAATGAGGATGTTAATTGTCACGAGGTCAATGAGGATCAACCCAGCATTGGTGATCCTCCAAAAACTTTGCTCAATGAAAACGGACGGGAGCATGTTAACAACTACAGATCATCAATCCAGGAAGTGCCCAGAACTGGAGCCAGTGGAGGAACTTCTTCCACATAGCAGAGCCAGGTGAGGGATTTCAGGTGAAGAAGTTGGAGATGATTGGAAATCTCTGAGGTGAGTAGTTGCCTCTGGAGAGCAGAAGTCAAGGTAATGGTATATCTTCCAGGATCAGGGAAAGAGTCTGTACCAGCTTTGAGGTGTGTGATTGGTTGGCATCGCTGCAGGTGAATTTTGGTTATTTAATGGCTGTGTGGTGCATTCCTGACACGAGTTTACTCTGTATTTCATTCTGTGTGTGTAAACACTATAGTACTGTTAAAACAAATATTCTTGTTTGGGTTGCACTTATCAAGGTTTGCTTGATGGATTTAATTACATTTTTTTCGTCCATCTTCTCCAAGAAAGGATGGTAATTATTCTTAACCGAGCTCAACTCACAAACTTAAAATGTGCAATACGAAAAAATGCAACAATTAAAGCCCAACTTCATCAATAATCCACGAGAACTCATCTTAATCGATTTTAATCCTTGTAATGCTTCATCATGTTGAGCAGGAATCGCATGCTCAGATACATCACAAACCAGAGGTAAATGAACGCAACTGTCGCGCTCGGTAAAATAGAGTCCAGCGCCGGCTGTCAGTCAGCCTCCGGAGTCTCGCAGCTGATTGGTGCTGCGCGTCTATGACGCGGCTGACGTAAGGAGCTCAAACACGTGGGCCTCACATAAACAAAGGCACATTGGCAGACAGAGCTCTACATCCCAGTGAAGAGCTCAGAGATCCGTGGACGCACGCTGTACTGGAGATTTACTCACGCACACCTTCTCGAGCGCATGGATACGAGAGATTCGCGGATGGTCTGCTGAGGTAAGGGCTTTCATCCTCTGCTATTCCGTTTTAAACTGTTTGGAATTACTTTTAGCTGTTGAATTTCCTCTGCGGTTTATTATGAGAGCACACATACCACCTGCACCCTTTTCTTAACATAGTTGGGGTAAAATTAAAAAAGGCAGCTCTCCCCAAACAAAGTGGGCCACGGGGCTATGCGCAACTTTACCATGGTGCAAGACCAAGTGATGATTTTGTGTTTTATTTGAAGCAGAAGCCAGAACTGATCGTGAACAACGTTATTACCACCACCACCACCACCACCACCTATTTCGAGACCTGCAGAGGAAGAGCGCCACGACTGAAGGTATTTGCGTCCTTCGGATTCCTGGAGAGTCGCATGCAAGATTATATCGCTCCTAAGTGATGTTTCAAGCCTTTTTTTGTGTGTTGCGTCCTGTAGCCATGCCCTGCGTCCAGGCTCAGTATGGCTCATCCCCGCAGGGCGCCAGTCCCGCATCTCAAAGCTACAGCTACCACACCAGCGGAGAGTACAGCTGCGATTTCCTCACGCCAGAGTTTGTGAAGTTTAGCATGGACTTGACCAACACTGAAATCACCGCCGCCACGACCTCTCTGCCCAGCTTCAGCACCTTCATGGACAACTACAACACCGGTTATGACGTGAAGCCACCCTGTCTTTACCAGGTGCCCCACTCTGGAGAGCAGTCCTCCATCAAGGTGGAGGACGTCCAGATGCACGCGTACCACCAGCAGAGCCACTTGGGGCCACAATCAGAGGAGATGATGGCCCATTCGGGGCCTGTGTACTTCAAACCGTCCTCACCTCATGCACCGGGAGCGGCCAACTTCCAGGTCCAGCCTAACCACATGTGGGAGGACCCGGGCTCTCTGCACACGTTTCATCAGAACTATATGACCACGCATATGATCGACCAGCGCAAGAACCCCGTGTCCAGGCTTTCCCTCTTCTCCTTCAAGCAGTCTCCGCCGGGGACACCTGTTTCCAGCTGTCAGATGCGCTTTGAGGGGCCTCTCCACGTGTCCATGGGGCACGACAGTCCCGGAGCGCACCGAGCCCTTGACGGGCAGAGTTTTGCGGTGCCCAGTGCCATCAGGAAACAGGCGGGCATCGCGTTCACGCACTCGCTGCAGCTCAGTCATGGGCACCAGCTAATGGACAGTCAAGTGCCGTCACCCCCATCACGAGGATCTCCATCCACCGAGGGTTTATGCGCGGTGTGCGGAGACAATGCGGCGTGCCAGCACTATGGAGTACGAACATGTGAAGGATGCAAAGGCTTCTTCAAGGTATTTCTAATTTAACCATTGCTCCTCAAAAAAGAGAATCCGAATAATTTCACATCTAACAAGAACACGGGAATCTTTTGCCGGGATGACAAGGGAATAGGAGACTGTTCAAAAAGTCTCTTCAGTCAGAGATAATCAATTCAATGTTTGGTTTTTTTTTTTTCGCGCCGTCTCATTGTCGTGATTTTCTCGTTCCAGCGCACGGTACAGAAGAACGCAAAATACGTGTGTTTAGCCAATAAAAACTGTCCCGTGGATAAACGGAGGAGGAACAGATGTCAGTATTGCAGATTTCAGAAGTGTCTGGTGGTCGGGATGGTGAAAGAAGGTAAATCTCAAACTGTCAAATTCCCGGCTCTGTGCGCGTTGAGGGAAGCCTTTGCTGTGCAGACACTGTCACCTTTGATTTCATTGCTTTACAAAGTTTTAAACAGTGGTTCGATGTGTTGACAGTTGTCCGGACTGACAACTTAAAAGGTCGGAGAGGACGCCTACCATCTAAACCCAAAAGTCCGCAAGATTCTTCTCCGCCGTCTCCACCGGTCAGTCTGATAAGCGCTCTGGTCAGAGCTCACGTGGACTCGAACCCCTCCATGAACAGCCTCGATTACACCAGAGTAAGTTTCACTGTTTTAAATGTTTCCCCAACATTTGTTCTTAAGAGTTGTCAAAAGCGCGCGAGGAACTTTATGCATCGGATAAAAGAGAATCTTGAATTTAACGCCATCCACATTTCACTGCTGGTTTCAACTCATTAAGGGTGGCGTATTTTATTCTCTAAATTGCTTTAAGAAAGCAGCAAGTGAAATACAGACTCGAGTTAAATTAAAAGAGGTGGGGGCTCTCTCCTTTCTCGAAATGCGCTGCGCAATTTCACGGGTTATATATTTTAAGAGAGTTTATTAAGTCTAAATTAAATTCCAGTTCCAAGCCAACCCGGACTACCAGCTGAGCGGGGATGACACGCAGCACATCCAGCAGTTCTACGACCTCCTCACCGGATCCATGGAGATCATTCGCGGCTGGGCAGAGAAGATTCCGGGGTTCACCGACCTTCCCAAACCAGACCAGGACTTGCTATTTGAGTCGGCCTTCCTGGAGCTCTTCGTGCTGCGACTGGCGTACAGGTGCGGCCTCGAAAGCAGCGGCTTGTTCCATTAGGAACTGATCTGAAATCCATGAACTCTATTATCTGTTTTAGATCCAACCCGATGGAAGGCAAACTGATCTTCTGTAACGGCGTGGTTCTGCACAGACTGCAGTGCGTCCGCGGCTTCGGGGAGTGGATCGACTCCATAGTAGAATTCTCGTCAAACCTCCAAAACATGAACCTCGATATTTCTGCGTTCTCCTGCATTGCTGCCCTTGCCATGGTCACAGGTGAGATTAATTGGGTTTCGGTTGAAATGGTCATAAAACACAGGTTTATTTTGAGTGAAAAGCTCATGCAGAAATGTTGTTTTATTTTCGCAGAGAGGCACGGACTGAAGGAGCCTAAAAGGGTGGAAGACCTTCAAAACAAGATCGTGAACTGTCTCAAAGATCAGGTGACGTTCAACGGAGGCAGTTTGAACCGCCCGAATTATTTGTCCAAACTCTTGGGAAAACTGCCCGAACTGCGTACACTGTGCACGCAAGGTCTCCAGCGCATCTTCTACCTGAAACTAGAAGATCTGGTCCCACCACCTGCAATAATTGACAAGCTCTTTCTTGACACTCTGCCCTTTTAAAATGTGGAACGAGAGGACTCGAAAACTATAAGACACAACCTCAAAAACTTCCAGAGACTTTTGGTCTGCTCTTGAAACCACCTTCACTTCTTTAGACCAAACATCGCCATATGACGCGCGCTTTCAAGAGGCACCGAGGAACCAACGCCTGGAAAACACCTCGCAAAAAAATTACAATATTCTTTTTTTATAACGGGAAATAGACTTTGGTATTCAATTCAAACCCCGATTATTAGTTTCTCGGCTTCCTTTAAGTAGGTAAACATAGAAAAAATATTGTCTAAACAATGGCTGATGATCTGCCTGATTTTGGAAAGAAAATAATTAACACGAAATGGTAATCATGGGGAAAAGAGTAGAGTGTATTATACGTCATTTCTATAAACATATTCAATAGATTTATGTGATTTATATGACATGTATAAAGCTTGTACAGAGACCTTTTTTATTTTATAACCTGTGCCTGTGTATCTCTGTCACGTGTAGAGGAGACGCATGTTGTAGAGGACTTATGTCTCTAATACACACATTATAATCCGGACACTATGTAGTCTGTTAGATTTTATAAAAGATTCGTAGTCTTGAGGCAACTTTGAAACACGGCACATTGTGGATAAACGAACGTTCTCGTCTGTACAGGTAAAAAAGGGACCCATGGTGTGTGTAAAATTGTCAGACATTTGTTTGTGTGTGTTGTATGTATTGTTGCTGTTTAATATAAACGTTCAGATATTTATTTTGAGTTAAAGCACGGTGCAGCTGGAATCATTTCACGCGCATCAGCGGCGTCTTTGTTAAATGTCGCAAATGTGATTTCCTTTGCCTCTCCCTGGAGCTAGGTGTGTGACGATCATCACTGCCTTTTCTATGGTTTAATCACATGTCCTGCAAAGCGTTCGGTGGTCAGTCCGAGCCATCAGAAAGGAATATTTAATGTTTACAAATAAAACATTTAAATAATATCCGAACCGGAACTCTTGTGTCTTTCATCGCGTTCCAAAATGCAAGGGCGGGAATTTGGATTTGTTTCTCTAAACAACAAATAAAAGCGCATAGAACATTCATTTTAAACAATATTAATCGTTTCTAATCAGCAAAATTGCACCCCCGAGAGTTAAAAATGACAACAAAGCGGCTGCAAGGACCTCATTGAAATTAATCCAGATCCTTACTTTGTTTCGTTGTTATAGTTACATTCAATTTAAATTTATTAACTTCCAGCAACAGGTTTTCCACCTGTGCGCTGAATGTTTTTAAATTCGATTTCACACTAAACATGTTGGCAAAATGAATTGTAATTTCTTGCAACATTTCAATAATTTAAGAGACCCAATCACGTCGTACATTTATTTACTATTTAACTTCAAAATCGACAGTGGGAACTTGTGCGTAAATGCATTCATTTATAAACAATAGAAATATTATTTGCGTAAAAGCATCTAATGAAATCTTTTCTCATCTTTCTGCTTTGATCAGAAAATCAATTTTTTATATTTGTGTTGCGAATGAAAACATAAAAATCGAATAAAATTGTTGCCAAACTTTAGTGATATTTTGAGAGTTGTGGTTGTAAAATAAAACGCGCGCTTGAGGCTCACGACTTGCATTTGTTGCATCCGCCTTTGTCCAAACTAACACATTTAATTTTTTTTATTTAAAACGATCTTTTACAAATTCTACCTCGATTCTATTATTATGATTTTTACCATCATTTTATACATGTTTTCCACACATCTAAAATGTGCACAATATCCCCCTAATGCTTTTGTTTTAACTGATCTCAGAGTGTCCCAGACAGAAAGTGGCCAAAGCGATGCGCGCTTGCCTCGCAGTGGATTTCTGCACAACCCTGTCACTCAGCATCCGCGTCAGCCCCGCTCAGAAAGGACACGAAGGTGCCTCTGGGCAACGCTCACAATCTCTTTCTCTCTTCTCCTTCAGCTTCCACAATCTTTGGCATGGCTGATCTTTTCAAAGTTCTCACAAGGAAAAGAATTGTCGGTATAATTAGATCTTAAATGCAACAAAGGAGAGATTAATTCCAAGTCAAATTGAGATTACACTCAAAAGTAGTTTGCTGACATTTAGCGGATCAGTTGGAGGGATACGAGCGCGTTCCGTGTTGACTGAAAGAATCATTTATGCTGCACGGGCCTAATCTCTGCGTAAAGTACGAGGTGGAAGCGATGCGCGGCAGAGAAACGCGCTCGCTTTACACGTGTCGCAGACTTTTCTCTGGTCTGACAAAGAGCCTCTTCTCCTTGGCTCAGTAAGCTTCAGCTGCAGATGATGTAAAAGCAGACGGAAACAACGCGCTCCATCCGCGAGATGCTCCAAACCCGCAGCCACTTTGTCTTAAGTGCTGCAGCAGGAAACCTGAGAGGAAGTAAATTATAATGCTGCGCTCTTCTCGAGCAGCTCTGTCCGAGATGATGCCCTCAAACACAGTCATCAAGTCTCCCTCCTGAATCTTGGTCCTCAGACACAACGCAATTGATCTTCACCGCTGGGGTCTTGTCACCTTGCAGGAAGTCCCTGAAATAATAAACTTTTTTTGTGAACATAATTTATTACTAAACCCGTTCCACCGTAAAACGCACTCAGATTGAAATAGAGGCCCCTCATGTGTTTAGCGTTTAGTGCTTGTTCATAACGAGTATTATCAAAGCTCATGGGAAAATATTCTTAGTTTCTGAACATCAGCTATATTTTATTTGGTATAATTAGAATCACTCGTTTTACACAACACAATTTGTTTTAACTTGATCAGATACAAAATGAGCATTATGTTACACTGTTCAACAAAATCTTTCAAGGTCTCTCTCTCTCTGAATAGAGTTGAGTTTATTGCGTGTGTAACATCATCTTATCAGAACTAAAATAATTCCATTCTACAACCGCCACCAATTCTGTGAATCTGTTTCGAAGCATCTGCAGAGAAATAACTTCATGAAAAACAAGAATGAGGTATTTGTAGATCACATGTTTGATAAAAAAAAGAATTAGTTTATTGACAATCAAACTTTCTTTGATCAGATGCTGTTTTTTTGTAAGTTTTATTTCATATTAACATAAAAAAAGTATTGGTTTACATTCCTTACTTTCTTTGGTGGTCAAAATAAGATAGAATAATAAAACAAACTCAAGTTTCGTCTTTGCACTCTAGTTTTTTTCCTGTGCATGCCACATAAATTGAAATGTGATTTTTTTTTCAGTGACTAAGATTTTTAACATGGCATTATCAGTGCAGTAGTTTGCTGCACTCTCACAGGACATTAGCAACAAAAAAGTAGATCCAAATAGAAAGATTGAAAGGAATTGAGAACGAATCAAAATATATATTTACAGTGGAAAGCATGATTTTCAACTCTCTGTTACAGATTGAAATCAACTGAAATAAAAAGTTACACAATGTAGCCATAAAAATAACAACCTGTAAAAAGCTTTTTGAGAAGTTATTCCATCCCAGAGCCACGATAGCATCTAGTGTGACCATCTTGGACCATTGCAAGACTAAAACATCTTTTGACCCTTACAAACCTGCAACCACAAAAAGTGGGAGTTGCGATAAAAAAAGGCAGAAACGAAAGCACTGTTCCAACAGACATCATCACAGAATATTATTGTCTGATCAGATGTGCCTTTAAACAATTACTGGGGTGTTCAGGTAGGGGTAGCCCCTCTGGTGGGAAAGCAGGGTCCCCATGCACTTGTCACTCGGCTCTCACCTGTGGCTCCAAGCAGCTGTGGCAAACACAGCGGCCACACCCCGGGTAACAGCTTCGACAAAATGGCTAAACCTCATAGAGGGTTGCTGTTCATACTAATTTGTAGAATCACCTGCTATACTTTAATTTAACCAGTTGGTCAAACCCTCCCAGGAGGGTCCGTTTGCAGGTATTCGTGGTGGTTTCAGATCCACATATCAATCTCAAGAACGTGTTCGTTTTACTCGCGCATCGATGTCCATCATCTGCAGCTCAAGTTTGTTTTGCTGTGACCACAAACAAGGTGATTTGTGTAACTCGTGGTTAAATAAACCCTTTTCATTCTCACGACTCACCTAAATAATGACATTCAATTACCACGCTTTTAAAAGATATAAAGAAACACAGGCAAGAAGATTTTGATGACTAAAAGTCTGTTATTTACAGAGTGCACCGTCTTCAGTCATTTGATGTCGTACTGTAAAATGTCACAGCGATAGACATGTGCTGACACCGAACCCACACCACACTCTACTCTACATCACCACATCTCTGCCGCTCACTCAACTATTGAGATTTACTTTAGTTCATTTGGCTCTTTCTCCTTACGTTTCGTGTGATTGTTGCGTTCTGAGCCTGGGGTGTCAAACCCTCACGGGCTGGAACCTTGCAAACAGCCTGAAGGACGTAACGAGCTGCATCATCAGGGGCGTTTAGTTAAGGTCGGAGCTAAACAGTACTTTTTTGGATGGAGAGAAACAAACATTTCCAGACTTAAACTCTTCAGGTCCTCACGGTCTCTTGGTGTCTCTGGGACTGCTTGAATATGGTTTATCTCATACCTCTCTGACCACCAGCCCCATATCTCCATCCATCTCTGCTCCTCATGTACCTGGATCCTCTCACTACGCTTGGATTATTTTTTGCTGCTTTGTGTCTGTGTTGTGCTCATGTCTAGAATAGACATAATACTATGATGTAGGCTCCACGGGTCAGTGTGTGTAAGATCATACACAGCATTGTGCGAATGTATTTCAACCCTAGGTTCAAGGAGGGGGTCAAAGGTCACCGTTGACTTATAATGGCCATTGAGGAATGAGAAGGGGCACCGAAAATATCCTCAAGATGAAACATGATTGGTGATTCATAGTAACAGCTTAACACTTTTTATGACATCACAGACCACTCCATACCAACCAAACTGTTTACCCTAGTAACCAAATTTTTACAACTCTATCTCATTGTGGAAAACTAATTGAGAGATGGGGGTTTGTTAAAAAGGGAACATTATATTGTCACTCACCCCTCTATGGTAACCAGACTGGTTACCCTAGCAACCAATTTAGCATATCTCCATCTCAGCTTATGAGAATCTTAGAGAAATGGGGGTTATTTTAGTCAAAGTGACACAGAGAACATTATATTGTTACTGACTTCTCCATAGCAACCCAAGAGTTTACCATAGCAACCAAACTTGGTAAAGCTTTATCTTAGCTTATGTGGCGGTTTCTTGTGACATCAAAATTTAAAAAAAAAAAACATCAAAGTTTGTGTGCAAATTATTTTATGTGCAGATTTTTTTTAAATCAAAGAAATGACTGCTAGCCTCTCAAAAAAAAAAATCTAGCAACAACCTGCTAACCTCATCTGCCCAGAAGGAGTGAGTCAGTGAGAGAGAGAGAGCTCAATCTGCAGGTTCCAAAAAAAGAGCAAAATAAAAATTGTGTGCACAGCGGAGAGGAGGAGAGGGAACAGCGATGATTCAACGATAAAAGAAGCGAAATACACCTGATTATCACAGAGTTGAACGCCGTCAGATAGACAGTTTGGAGTCATTTCAGAACTCGAGAGGAAAGGGAGAAGACAAGAGGTCGCAATTATCCCGGGCAGTTCCTGTGCTACCCGCCACATATGCCCCTAATGTATTCCAGCAGCACTTGTCTGTGGCACACAGGGAAAATTCTAATTAAAGGGGGAGGGAATTCTGACACATGTGAAGAGCAGATCAATATTTAGCTCCAGAGTCGGAGACTTGAAGCTTCCTGGCTGGCCGGCCAAGTGTACTCAAATGGGATGCTTATTTATCAGCATGTTGTTTTTGATCTTGAATCTCACAGTTATTAAATCAGTAACGCTTTAAAAATTTTAGATAAAAAGAGTCTTCAGTCATACACAGTTTGCAGGACCTCAGGAGATGCAGCTGATGGGTTGGAACTAAAACCTGCCGGACTGTGGCTCTCCAGGAGCATCATCGGACATGCCTGGGTTATGATTTTTATTAATATTCTTATTACTTTTATAAAATTTTTATTAGTTGTGTAAAAAACAGCCTTTCCAGACATTTGCTGCTGATAAATCAACAAAGGATAAAACTAATCAATGGAAAAAGCCCTTGTGAAGATGCTCCAAACACAAACGGAGATGCAAAGCTAAGATCAGCACTGGTACAACATCAAGTGCCACACAACTAAAAATACACATAATAGAATAAAAGTCTTTAATAGAATAAAAAAAAAAATTATTCCAATTTTACCCAGTATACCCGTCTGATTGTATTCAGAGTGCTGACTTTAAACAATTAAACCACCTTTTATCTAAAGTGGGGGTGGGGTCAGTTTAAAATTGCACTGAATATGAATTTCTGGACTTTTATTATGTCACATGTGTTCAGGACCAATGTATAAGTGTTATGAGAAACATGGAAATTATGACATTAATCCACTCCATAAATAACATTTGAGTCAATTGTATTTGTTCCTAGTTTCAAGTGTCATTTTTTATTATTTAATTTAATATAAGAGTCTACAATAGACTGTTTTTCTTTCATTCATTCAAGATTTATCTCTAACCTTTTAAGGGTTTTACAGGCAGAAAAGGAAACATTAAGAAGTATTAATTTAAGTTTCACTGCAGGATTCTTAAGTTCTTCCAATTAAACCACAGGTGGTCCATCAATTTAACAATCTTTTTCTTATTATTCAAGAACAGCTATATTTATATTATATAATTGTATTATTACATTAAATATGACATTTTAGTTTATATTTAAATAAATTAATCAAATGTATGCACATCAATTTTAATACAACTAATACAAACACCTTAAACATACTGACTTATTTAGACAAAAAAAAGTATTTCACCTGAAACATAATTGACAAACAAGCACTCAATATTTGCAAAAGACATTAAAATAAATACAAACAAAAGAAAAGAATACAAAAAAAGGAATCAAAGTAAAGTCAAGGTAAAGTAAGCAAACAATAAGCAGTGATTCCAACTTTAATATTGTTTTTAATCATATTCAGATTATTTGTGTTTTTATTGTATTGGTCCTAATTTTTCTTTATTGTTCGCAACAAATACATTTATTTTATTGTCTTTTTTTGCACTTTGCTTTGTTTTAGATTGTAGCCTCTATAAAATGCAATGATCAAAGAGCAAATCTCAGAGATGTCATGCATGGATCCAGGAGTATCATCAAAAACAAGAGGAAATACAAAGTTCTCACTGGAAACCAGATGAACAGAAAGAACAATGTCACAAACTCGACTTTTGATGCACACGAGGCACGGCTGTAGTTCGAGTTTTGAATTGCTGCCTTTTTATGCTGAGACTCGGAGACAGAGAGTCCAGTAACAGTGATAATGATCCTAGATGAGAAGGGGGACAGATATCGAGGAGGGGGTGGATCAGTACGGAGGATGTCCCCTGCTCGACTCATGTCAGCACATCTACATGTTCCTGTGTGTAGCTGACACCAACAGCACTGCTTTCTAGCTCGATTCACTCCAATTAAGAGCCCTCCAACTGCGCTGCCAGACACATGCAGCAGTGACACACAACGCTCCATGATCTGTCTCCACCTTGGCGTAATGAAGGAATTTTAAGAGTAAAAGCAGGACGTCTGCAGCTCAGCCAAATTAACCATGAAAGAAAGAGAAGGAATGATGCTGAGACACGGCAGATGCTGATAAAAAAGTTCCACAAGGTTCAGTTCTTGGTCCTGCACGACTTCCTTTAAAGCAATCATGGAAAAACATGGCTTCTTCTACTATTGTTTAGATGACAACTTTCAACTCCACCTGCTTGTTGATCCAGTTATGATCCACATAGACGACTGTCTGAAAGAAATGTCAACATGGACAGAGTCAAAGATGGAATTGCTGGATAATCCCACCAAACAACGGAAGTCCTCAACAATCGTCCAAGTGATCTTGGATATTCAAAACATCTCGATCAAGAAAAACAGAGCATTCAATTCAACATCTAGCTCCATCAATGGTCGTATCTAGACTAGATCCTAAAAATAATGAAGTACTTCCTTCTTTCCTTCCTGTGCATTCAGAACCCTTCAAATGATACAGAACTCAGCGGCTCGAATGATTTTCATGAAACCCCATCAATCCTCTCTCCACTGGCTTCCCATTGCAGCCTTCTCTTTCAAAGTTCCCAGCTGATGGAACTCTCAATCCCAATCTGAAGAGCAGCCCTTAAAGCCTTTAGGTTGTTGCTTTGAACAAAATCATCTGCTAAATGCATAAATGCTAATGTTTCTTTTTTAAATCATTACTTTTATTACATTTAAATGTTCATGGTGTGGCAGCCTGCATCTCTTCACAACACGACCATCACAATCACCTGCCAATACTTACCTCATCAGCCCATCACCGCCAAAGTGTCCATCGTCAGTCAATCCCTTCCTGGACTCCCTCACTGAGCTGCTACTCTTGTTTACTCACCTGTGCTGCCCTTCCTCTCTATATCCAAAGTACAGCTTCCTGTGCATTTCCTGTTGGTTCTCCGCATTGCTGAGCACCCGAGCTGGACCCTATTCATGGAGTTTGACGCACACCTCGGATACTCATCCTCAGTGAAGTACTTACCTTTGGACTACTTACCGGAGACTTCGGAGCAAATGCAATCTTTCCCATTGAAGAGCTGGAACTGTGTGAATGTGTTTACCACAAGAGTGTGTTCAATAAACCTCCCGTCGTTGTCTGTCTGCTATGCTGCGACACATGGTCCCCTAGAAGAGACACAGCCATCCATCAAGATCACTCCCACGAATCCTCCTGCAGACGATCAGGCCAATGGATTAGTTATCCAATCAGAACCATCCATCTCCCTCGGTTAAAAGGCTCACCCAAGCACCTCCTGTATTGTCAGATCTACAGTTCACCCCCTTTACTCTCCATGATTGTTCCCTGCCTTCCTGGATTCTCCCGTGCTCATTTCTTCTGGGTTTGTACCTAGGTCCTACACAACCAAATGGGGCAGTGTCCCAAACCTCAAATTTTATCTGTTGATTGATTCTTCTTACTCCTCTTTATTTTCTCTTTAAAGTATGACAAAGGCCAAAGGAAACAGTAAAGAGACGTAGAGATAATTGCATGGAAGATTCAAGGAGTAGAAAAAAACATACCACTCCTCAGCTTTATTTTCTTAGCAAGAAATGTTCAGAAACTGTTTGCTGACACTCTTTTGTTAAATTCAAATAAAGCCTGTTTTAAACTGATTCCAAGCTCTTGAACACCTTTTCAAACCCCAAATTGACCAAATCTTAAACCTGATAAAGAGCCATCATCAATCAAAGGAAGATATTAGGGCCACCTTATCATTATCAGGTGAAGTAAAATGATTAGAATTCTGATCAGGAAATGCAGTTATTTCTACTTTAACGAACCACCTTGATCTCCAACACTCCTACAGAGCGCTCACAGCACAGACACGACCCCCCTGGATCGATTCAGCCCCTGAGCAGCGCACCATTTTTTACCCGTGCGCAGTAACATTATGTCTCGGGTCTTTAACTCTGTAACTGAATTCCTGCTTGGAAAATTCAATTGGAGTTTTCCGTCCCTAGCCCCGAATGCATTTTGATTGAATTTGCTCCACAAAATACATGTAATATACATATTGTTTATTTGGTTTGGTGGAGGCAAAATAAAAATAATGATTCATTTAGGTTTCAAAAATCCCAAATGGACCACAAACAGCAAAAATAAATATTCTTTAATTGAATACAGCAAACCCAGATTGCTGGTATTAATTCCCGACATTTGCTATAAATAGATCCGTCATTCATGGGACACAGGATTTAAATCTACCAGAATCGAGTTATGAAAGGTCAAAATCTCTTAACAGTTTGAGACAATCTCATCAATTCCCTGCATCCCAAAAAACATGCATTGGCAATCAGAAATCTGAATATTTCACCGGTTTTGAGCTTTTCTCCAGCAACTGTGTCTAATTTCAAATTAAACAGCTTTTTTTATTAGTCTAGAAATAGTGTTTCGTACTTTCACGACAGCTTGTTCTTACAAAAACACTTTTTTTCAACCAAACTGAACAGGTTTTTTTGTGTAAAAAGTTATATTTGCTTTCAGGGGTGTGTGTGAGAGAGTATGCAATTGTAAATCATAAAACCAAAGAAGAATATAAAACATGTTTTGTGGAGTGGGTAAATGTCAAGAGGAAGCTGCATCTTATTTCACAGTGAGAAATCTAATCCTGTATTGAGCCTCATGGAAATATTATATTTATGAACAATCTGCAAGCGAAAAGAATAATAAAAAAAAAAGTTTTTGTATTTTCTCCTTTATTGCAAATGATGTAAGAAGGTTTGTTCGTTCTGTCTTTCTAATATGAGAAAAAGAAGCTCCTGCAGTCTGCAGACAGCAGATACATCAGCGTTATCTTGACCGAGTGGAGATTACAAGGAGACAGAGAAGATGGATTTCTGATCCAGATGAGAAATTAGAATCTAGCTTCACTGATTGCGAGAGAAAATAAATATTTTTGATATAAACTTGATCTATTTGTTTAGTACAGTTTCATTACACAATAAATCCAAAACAAACCTGGAATTGTACAAAAAATACAACTCTGTGTATTATATGATCATTTTAACTGCAACTCTATAACAACAAAAATATCATGTGTAAAGTTCTAAGCACGTTTTGTACCAGAACTTTGATCACAAGCCATATCACAGGTATTGTACTTCCAATGGTTATCCCTTCAGCTTCCATTAGGGTTCTGTGAAGTAAAACTGACAGATCATGGTTTTTTCACATTTCAATTTCCTTTACCTTACAAACTATGTATTATAACTTGTGTAATGTTCATTTAGAACCAAAATATCTAATCTGATCATTTTTTATATTGCTAGATTTATATGTGAAATCGAAATTAAACAACAGCTGGGTCACTTAATTCAAAAACAGCTGCTGTGATTGCCAAACACACCTTCTGGTTAACTTTTTTAAAAATGAGATTTTCTACCAGTGAGAAAATATTTCTGCAGCTTCTCAAACTTTAAAACTTAATTCGAAGATTTCAGGGGGATGTCTTAGTCCTCAACCTTCCTTGCATCATCCACCAGTTTATGCAGAGAAGTGGCAGATATACACAGCAAGAATTAAACAATAGCGGTGCCTGATTTGTAGATTGTGTACATTGCTGTCTTTGGGCTTTGCAAAAGCTGCTTCTCCAACCAGAGTTTCTGAAGAAGGGTAAAATGTAAATGCAGATGTAAACTTGTCTGTATCGTTTAATTGGACCATAAAGAGTACAAAGTAGAGCAGTTCAGAACCCCTTTTAGAGACAATCGATTTATTTCAAGCTGAGTTATATTCATGCACACTTCAGTTGAGAGCAGGAATCTCAAGCGTCACAATAAAACAATTTAATTCCAACAATCCACATTATGCTCCGGTTGCCAGATCATTTGATGTGTTTGTATGTGTTTTTTTTTTCATCAGGGACATCAATGTGATGTTGAAATCAGCTTGGTGTTGAGCGTCACACTTCTGTAACACGTCTGTCGTCCTGCTTTAACACACACGCTCCAACACCTCCAGATGTGAGAGAGAGTGAAAAATATGAGCATGAGAGACAAAAAGAGAAGCATGGCCTTTTAAAAGAAAGAAGAGTAGCACTTCCTGTCTCGAAGGAAAGAACGTATAATTTGCTGTAATGGCCCAACAATAGCAGAGTTTCTCTGTGGAGAAATTACAGTGAAAAATGCTGCTAAGATTTCTTTTTCTGACAGAAACAGATCTGCAGTGTACAGAAGTCTTGTTTACTTGGTAAAATAGCATCAATTAGGAGAAGATGGTGAAATTAGCATACGCTCTTAATGGACTAGCCTTTGCTGAGGGTTCTCAGGGAGCAGCGGCTGGGAGGAGTGGGACATGTTCTGGAAAAGCAGGAAAAGGTCATGTGTCTTCTGTCTTCAGGTGAATGCATTTTCTCATACTTGTGCATTTTTCTCCTGGATTCACGGCGAAATATATCATAGGAGAAAGGTTTGCAGTGATTTATGGAGGAAGGGTCATAGCGTACGCATTACGTAAATGTATGTTGAAGAAAAAAAAATGTGTTTGTTGGTTTGTTATTTTTGAATTATCATTTAATTCATCAAGTAAATTCATCATTTGACTCTTTAGGAGTCAAGTATGATATAAATAAACCCCTTCAGACCTCGCTTGCGTTAAAATCAGGTTTCAAGCTCATTTATTTTTTTTTTTACTTCTGGACAGTTTCACTCAATTTGAAGCCTGTTGTCTTTGGACACTGGTCTTTCAGTGAAAGGTTATAATAACTCTGCACGTTGTATTCTGGAAAGAATCCATGGAACCTATATTAAGATTTATAAACAAACTTTGATGTTGGCTTGTAAAAGTGCAGATTAAAATAGTTTTTTTACATTTTTTTTTCAAGAAAATGGGTTGGTTGCAAGAGTAAAATGTTTGGTTGTTCTGGAGGAGTCAGTGACATCATACAAAGTTCCTCAATATGAGCCAATATGTGTAATATTAACCAACCCCTATGACTATCCTTAGCTGAGATAGTTGACAAATTGGTTGCTATGGTAAACAGTCTGGTTGCTATGTGGGGGACAGTGACAAAATAAAATGTTATATTTGTAACCATAAGTTATATAAACTAACCCTTATGTCCATCATTCACCAAACCTGAGAGAGTTCAGAAAATTTGGTTGCTAGGATAAACAGTTGTTGTTGCTAGGGAGCCGTCAATGATGTCATTCAATTTTAAAATTGTTACTGTAATCAACATCAGCAAACTACAATTTCTCTGTAATGTGGTGCTCCATATGTAAGATATTTTCTATGCCGTATATTTTTAAATGTTAAAATTTGGCGTCAGCTACATGAAAGCACGAATCCATTCTGGTTCAGGCTGGTGGTGGTGGTGTAATGATGTGGGGGATATTTATTGGCACACTTTGGAACCATTGGTACCAACTGAGCATCGTGTCAGGACCACAGTATTGTTCAGACCATCTTTATGACCACAGTGTCTCGATCTTCTGATGCTACTTCCAGCAGGAGAACGCTCCACGCCATAAAGCTTGAATCATCTCAGACTGGTTTCTTGAACATGACAATGAGTTCCCTGTACTTAAATGTTCTCCACAATCACCAGATGTCAATCCAGTAGAGCTCCTTTGGGATGTGATGGAACGGGAGATTCGAATCATGTCAATATGGAGAGAACTCTCTGCCCTGAAGGACTAGGGCATCTCTGACCCTGTTAAGCCCAGCGGTAGCAAGGTGTGCCTAATGAAGTGTCCTGTTAAAAAGTGTGCACATGTATACAATTATGATGCTAAATGTTGACAAAACACATGGATATTTGAACAAATGAACACCGTCTGGTTTGCCAAGACATCTGTGAATGATGACAAAATGTTAACCATTCCTTTAAATTCAAGAGACACGTTTGTAAAGTTCATTATAATCACAACAATTAGCAAAAATCTTTGAGCTCTCGGGGAGCTTTGACAGCTTCAACCACGACTAGATTCATAAAGAACAAAAAGAAAGAAATTAGCAGTCAAATTAGCTCTGTGGTCAATATCCCTCCGTACAGGAAAGAACTAATCAATCAAAAGCGTTCACCAATTCATTTTAATTATTCATCAGGCACCACCCACCGGCATGCTTTCTGCTCCCCTCCAAAACGGCTATTTCATCATTAAACGGGGAATAATTATGTTTGTTCGAATAAGCAGAAAGAAATCATTGGGCTCCCTCTCCTTTCAATATCCGTCTGCAAGCTCTCGAATCGACGAGTCTGGCACAGTTGCAGCTGAACGAGAGAGAATTGTTGATGTCAAGCCACAGTTTACAAATATGACATCTCCTCTGGTATGGCTGCAGATATGAAATATTGATTTATACGCAGTAAAAGGTCTTATAAAAATGATCACATACACATGAGGGATTAATGCCTGAAAGATCAATAGAAATTTCATTCCTGACACTGGACTGTCACCTACGGTGAAATGCTAAAATAAAGAAATCAATATTATCTATGAAATGTCAAATTTATTATAATTATGTGGATGAAAGCTGGCCAAGTGGCTCCCAGGAGGCTACGAGGGATAGGTTACCCTGTTCAGGCTCCCCTTGAGGTTCACACGCTCCGCCTGCCAATTTGAGAGCAATATCGCTGTGGAGGGCTGCCGGCTGCTCTCGGAGGCCGAACTCCTGCAGGAATATTTAACTGCGTGTTTGGGAAGCCGTGCTCGGGGTTTTGCGGGTTGCAACAGCTGTTGACATCGAGTGACAGTTCTCTTCGTCCTCGATTGAGACCTGCCTGCTCTCCTGCTGTCCGTCTCACACAGATGATGTCACAGAGGACACAAAAACAGGAACGTTATGTCACAAGATGTCAGTGCAGAAGACATATTCCCCTTTAACACTTATTGATTTCCTCCTGCCCAAAGCCGCAACCTCTTTGTCCTCGTAACAATATAGGATTGATGGAAGACATGTTTATGAAGAGCACTTGCTTTATTCAGATTCAACGATAGATTGTGGCGCGTGTGGACAACCGGGCAGAGGAACTGAACTGCAGCATCAAGGTCTTGTGACTTCGGTGGTTTTCCACCAAACGCTGTGTTTTTCTATTTTTTCATCCACTCCTCTACCATCGAAGAACAACCCAATACTCAAGTAGAGATCGGCTGAATTCGTTTTATTTCCAGCTTTGGGAGCCCCTTTATTTTGAATCTAGCAACTTTCTGGGACTTTTGGAGGCTTTTAGATCACAAGTGAACTTTTCTGGTGCCAGCTGTGCCCAAATTTGCACAGTATAAATATTTTAATGGGATTCTGATGCGGATCTTGCGCTCTGTTCTCGGGGGAGAAAAGGAATTTGAGATTGTGGCTTTTGATTATAAAAACTAGGAAAACTGGAAAATGAGGAATATTGTCAGATGTATTGTATGCTGTATATGTAGGAGCTTATCTTCAATACTGAGTTTACAGGAAAGGATTTTTACACATTTTCACACAAACCAAAAAAGATCATCGGAAGCAGTGTCTAGCTTAAGATCATAGACTTAAATTTAAATTTTATTTCTTTCATCCAATCTCGTTTTTTTGCTTTTTAGAATTATATTTGTTTTTCTGCATAGCATTATATGTGTATTGGAAAAAAAAAGTAAAATTGGAGGAAAATCTTGAAAACTTCTTGCCCATCATTTGGTCTTTATGCAAATATCATCAAAGAATCTTCCGAGCCATTTTTTTTTTTTTTTTTTTTTTTTTTTTTACACAGTTTACACAGAAGACTGCCACATTAGTTTGGGCTCAAGCTGTTGAAATGATTTAGGACATGGATAGTTGACAAATAACATTCTTATAAAAAAATAATAAAATAAAACCATATATCTAAATGTTGTTTGCTGATGGTAAAATATTGCCGAATGATTTCTGGGAATAATAAGATTTAAGAAAAAAAACAGCTTTGTTATTAGTAATTCATGAAAATTAAAAATGATCATAAGCAACAGTCACTAGTCATTTATTACAGTTGTCAAGGTTTAAGGGAATGCGTTGAAAACATCTTAAATATTGGAGGGTCAGTGAATAATTTTTAATGTTTACCTAATGTTTTAGAAAAATAAACCAAAATATAACTAATTTATATCTATAATAATACCTTTATATAATTAATTTTTTATAAAAAAAAAAGCCTCAATGTTTACGTTACATGTAATAGTTTTCACATCACACCACACGACAATTTTAGACATTGTTCAACACAAAACCATGTACATCTTTGGAAATTTAAGTCATAGCTACACAAAAACTAATTTCAGGGAGGATATTTGTCAACTACCCTATTTCTCTCTTGAATTAAATCAATAAAATAACCAGAAATAGTTTAAAAAGTCCCAGACAGACACTACACCATGCACTTCTGCGCTCTGAGAAGGTTTAACTCTCATTTCCGCTGCCACCAGAACATCAACAATAAAATCTGCACAAGATCCAGATAAAAAGCACTATTAAGGCTTCCAGAAATCCATGAACAGTTTATCTGGGATTTTCCCAGTATCCCCGGCAGCAGTCGATGGGACAAACACTTCAGAGAGACCCCTCATAGCCTCCTGAGCTAAACCCTTATCACACATTTAGAGCCACACACTTTACTGATGCATCTGTCAATTGAGCCAATTTAACACTGGAAAGCGAGAGAGAAATAAAATGAACATCTTGTTTGATTTTAAAGAGCGATTAATGTAATTCAGAGCATCAGATAAACAGGATGTTTGTCTGGCACCAAGCTGGAAAAAGAGATGCAGTTGTTAGGGTGTTATCGGACTAAAATCCTACAAAACCCTTGGTTTTCTGAAAGGGTGTCTCGTAAGGCTAGTTTATTTATGTAGCACATTTTGTAAACATTGGTATTTTCAAAGTTGCTTTACAGACGATGAGCGTAGAGAAATCCCCAAAGAGACAGCAGGATATTTTAGGGCGCCTTATTTCTACATTAAATTTGTTAAAAAGGTCCCTAATTTCCTTATTGTCATTTTTTGCGTATTGGAATAGTTTTTTTTTTTACTTTACTTATTAAGTGCACACGCCTCTCGTTCTGAATAAAAGAATTGATAACTTGTTTGTGGAAGTGTTGCTTTGTTTCATCAGTTTTTCTTCACAGTCTCTAGCAGCGAAGAAAGCCACTCCGCCATGACTAACTCAATAATTCTCTGTGTTGCAATCTCTTAGGAATTCCAGCACCCCCTAGCTTGAGGCTTGGCAGCTGCAGGCCTTCTTCTCCGCAGACGTTTTATGAACGCTCTACACAAGAAATGGGTTACTATGCTACCCAACTCTAACCTAGATAAACTGAAAAATAAAACCCAAAAGGATTCGACTGTTATTGGAACCATGTTATCTAAAAGGACTTTCAACCTGTGCTAATTCATCCTCTATTTATTTTTACAATCCAGATTTTGATCACCCTGTTCATTTCAGAAATATTTATACAGCTGAGAATATTCATAGTTTTTTTTCACATTTTTGCTCATCTACCTATAATGTTTAGATAAGTTTCAGTTCATTATTAAGGTAGAGGGCATTATCGAGCCATTTATTTGAGACAGTAGGTGCATGCTCCCTTGTATGCCAGTGATAAACAGAAAATAATTTATTTTGAGTATCCCAAGAAACATTAATATCTTAATAGAAATAAAGAACCATTTTCTCATCCCTACAATTATTCCTTCAGTGAAAAGCGCCTCTAGTGGACGTCCTTTTTATCTATAATATTTAATGATGTTGAACTTCTGAACCTACTGAGTTTTCGGTGACCATGTCCATACCATGGCATAACACCAAGCACTCAGGCTCCTGGTTCGAGTCTGGCAGGTTTTCACGGTCCTCTACAGTGTAAAAGGCAAGTTTGGCACTGGACGAGGCCTTGACTAGCCTTTTGTCCAGTTTTGGCAGCAACAGATCTCCTCGACCCCGAGCAAGGACCGCAGCTGAATGAAACCCCAAAACTGGTTTGGTTTGATGCAAATCTCTCTGTGCATCAGGCCCCAGAAACACCCGGGTTGTTTCAGAGAATGCTGGTTTAGTTCACCTGACCAGTTTCACCCTCGGAGCCTTGTTTCACTCTGCCCCAGATTAGGGTCATCACCCAGTCGCTGTGTCTGCCTCTTCCCGCTGTAATGCTGGAGCTGAACAGACCAAATCTGATGAAGGAGCTCCGCGTCTGTACGCTTCCATGAACAGGTCAGTTCAGGGGCCACCCGATGCGGTTGCATTATTCCCAATCCGAAACTTCAAGGGCTTCTGGTCCTCAGGGTAATACACCGCTGTGTACCGGAGACAGTCTCCGGGGATCAGGAGCAATGTGTCATCGTCGACGTTGCTTCACTGCAACAAACTCGAGTTTTAGGTTGAACCCGATGATAAGGGAGATGTGCAGGAGCTTTTTGAAATGATAACACAATGCATCCGCAAGCGATGAGCGCAGTTCTGCAAGCTTTCATCAAAAGAGCTTTCCTTTTACAGTGAATTTTCAACCTTTGTGGTCGAAAGAGGAGCCAGCGAGACGATTTCAAGAAAGTCAAGAGATTTAAAACCATTTATGCAGAAAGATGCAGATACGTAATAAGCCAGAATTCTATCTTGCTCTTCTTTTTTTCACTTCACTTCTGCATTGGAAAAGTGTGAGCAAAGCTTTTTATTTATCGAATCAAATCCTGCATGAGCTCCAGAGATCTTGTGATTGCGTACATTGACATTTCTCTCTAGACCAGAAAATGTTATCATGAACTTTTAAAATAAAAAAAAGTTGCTTTAACAATCCGTATGGAATCTTAAGATTTCATCTAAATAATTAAATCATTAACCAAACAAGTGCACGTTTTGCCCAAACAAACTAAATGAAATTAAATGTGTAACTCGATGAACGGTTTCCTCGTTCTACGAATTACATTTCAATAAGTTCACTAAAACTGTATTTTTCATGCTTTTCTAAAGTTATTGTGTTCCTTGTTTATGCAAAAAAAGCAAGTGTTCGAAAGCTTTTAAACTGCATTGGCTTAGAAACAGCAGTAAAAACGTTATTGTTTCCAATGTTTGCAATTCGTTGACTGAAATCGTCAAACAACACGATTCATTTCCTTTCGGCTAAATGATAGATGTGTAATGTTCCTGATGTGGGCAGCGCGGCCAAAATTAGTTTATAGGTGTGCAGCCCACAACTTTATGTTTGTTAGCTTCCTTTGATTAACATTTGGCCAAGGAGTATGAATGTTTATGGGGAAAGGAAGGCAGTGATTTAACTTTAGAATTATTAAGAGAACAGTGAAAGTGAACCACGGTGAAACACACAACAGTAAACAGACAATAAACAGAAAGTAAGCTAAGCTAACAAGGGAGAACGTACTTCATTCCCCTCCCCCTTGTGACCTAAGTAATTATTAATCTAACTAAAATTATTCCTAAAGAGAAGAAAAAAGAAAACAAGGATAAACTAAAGTGTGCTAACAATGTAGCACTTAAGCTAATGAATTAGCAACACTTTCTCTGTTCACAAACAATCATCCGTCACACAGCTCTGAACACAAAGATGCTCTCCAAAGAGCCACACCACAACCAAATGGTCGCCCCACAGGATGTCGATGAATTTATAGGCTCCAGCCTCAACTCTGATTGGCTGATGACTTGATTGAAGTCACCTTCCAGCTCATCAGAAAAGTTCCCCAAAAGAGAGAGAGAGTAGAACTTAATAGAACACATATATATGCAAGGCTTTTGAACCTTAACACTGTTGCAAATTCACACTGCAGGTTTTAATGCTGTTTTTTTTGAGGTGCTCCTTCACATTGCTGATAATACATGACTCAAATCTAGTCTGTGTGTGAATGTACACCGCGCCAATGCGACATGCATTCGCAGAATGTCTGATTATTTAACTTTATTAGTTTTAATGACAAATATTGTGAAGAAAGAGATCAAGGCAAACAGAATGATATATTCACATCTGAGCACCTTCCTGTATGAAAGTCACTGGAAACCATCTTCTCCAGCTAATTTTAATTGTGAGAAACATCTAATACATCCAACTCTGCCGTTCAGACACTGGTTGCTTTTAGGAAGAAAAAAAAAGGCATGTGTATCTGATCTAGGACCACGTAGGAAAGCGACCTGAGTTCCATTTGAAAAAATCTAAATTGAGCGGTTCAGATTGTCATGAACAAATCAGAAACAAATACAAAGAAAAAAAAAATCTGATTTCCGTCACATTGTGCTGAACGCAGCCTGATAATACAGTCTTCAGGGGCGTAAACACTGTTACAAACTTGTGTAAAATCTAATATCCTCATCTGTAAAACCTCTGCAATCCTCTACTGTGCTGTAACTGCATCCTAATAGGTGAAGATCATCACTTTTACGATGAACCACGTTACTGTAATCCTCGCTCACTGTCCTTCGGTGTTTGGCCCGAAGAAAACACCCCGTCATGATTCCAATCGCGGATTTAAAAACGGTTACACTACAGTTGTACCCCGAGATACGAATGTTTCGAGTTACGAAATGTTCGAGATACGAAAGTTCTCGTGGGAAAGTTTTTGCTTCGAGATGCGAAGAAAAATTTGAGATACGAACAACCACAAACAGTTCTGCTCTATTATCCACTTGTTTGTGTGACGTCGTGCTGCGCTTCTGGGTTCTGGCGCCCATTTTCCCGTTGCAGACAGTCCTAAAAGGGGCTGATACGCTTCAAAACACTTTAAATCAGTTTTAAATCGAGCGAAACATTATGTATAGATTACTAATAATGTACTGTAACAAATATTAGAGTCAAGGTGTCGTAAAAGAAATAACGTTCATAACGTGAAAGTGCTGTTCTGTAGCGCAGCTTAGAGAAACCCAGTGACGCGTTCTCAGAAGCGTCTCTTCATCTGTCTCCGCTTGTGCTTGAAACCGTGTTGGTGTCAGTAATTCGTGAAATATCTCGAGAAAGTTAACGTTCATAAGTCGTGCCGTAATGTTTTCTGCATCCGTTCCACCTCCTCCGACACATTGCTTCAGTCTCAAGGTAAGGTTTCACATTTGTGTACGTATTACATATTGCGTACAGTTTCTGAGAGCTGCTGTATGGATTGGGCGTTTTACATGTAAAACTTGCTTCAATATACGAAATGTTCGCGATGCGAACGTCACTCTGGAACGGATTAATTTCGTAATCTCGGGGTACCACTGTATTAAATGTTTGCCGTTAGAAAATACACGTATTTAAAGAAACTATGTGTTTGAATGAATGCTGTTAAAGATACTTTTAAAATGTTGTTTAAGCAACTGAAATGAGCTAACAGTACTGTGATTTTTTTAAATATATTATTAGAATTCACAAAAATCACAAAATGAAAATATTTTCATATTATTTAGCCAAAGGGTGAATGTGTATCATTGATTATACAGTGTGAGTATGGGTTTTTAAAGGGTTTGAAAATGCGAACTATGTCAAATACAATATGTTGATAAAAATACACAGAACCGGTTAAAAAGCTGTTGAAATTACTAAATAAACCCTTACGGATATCAACATTGGAAAAGAAATCAAAGTTCCGCCGGATTTTGAAGAAGCTGAAGACAGTGGAACACAGCAGGGTTCTGTGCTCTATTTCTGCTTACTCTGAAATGGAAAACTTTTTGTTTTGTGCACATTTTAAGTCTCTTTGGATTGAGTTAACAGTGATTGCGAATGGACCACAAACAGACGACAGACGTAAAATTTCCAAGACGATCTGAGCAAGTAATCCATTGTTTCTCAGCCCTGATTTTTGTAAAGGCAATTGTCACACACATTAAAAGAACACGTGAAAACTTCCAAATGATAAATATCAGCAAAACGGCATAGAATTGAAAGTATTTACTACACAGCTGAATTTCACATGAGTAATTACGGTAAAGGTAAAGCTAAGTCACATCACATTAGAACAATAAACACGCCCTTATTATGCGCATCTAGCATTTTGACACCAAAGTTTCTGCAGTGTAATAATCATTTAATTCGAGACCCAACTAAAGGGGCAGTTATTGTTATATTGTGGGTAAAAATGCATAATCTTTAGCCCTCAGTCGAATAATGAACATGGAGACATCCATAAACATCAGCCTCTGCCAGGTTACTTATGGAAAGTGAATATTCTAATCTGAATAATTTCAATTTCCCCTGAACCCATTTACTTATCGCATTACTATCTCTCTTAACACACTCGTGATCAAGTCAGAGGGTAGCCACAGCAAAGGTCACTGCAGCACGCCAATCTCCTGCTGTAATTGACCAGTGGTGTTTAGTGATCATTACTGCCCCCTCCTCCGGCGCAGCAGGGGGGTTTCCATCATTTCGTCCAGCCTCACAGAGGGAGAGTCCAGGGAAGAGCAACTCGTGGCAGGGGCCGTATATTTAATACGCAATTTCATAAATGACAAGTTTAATTGGCCACATTGGTGGTTTTCCTTGATTTGAGGGGTTCTGAGTTTCGGATGCCATCACCGTCACCATCCCTCAAAACATCTATAATGATAAAAAATTAATACTAAAATAAATAAAGAGTATATATTTTTTTATATCACGCACTTGCAGATGTTAAAAACTCCATGTGATAAAAGACAAGTAATAATCAATGAAATCCTGCGGTGAACTGGTGACTTGCCCACAGCAAAAAACAAAACAAAACCAAAATAAATTAATTCTAAATCAGCAAGAAGTTCTTCTCTGAGCATTTCTTAGGGTTAACTGATCTTGTTACAAATAATTTATTTTTCTCACGAAATAAAAGTCGTTTTGGAAAAAAATGTCTTCTACATGCATCAACGGGAAACATTTTCTTTTTGGACATTTTCTCTTGATCGTTACGAACAGCTGGAATTTTAGGTCCCAGTTGTGGTTTTTTTAGGATTTTACTGCCATTAAATAAAAAAAAAATGTCAAAATGGAATGTAGTAATCCAACCGTAAACGACGCCAGGGTGTACCCCTCCCTCTCGCCTAATGTGCGCTGGAGATAGTCACCGGCAGACCCCCGTGAACCCCGGAAGGGAATGGAACACGCAAGGACAAGCTAGAGATGCTGCTGAAGATGGGTTTAATATCTTTATTCCAGATTCTGCTTTACACATCCAGTCATGTCAGATGCTAAAGTAAAGGTAAAGAGAAAAATCCAGCGGAGCAAAGCTCCCTGTTTATTTATATGCTCCGAAGATCCCCGTTCTGTCTGTCATACACCAACAGACCTGCTGAAATCCCTCACATGGTGTGCGTGACCTCTGGGAGTGATGATCTGGAGATGGTCGAGATGTATTGCTAGGCTGGATTTTAAAGAAACACAAAGGTTTATTAGAAAGCTTCATAAGGTCAAGCACCAGTACAATACAACAGAAACGGAACTAAAGATTCCCTAGTTTTATTTTTACATTTTCCCCTTAACCTGAGGTTTAAATGGTAAAGATCAGAGAGACGGCAAACGCTTTACAACGTCACAACCTGCGCCTGCACATCGCATCCACTGCAGCACAGCACTTGTACTGGATTATGGGACACTATCCACTGTACAAATAAATTGTGTGCCTGGACCGTCACATTTAATACGATGAGAGCCTTTCATTGCACATTTTTGATATCCCATCAAGAGGAATCAGCTGAGATCGGAAACCTGTGAATCTTAATGGGTCTTGTAATAAATTGCCCAACTCATCAAAGCATAAGAAATGCCTCCCGGGCGAACGAGAGACATCGCCAGCGAAAATACGAAGCAGAAAATGACCAGATAGCTTTTATGTTACCTTGTCCATCAGACAGCACAGAGAAAGGATTTTGCAGCCATAAAGACAGAGCCCGGGAAAAGAGCAGGCGAGCTTGTGCTCACTGGAATTAATCAGTTTGGGTTTTGGGCCTGAACTTAAATGTCAGGCGCTGCTCTCTCAATGCTTCTGGACGATTTCTTAAAGCAGGGAAACACGTTAAGCTCACTCGCACACAGCCGTGCACACACCGCGGGTCAAAGTTGGTCAGTGAGCCAAGAAATGCCATATCAGAGCTGCCTCCCTGCTATCGCCAGCAGTATAAATTGTGGAATTAGTGTATTGATTGTGATATGTAGCATCCAGCAATCACTTTTAGAGGCCTGACAAGATTATTTTATCCTTGTTTTCCTGTATGATTATGTGTTATACGTGAGTTATGCTCCCAGCATGGGAACTGACAGACTAAATTTACTCAATAAAATGGGGCAGTTAGGGAAGGCAGTCAGCCACAACAGAGAGATCTGTTACCGTTAGTAGGTGCTCGCCAGACAGAATGCCACGTCGATCCCCCGCCCTCCGCTAAACCACAAGGAAAAATGGATCAATAAACAAAATGTTCCACTTTTTTGTGGATTTTTGCATTAGTTCTGCATAAAAGGTCTACAAGCCTTTATCCATCTTCACTCTTTGCTCCGGTGGGAATCCGGTGTTACCCCTTTTCCAATACAGTCCCTGAGAAAAGTGTACTTTTTGACCTGAAATGGCGCTGAAACATTTTACTAATCAAGAATCAGCGCATTTTAATCCCAAGAGCTTTTGTTAGTGCAAAACGAAACTGTCAAGAAGTATTTCATATTGACAGTTTGGCGAAGCCCACTGAGTCAATCTTGTTTGAGCTTCACCCGTGACTAATAATTGAAAAAAGACCCCAGTGCTCTAGACCTTCACATCAACTGCAGCTAGACCTCTGCAAATGTGCTTAAGATTCATCCTGAGACTAAAGTGTTGATTATCAAGAGCAGATCCACTGCTGATGTGGCAGCCGCCAATGTGTCTGAATAGGATCTGAAGAGTATGGAGACGTTTTTGACAAGTCTGGCAGATCCCGCAAGACAACAGCTCGAAACACAGCCCATTTTCCATGCAGCAGAGCTCCACAAGACCAGGGGGCTCATTTATAAAGGTTGCGTATGTACAAAACTGGCCCAAAAAGTGTCTTCTCTTCCTCTAGCAATGTTTCAGATTATAAAAAACCCAGCTTGACGTCAAAGTTTGCTTATCCATTTCGTAGAATTGCGTACAAATCTTTTCTAAGTTATAAATCACACCTTCATCAACCAATCATGAAATGACATAAAAAAAACTCATAAGGCACTAAAACGCCTGTGAATTTGACAAGTGCGCTTGGGGGAAATGCAACGAAAAATTGCTTCATTTGCTGATGTATGTTTGTTCCATCTACTTCTGACCCTTTTGGGGTCACGGGGTCTGCCGGTGCACATCGGGCAAGAGGCGGGGGTAAACCCAGGACAGGTCGCCAGTCCATTGCATGTATTTTTGTATTTGCAGTAAATTTCTGTAGAGGCGACATAACTTTTGTCTTGATCTTTCTGTGTTGATTTAATGACAAATCTTTTCTTCAAAGTGCATTGAACATGATTTGGGAGGGATTTGTAAAACCAGTTGATTCATTAAAGGTCATGACATTAGCTTTGCTCAATCCCCTCCAGATGCCTGTTCACAGAAAAAGACCAGTGGTTCTATCGAAGAAGAATCTCTCACCAGAACATTCTCATTCACTGTTCTCGGCTTCTCTTGTTCCAATCCGCTGAGCAGTAAATGAAATACAGACATGGTTTGAGTTTACAAAGATATGTTTTTAACTGGTTTCATTCATGAAAGTGTGCCGTTCGTTTGAAGTCTGTATTTATTAATTGAGGAGTTCACTGAGATTCCTGAGTGCTGCTCTAAAAATCTCCACGGTGAAGGTTTTTGATGAAGTGAAGGAAAACAAACATCGGTTTTGAAGCATGAACACGTGTTCAAAACACAGCAACACGTTGTCTTGGGAAAAAGGCAATATCACGTCTGAGGCCTGATTGATGAACTCTGTGTGTTTATAATCTCATTTGGAATGACTTTCTCACCCTCAGTTGTGTATGTGTCAGTCTGCGGTGAGGATTTCATTACGGCTGATTGATACTCCCCTACCAAGGAAAGACCCTCTGCAAAAAAGCCTTAATCTCTGATAAAAGGACTCATTTTCCGGAGTAATGGCGTTTGATGATTATGTCTGTCACTCAGTTATCCGACATAAATATTTTAAAACGTAAACCCATGGTTCTGCTCATCTGTTGTGTTTTCAACCAAAGTCTGAAACAGTAATCCGACACTCGGTGATAGTGTCACACTCTCGTTCTTTTTGTCGTTTAGACGATTAAAAGTGTAAAGCAGGGAGAGAGAGCGGCTGTAGGGCTTCTGATCCTTCTGCAAAGTGACACATGACAAGACGAAGTGTTGAGAGTCAAGAGCCGCTGGCCTGAAGGGCAGCAGTTCAGCAGCGCGTCGCTCTCGCACTCGTTCAACACTTTCACTTTCGTCTGTGTGACATTATGGGGTTACGTTTGGTGCATTCTTGAGTTTCGCAGCACACGCCGGCGGATTGCATTTTTCTTACAGATTTTGACCAATAAAACGTGAAAAGGTGAAAATTTTATTTACAGATTCCATTTGTGGCAAGTTTGTTAAAGATTTGTTAAAATGTATCTTTTGAAGAAACACGCGAGGGGACACAGGAACATTCCGTTTCAGAAGAGCTGGTCGGATGCATGAAGGATACATTAAAGACCATTTAGCATCTGATCAATATTCAAAAACAAGGCAAACGCGGTGAACCGAGCAGCCCATCAAGCACCTAGCTAGGTGATCTGCTGGTGATCTTAGAGATTACGACACAAGAGGCTAAAGAAAAATAGAATTAGTTGTTGCAGAGTGGCTTTTTCCACTAGCAGAAATTTTTAAAAGTGAAAAAAGAAAAGCAACACTTCTACAAACAAGTTATTGGTTCTTGTCTTCAGAAGGAGTGATGCATGGAGTTTGTTTATAAGTAAACTGTGCACGTGCCCAACTCCAAAATGCATTTTACTACTGAAATCTTACAAAATAAGCAGCTTTTGCTCTAAATTGGACGTTATTGGCTTGATCAGATCTACAAAAGAACACCGAGACAGTTTTCACAGCAGGCTCTCTTGTGACATGTCAAAGTGCTATTGGCACGTTGTGATTTATCAATGTTTCGTCAATCAGCCGTCTCATAAACATCTCTGCATGAGTCTAACATAGAAAACCCATCACAGCCGAGATCAATAGTCTCTTTAAGATGCAAGAAAATCCATAAATGTCCCAATAATGTACGCACTGGTTTCTGTTGATTGAATTTGATTACATTTGCTTAAATTAAACAAATGTTAAATGTTACGGACAGTTTTACAAAGGAGGAAAAACTGTGCCGTTGCAGGATGCTGCATTGTTGGATTTTTGCTTGTCCTCAAAGCCACGGTGGTTGTTGTCATGTCCGGGGTCTCAAATCTCAGTGACTACATTGTGTTTGCAGTGTATAGTGTGATAATTTATCATTTCTGTCTGAAACATTAAAAAGCTCTGTTCTGCACATGCGGAGGGATAAATATTAGAACTCGCTCAACCCTTAGAAGTCTGGGGTCTTTTTGAGCATTTTTTACTACTTTCCAGTTTTCTCAAACGTTTTGCTAGACCCCAGCTTCAAATTTTACAAATATATAAAAATGAAAAATAAATGCAAAAATAAAAAATGAACAGTTGTTATGTTTCGTAACGAAAATCGATTGTTGAGACAAAATAAAAGTCCCCCCAAAAAGCAAAGACGATGTCAGAACAATGTGAAAATGAATAAACCAGGTGAACCGCTCCTAAACCTTATAAACTGTTCCAACCAGGTTTTTGTGCCATTGTGCTTTTTTGTGCAAGAATTTAAAAGAAAAGAAAACACAAGCCATATCACAGGTCTTGTACATCCAAGGTAATTTTTTTTCTCACATTTTTACGGTATGGAAATGTTGGTATAAGTATGGTATATGTTAAAAGTTTGCTTTTAGGTTTATCCTCTCAAGTTCTATTACTATTGTTTTACAGTGTACATAGTTATGAGAACACTCAGACGCCTGAGACATTTCCAGAGAGCACCTGGTGCTTCTGCTCCTGTACAGGTATACATGCAGAGTCAACAAGTGAAGGTTAATCTGATCTTCTGGAAGTTTTCAAACATGGATAAGTCTCCCAATAAAAGGCCTATTTAAAGCGTCTCGATCCCTGGTGGTGATTGTTGAATCCTGGGCTTCCGAGAGCAGTCAAAGCAGCACTTACCTAATTACACATTAATACATAAATGTGCTTTTAATCATCAGAGGTTCTGAACAGGATGGTCTCATTTCTCGGCGACAGCTGGGGACGCTTTCTTCTGATTCGTTGTAATCCACTTTTTATTATCAAGAAAATTGTGCCGTTTCATATACAGAAGGCTGCTGAGGAGAAGAAACGGAGAAGGTGGCATGGGGCACCTTTTAATAAAGGATGGAAGCAAACGCTGTTAATGTGACGCAGCTCTGAGCTGCTAATTATGCTACAAACATTAAAAATATTTATTCGTTGGCTCCTGATGTAAAATCTCTTGCATTAAACACATTTTACAAACACAAGATGGTGGTGGTAGTACCCTATCACTCTTAATAAAGCAGAAGATGAATGCATTATTATTAGAACCAAAACACTCTTATTATAATTACTGGCATGATGGAGCAGATGCATTATTTTCCAGGCATTTTTATCATATGTGCATATGCAAATGCTCATGACCCAAATCTGCTAGGTTTAAATGAATGCATTTTTACTTTTGCGATGTGGCGCTGAGCTCTCAGCGGGTCGTTTGTGTAAAATGTAAGGTATATGCTGCTGAATTAAGTGGTTAAACAGTGGTATCTATTACATGGAGCTCTGTGGCGTTAAAGTATTATGCACTAAATGATATATACACAGAGAATCAGTAATTCCATCACAGCCCGTGCATGCAGTAATGCTTTATAAAGCAATCATTACTCTTGTGAGTTGCTACGCTGGGGGTTCCTCTTATTAAAGATTTATTCTCTGATTCACAAGGAAAATAATGGCTCTGTTTGTGCAGTAATTCTTCTGGGACTCCTCCTTAGCTGAGATGTTTATTGTTATATCTGAGTTTTTTTCATATATTTCTGCAGAAATCTTTATTTAAATGCACTCAGCAATGATTGTTATGCAATAGGTTTCATCAACACTTTTTAACCCCCTCAGACCTTGCACCCATGCTTTTTTTTAATCCAGAGCTATTTAGTTTGAACCTGTTTTGCTATAAAACTAGAGCATTTTTCTGATGTTCATTCACTCAACTGAACAGAAGCGTATGAAGTTTGCTTTTAGATTTATTCCACTCTGGGAAAAAATTATCTTGCAGATGAAGCTGCAAAACAAAATGTTATTTTGCAAATTATTAAATTAACTTTAATAAAAACAAAAACAGGGCGTGCAGTGGGTAGCACTGTGGCCTTTCAGTTAGAAGGCTGTCGGTTCGAGGCTTGCCGGTGCCCTTCCTGGAAGAAGTTTGCATGTTCTCCCGGTGCTTGCGTGGGTTTCCTCCAGGTTCCTCCTGGAGTCCCCCACAATCCCCAAAACATGCGGACACATGCTGTTCTTTCACAATTGTGTTTCGCAAATAAAAATAAGTTATTTTCTTTAAAATATCATTATTTTTTTTTAATAATTTAGAAAGAAAAATGTGAATTAAAAAAGTAAGCCATATAAATAGTGGTTTTAAACTTTTTTTCTTTAACATTTTTACAGGAGAATACCCTACAATTTTACTAATTCAGAAAAAGAAAAAAAAACTAAAGCAAAAATGTAAATCAAATAATGAGGAAAACGTTAACTTTACAGAAATTTTCTGTAAACTTTCTACAAGAAAATATTGTTAATTGTTAACCATTACATTTATAAAATAAAATAACTTCTGTTATTTTACAGGGGGAAAAAACATTATTTTACTTTATTATAAAAATGTTAATCAAATAGCGTGGAAAAACAACTATTTTAATTTTACTGGATTTTATTTTTTTCATTCACATCATCAAATAAATTTCTAAAATCAAATTTGGATTGTTAATTTTTACAAAGTTTACCTTTGTTTTATGTAATTATACAAATGAATGATAAATTACTTTTACAGCTTATTTTTACAACAAATTTTTACAGCTTATATGTATTGATCAATATATTCATATTTAAGATAAAACAAATATTCACCTGCATTTTTTAATACAACTTAAATATTCACCTATCCTTTGTTTATTGTAATTTCACATGATTTGTATTGATAAAAAATTAAAAGTCTATTGGGTTTATGCACAGCTTAAATTTTTTAAAATAATGTTTATTATTTTTTTTAGAAAGTTGTAAAAAAATAGTTGAATCAACTAAAGTTAGAGCACTTTTAATAATAGGGGAACCACTTTGAAACCTCTGGTAGCTTTTCTACCTCGGCAGTAGTAACTAAAAGGGGCGGAGCTTAGTAATAGATACATTTGAAAGCGTGGCATGCTATAAATGATGGGTAATAGCCTGTTACACCTAGTGTACAGTGACCAAACCAACAAAACAGTGACTTCCAGACTGAATGGATGAGGCCCAGCTCACAGAAAGCTTCTGTTTCTCTGGTTTGAAAACTATTGAAAGGTGTTTACAGCAGGGGGTTAAGACCACTACAATAGCCAGCTATTAGATCCAGCAGCACAGGACCACAGCTGAAGACACCTTCCCTTCAGCAGCTTCCTCTGCAAACAGCGCCGTGTTGATTAAAGTTTAATTAAGAATCACATTTGGCTGAGTGTCTAGCGCCGCTCTACAGGAACAGATTTCTGCAGGCTTAACTCTATAGCTGGCAAAATCCTCTTTTATTACATTCAACCTGTTGTGGAAGCGCGGGGCAGGAGGGAAGCCAGCCAGCTGCTGAGACCTTGTTTGCTGTCGGAAAAATCCCAAGTCTCCTGAGATTCCCCTGCAGCGGCCCGACTTAATATCAGCACCATCACCGCACAACTATTATTAATGATACTCTTCATTAATTTCTTGTTGGGCTGTTATTTATTAAAATATTAAGGAAAACTCCAGAGACACGGATGCCCACAGACACCCAGGCATGCACACACGTAATGAGGGATGTGCCATTGCCCCCCTCCTTCTCTCTTTCTCACTCTATTTCTCTCTGTTGCTCTTTCCTGCCCTTAATGGATGGAGAGTGGAATTACACATGGACACCGCCATATCTCTCTCTCTCTCTCTCTCTTTCTCATGCACTCCTCTAATTCAGAAGCACACACATGCACACACTCATTAGCTGCTCTCTTGGGTTGAGTGATACAATAAATCCATTCTGGATGCAAACCTTGGACAAACATACAGAGAGAGAGAGGGATGGAGGGGTTGGGTAGGGGTGTCTCCTCTCATTAATGAGCCATCCACATGAGGGATGAATTGACTAGTGCCCATCTGAAACAAGCGTCCCATGTGCCGGGCCCACCGCAGTCACGCAGCATGTAGATGTGGGTCACAAGGTGACACCCTAATTCTTCATTAGGGATATATGGTAATGTCACTCCTTTGATCATCGTAGTGAATAACACAGCCCTCGGTGATACACGGCTAAAAATATAATTGAATTGGAGATAACAGTTGTATTTGGAAGTTGGAGTCAAATTTTTGAACAGTGCTTTTATATTATAAAGAAGACAAGTGTAGGTACCAGACGTGCCAACAGTGATTAAATGATTGCGGTTTTATCGTAGTGTTCGTCATTATTGCAGATTCTGTAAAATAACACCATGAGTGTTGCCTCTTGGAAGATTTAAACAGTACAAGCATGTCAAATGCTACAATACCCAGTGTTAAATAAATGGTTTTAACGCTGATTGAGGTGTTAGTTTTTTAGTGAGTTCATTTAACACTCGTGGTTACTTATTTTTTCTTCAGCAGTGTTGATTTAACACTGGGTTTTGTGGTTTTAAATACATTTAAAAGAACACAAAAAAGGAATTTAATTTGATGTTCAAATTTAAAACATTCAATTGAAACGTTAACATACACAGAGTTAAATCTATACTGCTGGTGTTAATGGTGTGGATCTGTTAAAAACACCACCCCATTGTTAAATTAATACTATGTGAGTGGAATCATTATAGTTAATTTAAGTTGAATTAATGCCTATTTGTTTTTTACACTGATTCTGGTGTTAACCTGCATGGTGTTGGCTTTAACACTGAGGAACTTGTTTTTTTTCAGTAGTGTTGATTTAACACTGAGATTCTCATCTATAAAGAAACAAACTAAGACAAAACATTGATTTTTATTTGATGTTCAAATAATGATTTACGAAGTGAAAAGCACTTAATTTAACACATTTAACTATACAGAGTTAAATCAACACTACTGGTGTTCAAAGTATGAACCTGTCTAAACACTGCCCCAGTGTTAAAGCAACACTAGGTGAGTGGAGTAGTTGACTTGAGTTAAAAGTAAATTAATGCCTAATTTGGTTTTAACACGGACTGTAGAAAGTGTTTATGTTCTTCGGAGGTGTTGATTTAACACTGTGATTCTTGTTGTGTTCATATAAAAACACAAAAGAGCTATTTTCATTGAATGTTCAAGATGACAAGAAGAAGTTTTATTTCTTTGTTTCGCAACAAATCTCCCAGCCAAGCAGGGGAGCCATCTTCGACCAGCTCTGCATTTCTTTGGAATCCAAAATCCTTCCAGACTTCCTTACTTTACCCTTTTATTGGAGAGGAAAAAAACTTTGCTCTAAAGCAATTAAATAACCAATCCTTTTTCAGAGTGAACGTGCAAACAAACACTGCAGCAAATAATGAAACAAATCAATCCCTGAACCTCTGTTTACAGATATATTCACAAGGTCTTTGCAGTGCTATCTAAAAATTAGCATGGCTTCATTTATCTGTTCTATGCATTGTACACGTTGCCATTCGGAAAGCCTTACGGAGTTAAAATAGCCTGACAACCAGTCTTTCATCTTGATGTTGTGGCAGCCACAAAGAAGTTAAACCCTTATCAAGACAGTTCCAGGATGTGTCAGCATCACTTGACGGCAAAACCTCATCCTCTCGATCCACGTTTTATTCCAGTGGCAGAGATAAGAGGAGAACAGGAGCAGGTAAATCCCTGGACATGAAACAAACCCACTCTCGTCTGGGCAGAAGAGCCAGTAGATAGAAACGGAAATCTGCCGTTCCCTCTTCAAATGAAGCATTTTCCATTAACACTTCAGTAAAGCCGTAATGAGAAAAGAAATCAGAACACACATCATCAAATTTAGCTTCGCTCCTTAACTCTGTTAGAGCTGTGCACTTCGTATGCTTTACGCATGTACATAAAAGAGTCTTTGGAGAGCCCTTTCTTGATTTGCTGAACCAGTTAAACATGGTTTTAGAAATATGATTATTTTCAAAACTGGTCCACATTGGTAATCTTTAATCAGATACACCCGGCAACAAGCATGCAATGCAATAAATAACAATCAAAAATCAGTTAAACAAAACTAACATTGTGCTATTAGTAAACACGCACTGCACGAGTTTTCAAAAACGCTTCAGAAAGCAGATTAAGGAGTATTACCAAAACCCACTGCAGCTAATCAGCAGTAGTAGGGAAGCATTTTGGTGCTGTGGAGAATGCAGCATCACAAGAATACTGTTTTAAGATTTCTTAACAACACAAAGCAATGGAACTGAGACGGTGAAATGTGCACAGGATCCAAGTCGTCTGTTTCCAGACATTTATCTGCATTTTCCCAACCTCTGCCTCTTATTCTTGGGCCTGGTGTCCAGCAGAGGGGTCCACCATGTGAAACAGAGCTAAACCAATCACCATCCTATACACAGTACTGGACATTGTAACATAGTAACACACATTGCTTTCACTTATTGATGATCATTCAGTGAAGTGTGTGTGTTGGGATGGGCCATTTTGGTATGAAATTGTGTCGATTCAAATATTAACATTAGCTTTTGGGAATCCCCATACCTTCACTTTCAATAATTTCTTATTTCTGATGGAGCTTATATTTGATCAGTTTTCTTGGGATTCGAAGCCATAACCTTAGCACAAGGGTTTGAACTGGGTGCAATATAATTATGTTCTATAATATTGAGATCTTTACACTTTCATCTTTAAACCGGTAGTAACTTTGCTGTATCACCAACCAGCTTAGAGCACAGACTACCCAAATGTTTTAATTTCAAGTCCATCTGAAAAGGACTAGCTGTTACGTGCGATTGATTTATTGGCTCTTTGAGCCGGACACTATTATTCTCCTTCTCATGGGACTACAGCCAGACTCAGACAGAACCTGCATCCCACTTCTCCACCATGACAACTCATGAGTCTACTTCTGATCCCCCAAAAGAGAGTAAGCACAATATTAATCGCACCCGGAGGAACTTGTATCTCATAGTGTTTGCTCGTTTCTGGTGTCTAACTCCACCCGTAGGACTGCGGCAACAACTATCAAAGGTATATTAAACTAAAAGAGCGAGATGAGACGAGTGGATTACACAAGTCTTTATATGGATCAGAGAGAAATCCTTCTTTAATTATATGCTCTCGGGCGCTGAACAGGTAGACTCCTCTTTTCTTTCATTTGTCTGCAGTGAGGGAGATTTACTGTAGGATTCCACTGTTATTTCAATGTATCGGTTTGTGTCACAAGTCAACAATAAAGGCACTAAATTACAATAAATATTAGTGTTTTATTATATTCTAAATCACAAAGTAAGAATTTATTTCAAAGAATGGAACCAAGGTTGTCAATAATTGTAATTATATGGACTGACTCTGAAATATAAAGATCCATGCACCATATATGATAAAAAAAACTCTGCCCATGTTTGGCCCGCTTACCATACAATGAACTCCACAAAGTTGGCCCCGGAATAAATATATAAATAAGGTGAAATTTGCAACTTCGAAAAAGGACCATTTTTTTTGCCCAATTACAACCCTTATCACAAACAAATCACCAAAAAGAACTCTACATATATTGCCATGTTTTTCACAGTTTGCATGATTGTCTTTGTCTTTATACATTTTGTATTTTTTAAACAGTGTATCTCAAAAGGCCGTGAAGGCGTAGATGCAATTCATGGACAATTTGGTACTTTCTTCTGGAAATATCTCCAAATATAATCTTAAAACGAGTGATCTTTGGGTTGGAGGGGTCTGTCCTACAAAGTAAACAAATATATAGCAGGATTAGCTGCAAGCAGGAAGCTCAGAACAGATTATGTAATATTCCATTGATCTGTTTTTATTTTTTCAGTACACCTAACAATACAACAAGATAGATCCCTGAAGAGCCATGAGTACTCATATTTATTTATCTGCTTGTGTTGTTGACCTGTGAACATCTGTGGCGGAATGATGAACGGGAAACAAATATTTCAGGAAAAGGGAAAATGCCTAAAATAAATATAAATTATGAGCATGTGTATTGTTATTGTAGTATTAAATTGTTGTTTCCTGAGAAAATATTGTTGTGTCTTCTGGAAGCTTGATTACCAGCCACTATTGACAAGATCATAACCAAATCCAAAAGTAGGGACTTTTCTACAGGGACTTTTTTTTTTTCTACAAATCAGGAACCGAACAGCACCACATATAGGCACATAGATAGGCAGCAGCACTATCTCCAGCTCAACAAAAACAACAACATACCGTTAAAAATACAAAAAAAGGTGCCTGCCTTTTAAAATGAACACATATTCTATATGACCACCTTTGGTCTCCTGCCTCAAGTGGCCAGTCGAAGAATTGTAGCTTCATTACAGAGAGAGAACGGAAGTACAAGGACGACAATGATTATTATTCTCGCCTCCGCAGTTACAATCTGTCTCTAACTCGTGGAGGAAACCAAGCAGGACAGGAACACAAAGTATCCAGATGGGATCACTTCCTCCAAACAGGTCTCCAATTTTTACAGCATAACTTACAGAGTCAACAGCTGCCGCCGCCAAAGTGTGTTTCAAACCTGCTTATGAGGACATCAAACGCCTTGTTAAAGAGAGAAAGCGTCCTCCATCCTGTCTTTTTATCTGCCATCCATAGACTCCTCTCTCTTCTCTCTCTCTCTCCAACACAAACAGCATTATTTATGCTCGGTAAAACAGCCCTTAATTACAGCTGAATCTCCTCTGTGAACTGAGCTCTACCTCCCACCAATTCTCCCAGCGCTCCCTCTAAAAGCTGCCCCACAGATATTAACACTCTCTCCAGCCAGCAGCTCCACATGAGCGAAGGCAATAAATAAATATGTAAATATGCAGAGCTGAGATTTACATATGCATGGGCGGGGAGACTATTCCTCCCCTTGGTCTGGAAGGGCAGGGTCTGTCTTATTACGCCTGTTAGCGGTCTGCTCTGGGAGCACGAGAGAAGGTGATTAATACCGGTCTTCGCAGAAAGACACGGGTGCTTTTAATAAGACCTGGAATGGGTGATGCAATTATAATGAAGGGTTTTAGTGTGCACAGCTTAATTTCTTAAACATTGGAGTTGCTTATTATTTCTGGGTTTTTAATACATCTCATATATATGTGCTTCGAACAGGTGCATGCATTACAGAAACATCAGCGTGCGAGTAAAAACGCCATTTATCTAGCTATATACCGCACATCTCAGATGCTTTGGATGGATCTTCTGGAAGTTAAGGCGAAGTTAATGTATCACAAAAACATTAGCACGGTATGTGCACGCTCTCATGTTGAGTTTAAACACATTGTAAAAAAAATATGGAAGACACGCCTAGGAGGATGGAAGAGACATGAGTTTACATTTACTCGTACTACTGCATTTACTCTAATTTTTTACGGAATTACTTACGGAAAAGTAGTTTTCTGTAAGTGAATTTGTACTTTTGTACATCTATTTACAGTTTTTATCAGTAGACTTTGAGGTAACTCAATCTAAAGTTGCCAGCAATGTTTCGGAAATTAGAGAGGGAGTGTTAGCGCAACAGACTTAACAGAACATAGACTTTCTGCTTCACTTCATGTCCTCTAGGAGTCGCCAAAAGACACAAAAAGGACAGAATTGAACGTACGTCAGATGGGAAGATTGCATGGAGAATCATTTCACGGTCAGTAGCAGCACTTTTAAATGTCACTGCAAGGTTTGCTGTGTATGTCTTGTAGGAGAAGAACTTACAACGCCGAACTCTCTACGAACGAACCGCTGTGAGTCTAGAGTCGATCTAGAGATTTTAAAAACACATCATAAGTGTTCGTACGTGAATCTTTCGTAAGAATCTTTCGTACGTGTTTGTTCAATCCTACATTATGAGCTGAAAACAAGATCGATGTTCCTAGCACCACCCACTGGCCAATCAGATTGATCGCTAGCCGGCGTGTGTCTGACCCAGGAAGTGTGACCCGTGCTGAAAAACAATGCAGAGAGATTGTGTTTTCAGATGCTCAGAGCCATACGTTGTTTTTGGATTATCAAAGAATTAATTTATCAGCCAGTTTTTTATTAGTAAAATTTAAAAAGTTATTAACGGTGCAGTGCTTGTACACAGGGCTCAAATATATAAATGCGTTAAAAATGGCCCCTTCGACATTCTAACCCTTAAACGTGGCGTTTGCTCTCTCAATGCTCGACTCCTAAACCTCAGATGAGAAGAAGCGATTTCCAATTGCCCAGCATATATAATCTTAAATTAATGTACAATATCCCCAGATATATGATGAGCTGAAGAGGACCGGGGGCTGCTGATTAAAAATTATTTGTGTGCGGCTGAGAGAATGGAGGGTATTTGTAGTCAAGCTACAAGGAACATTAGCCATCAATCCTAGCCATCAAATCAGGCCATAGTGTGCCGTGGTGCCTATTACTTCTGAATTCATTTCCCTAAATTAAATCAGACTCCGAGCTCTCAGCTGCTTCACGTACGAATGTGTCTTTCGTTTTCTCTTTAAAATCCATTTTCCTACCTATTTGTCAACACAGAGTGAGTGACACTGGAGTAATGCACATTTATTATGTGAAACAACAGGGTGGATCATTAATTAATTCAATAGAGTTATGCTTGGAGATGTGTGTAACATTCTCGCATCCATCTCGAACTGTATGTACAGAGAAATCTAATAAATCCTCACGCCCTTATTAGAAAATCAGTATCAATTTATTTTAACCCTAGACTTGATGGAGTGATTCGGAATAAATTGTGATTCAGGAGGAATAATGTATGAAGCCGTGTCATTTACAATGATGTTTTATTTGCTGTGCATAAAATATAGATTTTACACAACAGCAAACATTCCACGAAACGTCCGGATTGAGATAAGAGTTGCTTATCACCAATAATAGAATGAAAATGATCGCTTTTACAATAAGTGGATGAGGAAGTAGTGTTTAAATTAATTAAGTGTAAACATGATTAAGTTTAGGGATAATATCTGCAAGTGTAATTGCCCACTGGGAATGGAATGAACTCTGTTGGCTGTAGTGTCTCCCCACTGTGCCCCATCACTGTTATTCAAGAAAAAAAAAGATTAATATGCGTTTAAGAGAGGCAGGTCTTAATCTAAATCTAAGGGACATTTAAATCGCTCTGGGAGCCGCGGCCGTGAGCGTATCCTGATGCTGCCGGTCATGCTCTCTAATGCGCCTCATTGGATGCTGTGCGCCCGCTGTGCGCATCAAGCGCTGTGGATCACCATCAAGAAGCTCAGAAAATACTAAAAAATACCAATTTCTCCGCCGGACCTGAACGTTCTCCGCTCGGAAACTTCACCACAGGATTAGAGCGGAGCAATTAGAGAATCGCATTCATGTGAAGTGGATAAACGCCGGAACTGATCGGAAAGTTGGTGAATTTTGCATCAATTAATGTGGCTTTAATCGAACGCATCAAACTGTGCCGGCGGTATCAGACCGCATTAAAACAACTGAAATCCTCAAATATTTATCTCTGCAGAAGTGAGTGGATCAAGTGACCAGTGCGGACGTCAATCAACTGCTATGCTTTTTGAAACAGCACCACCTATTGAATAGGAGAAAGTAGACTATTTCACTTATAATCAGTTTATAGTCAAATCATGACGAAAACCAAGTCAGGAAATTATTAGTGCTCCCAGCCCTAGTGAGAAGTGACACAAAAAAAAATATATTTTTTTTTGCTCGTAATCATAGGAGAACCTTTTTTGGTGCCATTTAACACTTATCTCCAAAGGTTATATTTAGCATCTGAAAAAACACAAAGAACCAGTGAAGAACCAAAAAGAGCTTCATGGGTTCTTTATAGCAAGTAAGTGCTAGATAACGGAAAACCTGCAAAGAACCTTTTTTTACGGTATTGCTAAACAAACCACTCAAATACAAAGTTCCTACAGAAAATCTGTACAAAGCGCTTTAGATAAAAGCATCTACGAGATGCAAACATGCAAATGTGTTATTTCTGCATCTAAAAAACCTTCACATTATTGCAACTCTGCATACCTTTCTCATTTGTCACAACCCGATAACCCACCGTAAATGAATGGAGAGAAGGCTTGTTTTGACTGCATGTCCTTTACGGATTCAACTAACTGGTGTTGGCTCAGCAGAATGAGGCGTGATGTATTAAGGAAACTGGAGAGAACATGTTTAATGAAGCTACCTTCTCAGAGTCACCTTCTGTTCTGTGCACTGTGTGCAGCGATTGACTCAAGAAACACACTCCGGGATTTCCCACAGTTCACTGACTGTAAACGGAAAAAGTGGTTTTGTGTTACAACATTCACCAGCTCAGAATGTAAAACAGTCAAATCAAAGTAACTACTTGGCTAAAGTTTGCACAGAAATGTTGATGTCGGCTTGTAAAAGTGCTGTTTACAATGGGTGACTTAAACCAAACCTCACAGTTTTCCCAAGCTGAGCTGAGATGTACCAAGTTGGTTGCTATGGTGACCAGCCTGGATGCTATAAAGGGGTCTGAGACATAATACATGTAGCCAATGTCACTTTGTGTAAAATAAACCACGCCCTGTCTTTTTATGATTTTCCAAAGCTGAGAAAGAGATATGCCAAATTGGTTGCTATGGTAAACGGGTCAGCGAAATAATATAATATTGCCTTGTGCATTGTTTCAACCAACCCCCGCATCTCTATCTTCTACCAAAGCTGAGAAAGAATTTAGTCGCTAGGGTAAATCGTTTGGTTGCTAGGGAGATGTCAGTGATGTCATAAAAAATTATGATGTCAACATAATTTACTCAAATACTTTACACCGCTGCAGGACAATGACTATAATCATAAAATAATTCTACACTTTTTATTAGAAGAATCCTAAAAGCGCTAGAGAAATACACAACCTTCTGTACACAGTGTTCAAGAAACGTCTGGAAACTGGTGGATGAGGTGTTTTCAATCAAAGCTCTGATGCTAGGATTGCCCCTGGAACCAGATCTTCCCTCCAGTATCAGTGTCTCACCTCACAAATGTGAATAATCCTAAACCTTGTGTGAAGAGTTGAAGCTGTTATAGCTGCAGAGGAAAGGTTAAACTCTTTGCATTTAAAACAGGAGTCACTTCATCTGTGTCTAAAGAAAGAGAAGTCAAACGAGAAATCAAATGCAATCATTTCCCCATGGAACGTTTCAGCACTTCTCCAGTACTCCCAGCTGCTGTCCTGCCGTACCCTTTAAGCTCATTTCCGATGCAGTTATCTTAATTAGAGATTAACATCCATTAATTGTCATAGCTGATGCTAACTGCTAATGTGCCCGTTCACACTGCCGCCACACACATCACAACGTATTTGTGAAAACCTTGTAATGAAGCCTCCGCTGTTGATGCTAAAAATGTAAATGAAAGAATATTTTTAATTTTATTCTGCTTAATATGGTCCGTATTAGCAAATAATTTCTGGCCTGATGGAAGCACTGCTCATTCGCGAAACACTCAGACATGATCTTCGAAAGAGAATCAACGAGGAATGCACTGCAAACACATAAGTGTTGCTAAACTTATTATTTTAGTTTTTGTTATTCACACACCGGCCACTTTATTAGGTACACCTTGCTGGTGACCCTCAGAACAGGCACTAGAAACTTTCCTCAGAGAGTTTGCTCCATATTTATAGGATAGCATCACGCAGTTGCTGCCGGTTTGTCGGCTACACATCCATGATGTAACCTGGTGTGGTCTTTTGCTCCTGTAGCCTCACGCTCGACTGCTGTATGACCAGAGAAGAGCCCACAGAACTGCTGCTCACAGGATTTTTGTTTTTTGGAACATTCTCTCTAAGCCCTAGAGATGGTTGTGTGCCAAAATCCCAGAAGATCAGCAGTATCTGAAATACTTAGACCAGCCCTTCTTACACCATTCTGATCGTCTTCACCACACCTAAATGCATTGAGTTCCTGTCGTGTGATTGGCTGATTAGAAAAGCTGTTTGATAGGTGTACCTAATAAAGTGGCCGGTGAGTGTATTTTCTTTATGAAATGTGTAAGTTTTTATGCAGAACTCGAGATTCAGGTTTTTTATTTGATTCTGAGATACAGCTGGCCTTGAATTACATCTTGTGCTTTTATTTCAGTCGTTGCGCATAAAGAACTCGTAGGAACGTTTGTTTTTATAAAAGATTCCAGTTTAGATCAGAGAGCACTCTTGATAATGTCACAGCAGCCGACGTGAGTCGAAGCAAAGCTGTATTTTCCACTTCTCAAAGAATACACAGAAAACAGAGCATTTTACATTTTCTGGAGAACAATAGCAAACTCTGAAGAAAGTGTGTTCGCACTCATTGAAATGAAAAAGAGGGTAGAGTTCACCTGCCATGCTGTATCCACACCGTCAGACACACGCTGCCTCCAATAAGCCATTAAATATATGTAAATGAAGAGTGTTGGCAGAGAGCTAGCACATAATAGCGCGCACAAGGGACAAATGGAGAAATGGATCCTGGGTGGTGATTAATTTATCTGATGATGCCTCTAGTGAGAAATTTTAGGTCACAAATGAAGTGACAAGATGACAAATTACCATTTTAAGGAATTTACTGGGAATCGTTAAGGAACAATTGTCAGGTAGTTTGTGTCAGGCAGAGAACAGTGGAGATACAGTTTTTTCTAGATGAGATGTGTATTATTAATTATCTTATATTAAGATTGTTTTCCACGGCGCCTGCTTGTTTGGCTGTAATGCATGGGATGCTTCAATCTAAGTTGTGAATTCATTTAGGAGAGGTTCTGCACAATTAAAATGGTTTACGGTGGAGGGTGGGGAGGGGGTGAATGAGAGAGGGGGAGAAAGGCAGAGAGTAAAGGAGTGAGTGAAAGAGACAGAGGTATTGGGAATGAGAGGGTACAGAGTAAAATCCTAAGAGTTAAATTAACTCTACTCAGAGTGTATTTGGTCCCACTCTATATAGAGTTAAAACAACTCTGAAGGAGAGTTATTTAAATGAGTCTATTTGAACTAAACAGTCTATTTTTGTCTGTTTTTACTCTTTCTGGAGTGGACTTGGTCCCTCTCTGAATAGTTAATATTTAGTTTGCATTTTTCTTGCAGATTTGGAAAAACATGAAGAAAATAGATTATTAAATTACTCTTTCTCAGAGTCGGTTTAACTCTATATAGAGTGGGACCAAATACACTCAGAGTAGAGTTAATTTAACTCTTTGGATTTTACTGTGTAGGAGAGAGTGAGAGACACAACGTGAGTGACCGAGAAAGAGTGAGAGTGAAAGAGAGATAGAAAGAGTTATTGAATGGGAGAGAGTGAGTCAGAGGCAGAGAGATAAAGAGAGAGAGAGAGAGAGTGATTGAGTAAGTGAGCAAGGGTAGGAGAAAGTGTAGAGAGATAGAGAGAATACGCAAGTGAGAGGGAGTGAGAGAGGGCGAGGGATTCAGAGAAGAGAGAGTGAGATGGGGTGAGGGAGTGAGAGAAATAGAGAAGAGGGCATATGTGAATGAAAAGGGTGAGTGAGTGAGAGAGAGTGAAAGAAATAGATAGAGGAAAGCGAGTGAATGAGGGGGGAGAGAAAGACAATTAGTGAATGGAAGAGGGAGAAAGTAAGAGACGGGGCAAAGAGAATGGGTGAGAGAGGAGGTGGAAAAAGAGAGTGTGAGTGAGTGAGAGGGGGTGGGAGAGAAAGAGAAAGGCTGGGATATGAGAGAGAGAGTTGCCTTTTAAGACGTTTTCTCCTTATGGAGGGTTTCGATGGTGGTCTTCTCTCATTTCCCTTTGATTTTTTATTATTTATGTTAATTGGCTGATCAAACTGGATTCGTTTGGTGTTTATCTTTACTGTGAATAAATTAGAAACCAATTAAGGCCTGAAATATTTAATTTTTCTATTGAACCAACAAGTTTGACTTTTTGAAATAAATGAATGTTCCGTCGATATTCTAATGTCTAGGGTCTCACGTGAATTTGGCTTTTAAACGGAGTAAATGCAGACGGTTCAGATGAAGGATTTCCCAGCTTTCCTTCGACGAGCAGATCCGGATTGAATTTCTCCGGCGATGATGCATTCATCTCCTCGTCCGCGCTCTCCTCCTAGACTCAGAAACTAAACTGATTTATTGATTATTTAATGAGGTTTTTAATCACACGTCAAGAAGTCAGAGGTAGCACTTTCTAGAAATACATCAAAGCTTCTTCTCAGAGAATGATTTAAAGAGTTTCATTTTAAAAAGCTGCCCTCTGCTCGAAATGTTGAATATTGAACACAGAAGAATGGCAGAATAAAGTTGTCAGAGGAGAGGGCAAGATAACGAGATAAAAACCTTCTATTTTTTCTAAACATGCCTCTAAAAGTATTGTTGAGTAGATCCTGGACCACAGTAAAGACAACCAGTGATGTTTCTTCCTTGTGCCTCATGGGGTTTCCTGGAGCTGTTGCTGTGATGCTTTTGGTTGATTTGGGAGATGGGGAAAGCTACAGCACTGTTGAGGATCTACGGGAAAAGAAAACAGGAAAGGTGAGATAAAATGATCTTCAAGGAACTGGGAAGGCTGATAAGCAGTGTTCAAACTCTGATGAAGAAGTAGAAAGTGAGGGATTCTGTTGAAACCAACAAACATTTCTGCTACAACTGCCAGAAAAATTGTGAGGGATGCAAAGAAAAACCCACAAGTAACTTGTGAAATCCAGGGCTCTCTGAAAAAAAAAAGTGTTTCCAGGAGAACAGTAAGGAGATGCTTGAAGAAGCAATGGTGGAGTTGCCAGAAGAAAGTTGCTGCTTATGATACGCCAAACAGCTCAGAGACAAGCTCCAATTTTCTGGAACTAAATTATTTCGAACGATGAGAGCAAAATTTATCTTTGGAGAAAAGTCAAAAAGCCTTATGATGAATAGAGAACCACTGTGAAACACGGAGGCGGGTCACTGATGTTTTGGGGATGCTCCAAAGATACATGAAAGCAGCATGTTCTCAGAGGATCCTGGAGGAAAATGTGCTTCATCAGCCGTTACTGGACATTCCAACACGATCCAAAACACAAGGACACGCTCACTCGTTTCCACCAGAACAAAGAGAAGGTTCTAGAGTGGATCTCCGTCTCCTGAGCTCTTCAAACTTATGCGCACAACTGTACAGTAAATATTGCTTACCCCCTTTGGGACCAATCCCAAACAATGCAGAAAACACAATCTCCTGCAACTGGTGGAGTTTAGGACCCAGTCGTGGTCCGTTCACTCGCGTGTTCTCTTCTCTAAATCAATACCGACAGAAATTTCAGAATTTTTTTTTTTCTTCAAACATTGTAGAGTATAGGGCCATTTGCACCCCCTGCCTCTTCAAAATAAACAAATGCTTTTAAGTACCCGTGGGTGGCGAAATGAGTCACACCGAGCGCTGGTGTAGCCAATCAAATGAAAGAAATAAAAATAAAAACATTTTTCATCTAACTCGAATTGTGTATGAGATGCTCTGTTTGATAGCTGAGCAAACGTCCTGTGGACTCATTCGCTAACACTAGTATTGAGTTTTTTTATGAGCCACTGGAGACTGAAAATGTGGATTCAGTGTGTGTTGTGTAAATGTGGCTCGACTAACTGATGTTAAACAGTGCAGCTCCAGTGTGTATCATCGCCTATTGAACTGCTGGGACTTTTGGCAGAGGTCTGCGCGGCTGACGGATGTCGGCTTGATCCACACGGGTCTAATTGTCTGTTCTCTGGAAGCTGAAGTTATCGGCAGCTGCCACATGCTCAAACACTGAGGCGCCACCCCGGCGCAGCTAACCAGAGCTGACTAATTGCAATGGCCTTTTCATCATCTCAAATCAAGCGCTCGTCTGCACGCACAGGGGAAGAGGTGCCTGCAAACACACACTCACGCGTTCTGATTTTATCTGCTTCTCACAATCGCAGCCTCGAATACATCTCAAGCTTCCCTTTCGCTGCAGACACAACACGTGCCCTTCCCTCCCTGCCATCACCTGACTTCGGCAAACGTTTAAGGGGGCAAAGAGGCCTAGATTGCAGGATCTGCAGGACCTGGAGGGTCCTAGCAGGTTTGTCTGACACCAGATCAATACAATGAATGGAGTCTGGTTGACAGCATCCCCCGTGCCATAATTGGACAAAAGATCCTGCTAGGCCCATCCCACCACCCCCATCAGTCCAGTATCACCCCCCCCCAACCCCCTTACCAAACTCCTACCCTCCCCCCCTTCAGCACTGTCACATCTGTCATATGTCATCCCAAACCTCTAGTGTCTCCACAGGAGACTGGTCACTCCTTACGCTCATTTCCTTGGCTCTTTCTTTCATTTTCCTTTTCTCGCTTTCTTTCCAGGAGTCATGCAAATGTCCACTTAAAGAGATGAATGCCAACCATATTAGGGCTGTTCTTCATGCTTCACGCGGAAGAAAGATCTGTGTCATCTGAGGATTTCACGGGAATAAAGTCGCCATTTATTTGCAAAGATGAAGCCGGCTGTAGGAAAAAAGAGATGATTTGGTTCAGCTTATTAAATCCGAGGGGAAGAATACGCAACAAGGCTCTTGAGAAGAGTAACAAACAAAAGATGAGCCGTGTGTGAAGAGACCCCCCCCCTCTCTCTTGATATATAGATATATATTTATACATATAAGCTAAAGAAATGAATAATACCAAAAATGTAAAATAAAGCAGCCGAGAGGTCCTTCACCCTGTTTCCCATCTCAGGGATTTTAGCATGGCACCATCACGCTGGGACTTGCATATTTCTAGTGCAAATATTGACTGAAACCTTGGGATGAATTTCAAATGAACGACTGCAAGATTTCATTCAAAGCCATGACTGAAATATTTGTGCAAAGCAGCAGATAATTCCGAACGGCAGGCCCAGCGTTGTATTCCTCCCTAAGATTTCTGTATCTCCTCACAGTTTAATCTGAAAAGGTAGACGGCATCTCCGATAGCCCTTTTGAAGCTTAAACAGTGAAAGTATGCAGTCTGATTTGGTTTATCTGAAGAACCAAGGGCTTAGGCGCAATCCTATAAAGAGAGGAGTTTTACTGTTTGAGCAGATGATTGAGATAGTTAGCCCAGCGAGACTAAAAGGGTTTCCTTCCAGAACAGTTGGGAAGCTGTAGAACTGTCATTTCTTTATCTGGGAAGCCCAAAAGCTTTGGGACTGTCATGCATTAGCTGACAGCGTGAGAGGTTTTAAAGAAATCGCAATCAGATTAACAAGCAAAACGCAAACCTCTGCATCAATTAGAAGCTTGTTTGAGATGCTAATTTGCAAAGGCATTTGTTTAAAACACTTTCAGAGCTAGAAACCCTTTTTATTGTTTTACCACAAATGCTAACATTTACAACGCTTCAATACTTTAGAGCGCTTAATGTTTCTGAAAAAAAAATAATGCAACTTTATTGTGCTATAGGTTAATAATTACAAAGTACTGAATTAATTATTTTTATGTAACAAAAAGCATTAAATTGTAGGATTTCTTAGGTCCAGATGAAGTGGACAAAAATAACTCAAACATGTCCTTGGCCCAGTAATTACCATTTAATTACTGCAAATTATTACATCTCAATAATTTTATTTTGCTTTTAAAGGGTTCAAAAGGTACAGTATGACTTGCAGTTTCACAAGTTGGGTTCTCCATCCATTTTCATCCACCCATCCTTCCCGCTCTTGGACTTCCTGCTCCACAGACGCTTCCTCCAGCTCTTCCAGGGAATTCTGAGGTGTTACTGACCCCATCTCTCCAGCGGTTCTGGGAATAACATTCAATGTATTCGAGAAAAGATGAGTACAGTTTCTAGATTCCAATTTCTCAATTGTAAAGTTTTTTACATTGATCAACAAAAGACTGAAAGATATCAAGTGAATAGGTAGATGGTTCACTTTGTCGTAGAAGAGTTGTTCAGTCTCATTATTCCTGAAATTACAGACTGTCTGCAGCTTTAATAAAATGTTTAAACATTCAAAACTACTTTGGTGTGGCCTCTGAACCTGCCTTTATAAAACCAAATCAATGCATTTGATTGAACTAATATAAATGTGGTCTGTCGATGTTTTGATCTAAATATGGGCGGTGTCTAAATCTAAATCACTGTCCTAGAATATGTTTATGAGTACAATCATTTCCACCAGTTGACCCACAATGCCTCTAATGAATCAATACAGTATAGGAAAGGCACGTTTATTGTATATAAGGTGTAAGGCGCTTCACTTAAGATGAACACTTACGGAGGAATACATTAAGCTAACATTGACTTTATTTTTAAAGTGCAGCATTTAAATAGAAAAACATCAGTTATATTTGTTCTAAAGCAGCTCATTAGATAACAGCCGGCTGACGCTAACAATGAGGTGAAATGTAACTAATCACAACCCAGTCCAGTCTTACACTCTCTCCAAGGGACCAGCGTCACCAGTGGTTCCCATCACACACTGCTCGGACTTCTACATCTACTCTGCTCCACTGGTTTAAACTATATGCTTAACAAACAAGGGGACGGGGGAGGGGTCTATGAGAGAGTCAGTGCGTGGTGGCAGGTCTGTGTTAAGTGATCTGTATTCCATGTGAGTCCACAGTTCCCTAACCCTGTGAAATTAACAACACATCCCTCCTCTGCGACCTCCGACCTCTCACATAATACCACATCCAACCAGCGCCATGCATGAGTGTGTCCGTGTAATGTAAAAGGGACCCAAAATGTCCATGTCAATGTTTTCATTAAACACTGCCTGGAGAGGCAAGGTTCTGCCGCTAAACCGGAGACCGCGGCGTCCTTTATCCTCGAACCGAAAATAATAACAGAATTCTTTTAAAGCTTTTAATGGCAGAGGGAGCAGAGGGAATATCGGATCGCACAGAGAGGAATGCTTCATCATTTCTTTACTCACGTTATTTTTCCATCTGGGAATTAGAAAACAGACATTCTCCTACAAGACAGAACGACAGACAGACAGTGTAGAGACAGACATGGACCTACACCAAGTACATGAGCTGACAGATGAACATAGACACTATGGATAGATAGATAGAAAGACAGACATGCAGATATAGATAAATAGATATTAACAGAGCGAGAGACTGACAGACAAGTATAGCGAAAGATATGTAGACGCTCAGACAGTGAAACAAACTATACAGAAAGAAATACGACGATAGATAGAATGAGACGATAAACAGAGACAGTTGTGGACAGACAGAAATCCCCATAAACGGACAGAAAGAAAGAATGAACGAAAAAGATAGTTGCAGACAGAATGACAGCTCTAAATAGGCAGACACAGAGACATACCGGTACATATATATTTATACATGCAATGAAAGTAGACAGACAGACGGAAATAGATATAGAGACAATGCCATCCCTATAAACCGACAGAAAAGCAGAAATAGATTGAATGACATCACAATAAAGAGGCAGACAGAAAGAATGGTACATAGATCTAGATACAATGAAAGTTCTACAGACAGGAAGACAGCTAGATAGAGAAAGAACGACAGTTCTTTAAAGAGACAGACAGATAGAAAGACAGATATAGATCGAATCATAGTTCTAAAGTTGAACTGATAAATCGATGGACAGACAGAGATAGAAAAACATAGAGATAGAATGACAGACAGTATGTAAATTTGGATAGACAGACAAATGGAAAGAGATGGTGAGACAGACTTTGTATAGATGGATAGACAGAGAGTAATGGATGTAGAGGATGTATCAGACAGACAGACAGATCTTGCTCTCGAACCCATACACATACCTGCACACCCCTGTCCTGGTCTTGTGTGGGAGTTTGGAATCAGTGATAAGGCATTAAATTGAGGATAAGAGCTTCTGAACGAGTGTTTAGTGAACATAATTTCCCCGGACCACCTGGAGGATGACAGCTTACAGGATCAGGAGCGAGACTTAGTTACTCCGGCACTAAAGCGGAGATTGGCAGCTGAGAGTAGAACCTGCAAACTGACCTACACGTGAGACCTCCTCACCTCTGGCTCATAATCACCACTCTGAGGGAGGCAGCGGCTCACTAAAAGGCAGCCGCAGCCATTAGAGAGCTGCTTAAAACTCCACTTAAATATCTCTTTATGGGCGATTACTTAAACTGGGGTTTGGTATTTAAATGACACTTTCAAGGGCTTTCATGTGCGGTAATTCAATTGCGTGCTGGCATCGACTGAGGCTCCATTGTTACAAAAGAAGCGCAAATAACAGCAAGAGGTTTCTGACGACAGATATACCCACAACCAACTTCCCCGATCATAACAAGAAAGAACGGCTTTTTTGCAGACACAAAGTCACTTTTACGGAAGAGAAAGGCGTGCAGTCGTGCTTTTCACATCCGTTTGTTTTTCAAGTGCTGGCATGAAGAGACACGTGCGAGTGTGTGTGCAGCTCGTCCAGGGTCCAGGTCCCCCAGCAGGAGGAGGCTTGGATCAGTGGAGACAGCCGTTAGCCTGAGGTTAGCTGGGCCGGCACGCCAGCGCTGTGACAGGGAACAGGGGCGATGGAGTGGAAAGCAGACAGCAGAGTTTGTGAATGTTGTAGCGGCCGTTCGGAGCAGCTGAAGCATTTAAAGATGCCGCCGCTAACCTGCCTGCGAGCAGAGCAGAGCGGGGCCGAGTGGTGGCAGGACACTGCTGCGTGGATCACTTGCTGTTTTCAGTGCAATCACAAAACAGCCTCCATGGTGCAGGCTACCCAGGGAAGTGTGGAGTGACAGGTACTGCAGTGAAGGGAGTCAGGGTATACACTTTCTAAGCATTGCTCTCGAATTGAAAAATTGAATCCCAGCAACACATCTGCAGAAGGATTTTTCATTCACAATAAAGCAAATTAGATCTTTTGTCTTATTTGAAAGATTCGGTTTGGATGAAGCTGATTGATTATTTAATTGGAAATGTGATTCCGTAACAATTAATTTCGCATTAATGTATTGGAGGAGGGTTTCCATTTATTCGTAGATCTGCAGAGTGCATTATTAGATTTATTTTCTTTCACGTTTTCCTGTATAAAAAATATTAAAAATATAAATAACATTCCTGTAGTTAAATTATGAATCAAAGCATATTATTAACGCTAAATATAATAAATGTTGAATAATTAATTAAATTGAACAATAATTCATTATTAAAAGTTGTTATTAACCTTTATATAAAAGTTGCTATTTGCTAAAAGTTGCTAGCTTATGGAACAATAAAAACAGAACTCTCTGTTTTTGTTGATTTGCTTAGAATTTTCGTTTTAAACTGAATAGCATGAGTTTTAGCTCCACCCCCACGTTGACAAACACCTTTCAGAAGTCGCTCACTGGTTTATCGACAAAAAAGTCCTAATGATTCAAACGAAATAATAAAGAAATAATAAATATATAAATAATAAAATAAAACTACTGATAATTACATACCAAACTACATAACTAAATGTAATTCATTTATTACTACATTTAAACACACATTTCACCTTAATATGTTTTTTATTCATTTATTAATCTGCCAGTGATATAGAAACAGTGGAATGAATGTAATTAGCATTTGAACTTAGAAATGTTTAAATAAACAAATGTTGTCATAAATAAATTCAAAACTTTTTGAAATGCAGAATTAAATGAATAACTGTATTAAATGTATTTAATTTATTTATTTTTTTATGTTTAATCCAAGTTTGGATTACTTTCACAAAGAAACAGATTTCAAAACTGCCTCATATTGATTACCCAGCATTTAATTCCACTTTACCTGTTTTAAGTCAGAAAATATCAGCAATTTAGAGAAACTTCCAATGATGGCCTTAAAAAGAGCTTGCAATGTTGTTTATTTTCTTTAAAACTATTTTTTTTTTGTCAGATCCCTCTCAATAGAGCTCATAACCGTGTTGAAGTATGAACTAAAACTGATCCACGTGAAATAAAGCTTGGTTTATTCTGCCACTTCTTTAACACAAATAATGAAACTACGCTTTGTTTGGTTATAATATTCACAAACTAATATATACGCCAGAAAAACATTCCACTTCTCTCGGTGACATTTCCCAGCAGCGCCACATTAAGACTTTTGACGTTCCAGACACATACAAAGACATTTGAGTGACCAGAACACAAGAGAATGATGGTAGTGAGAGAGAAAGAGAGAGAGAGAGAGAGATTTCCTGCAGCAGAAACAGCATCTCAGGACTGGGTTTCCAGATCCAGAGCAGAGCTGCCATAACTGACAAAGCATCTGTGAACCAGCCAATCAAAGCTGTAATAATTAACCGGTAACGTTCCATTTTCAGATAATGGGAGAACAATATCAGCGTGCCGTATCTCACCACTCACGCCGCTCTAAAAGCGCATGAAGAGCTCTTAATGGAAATCATTAATATACTATAAGCCAGAGCTCTAGTCCTCAGAGAAAGATAGCGATCACTTCATCTGAATTAAAACATGCTGCGTGCCCACGTGGGCTCTTATCATGACCCCACGAAGAACAGAATCTGATAATCTCTGAGTGCCGTCCCCAGACACATCGCTCTGAATGCATTACAGTGGGATCTGGGGTCTCTCTCGAAGAACAGAGTCTATTTAAATCATGGATTTAAGATTTAAGATTTGCCTATATTTAAAAGTCCTAAATATCTATCATTCTTTTTTATGATCATACAGATGAGTTTCATATTCATTCGCTTACCATTCCCTTTCTGGGGCATGGGGGTCTGCCGGTGGCAGGCAAGAGACTGCAATCACACATTCACACCTAAGGAGATTTTAGATTATTCAATTAACCTAAACACATGTTTTTGGGATTGTGGGGGAAACCGGAGGAAACCCACGCAAGCACAGGGAGAACATGCACACTTCTTCCAGGAAGGTCACTGGCGAGCCTCGAACCAACAGCCTTCTGACTGAAAGGTTACCTTAGCAAAAGTTTTATAAGATTTGTAAAAATCTGTTTACATCAAATTGGGAGGGGACCAACACATGAAAAAAAAGACATTTTAACAACGTGTGCTGTAAAAAAATACAGTGGTACCCCGAGATATGAATGCTTCGCGTTACGGAATGTTCAAGATACGAAATTTTTTGCTTCGAGATGCGAAGAAAAATTCGAGATACAAACAATAACAAGCAGGTTATTGCTTTCTGCTTGACGTCATGACGTCACGCTGCGCTTCCGGGTCACGTTGTGCTTCCGGGTGCTGCTGCGCTTCAAAACACTTCAAAAACACAGCGAAACATTATGTTTAGTTTACTAATAATGTGCTATGACAAATAATAGAGTCAAGGTGTCGTAAAAGAAATAACGTTCATAACGTGAAAGTGCTGATCTGCAGCGCAGCTTAGAGAAACCCTGTGACGTGTTCTCAGAAGAGCTCTCTTCATCTGTCTCCACTTGCGCTTGAAACCATGTTGGTGTCAGTAATTCGTGAAATATCTCGAGAAAGTTAACTTTCATACGTAGTGCTGTGATGTTTTCTGCATCCGTTCCACCTCCTCCGACACATCGTGGAGTTTTATTATCATTTATTGCATTAACAATGTGTAGATTTAAGGATTGAAGAAATGTTACTTGATTTTTCTCTGGTTTTCCTTTTTTTTCATCTACTTATTCTGTTGTTTCTGAGAGCCGCTGCACGGATTAGGTGTTTTATATGTGATACGAAATGTTCGAGGTGTGAGCGTCACCCTGGAGATGGATTAATTTCGTATCTCGGGGTACCACAGTATTGATATCATGCAAAGCTTGCTAATAGAGAAACGCAAAGCACATAGAACAGAACTCAATGGTAATGCTTCAAGGGAGAGTTAAAGAGAGTTCTGGAGATCTGTTAGTCAGGAAGAGTTTGGGTCCAAACTACTACAAAAATACTTGATTTTCAACAACACAATGGTTAATCTGGTTTATTTGCCTGGTCCTTTTGGAGGCCTATTTCCTCCTGTATAGTATATTCTATGAAGTTACAGAATACATGTTCTGTAAATAAATGTCAACGTTGTGGTGTTTTTTTATATTGATTTAATGAAAGGATGGCAAAAATGAATAATTTCAAACCTCCGTTGGCAAATGCTTTTATTTTTACTTTATATCCACTTAGTTTATTATTTTAATACATTTTTTTCTCAGTTCTCTATCTCATGCTTTTTTTAATATTCAATGCCATATCCTCTATTTATCATTCATATCTGTGTTTATGCACAATCACACCTCAGAATATTTGAGTCAGTTTAATGAACATCTCTCTCTCTCTGTCTCTCTCTCTCTCTCTCTCTCTCTCTTTCTCTCTTTCTTCGGTAAATCCTGGTTTCTGTTAGAGTTTGTCTAATATGAAACAGGGCCACGGGGAAGGCTTGCTGATGTTTGCCAGCGAGTTTACTCAGAGATGAACCTCAGATGAATCTTCCTTCTCTATAGATATGCCAGAGTCTTGATTTTAATTCACTGTAAAAGTGTTACACAAACACAAGCGCACACACTTCCTGATAGACGAAGACACTCTGGAACATGAAGGTTGAATTGGAGAAGGAAAAATCCTAAAACTGCTATTATCTTCTGTTCTCCTTCATCAGCCTTGACTCCGAATCTGACGCCCCCTACTGAAAAATGTTTGTTTATGTTCAAGATTTCACAAAGGAAAGAACAATAAAAATAATATTTTTGGCCCTCGAGCAGCAGCTACAAAAAAAGGCACAAAATGTTTTAAATGTGCAGTAAATTTATTTTCTATTTATTAAAAGCAGGGTGTGATCTGTTCTGCAGCAGGACCCATGTTAAAATTGGAGAGCATGGTTCCGTACTAGAGAGAGTATAGAAAAAAAAACAGTGATAACAGAAAACACCACCATTTCATTTTGTTCACTGGTTGCACAAACTTTTATGAGGGCTTGTAAAAGTGATGTTTTAACCAAGTTACTGTTGTTACCCAAATGAGGATGGGTTTCCCTTTTGAGTCCGGTTCCTCTCAAGGTTTCTTCCAAAAGGGAGTTTTTCCTTGCCACAGTCGCCCTAGTCCTGCTCATCAGGGACATATACACCACTTAGTAATTAATTTCTTTTCACTTTGTTGAGTTTAAACTTGTTGGTTTACTGTAAAGCTGCTTTGAGACAATGTCTGTTGTGAAAAGCGCTATTTAAATTAAACGAACTTAAACGAACTTGAACATGTTTAAAAGTATTTTTTCTAAGCAAAATGAAATGGTTGCCTGGGTAAATTGTTGGTTGCTATAGAGGAGTCATTGACATCATACAAAGTTCCCCATACAAACATGAGTAATATAAACCTATCCCACGTCTCTATTATTTTCCTTAGCTGAGATAGTGATATGCCAAATTGGTTGCAATGGCAAACAGTCAGGTTGCTATGGAGGGGTCAGTGACATAATGTTTCTTTTCACAATAGGTTATGTAAACAAACCACATGTCTCTATCATTTACCAAAGCTGAGTCCAGAAAATGTGGTTGCTAGGGTAAACCGGTTGGTTGCTAGGTAGATGTCAGTGATGTCATAAAAATAAAAATTTGTTACTATGATTTGCAACAAACGTATTTCTCATGATGTTTCAACTTGAACAAATTCCTATTTATTTATTTATTTATTTATTTATATATATATATATATATATATATATAGTATATATATATATATATATATAATTTATTATTTATATATATATATATATATATATATATATATAATATTATTTATATTATTATATATATATAATTTATTATTTATATTATTATATATATATAATTTATTATTTATATTATTATATATATAATTTATTATTTATATTATTATATATATAATTTATTATTTGCCCTCTTTAGGAACGTGCCATTGAAATCCACATGCTCTCAATGCTTGCTTGAGCTCCTGTTCCCTTCTGTTTGTGTCTGGTTTGTTTTCCAAGAAAAGTGGCATTAAATTCACGGTGGAAGTTCACCAAAATGGAGGAAACAATCATTTGGATGAGGCGCATGGTTCATTCTACCCTAATTCCGGATTCAGCCAGCATATCATGGAAATTTTAACAGTCATGGAGGATTAACCTGTGTGAGTTCCAGGGGGTCCCTAGATTACGAAGCATCAGACCGGCTGCTTTCCAGAGAGCGAGAGAGAGAGAGAGATTTCATTTTCACCCATTGTTCCCCGTCTTGACCTCTTCCCTTTGTGCATAATCAGGACAGTTATGCAGAAATATTTAGGCATTAATAATGAATTACGTGTGGTTCACAATCTCAGAAATGGAAGCTAGTGACCTTCAAACTGGGCAAGAGTCTCTCAAAACAACAGGCCATCCTTCAAGAGTCACAGGTCCTTTTTTGGAGCATTATTTATGTATCTACTGTGTGCTATTCCATTTAATAATGCAAATTTTCTGTTACATGTATCAACAAATACGTAATTTTATTTTAATTCAGGGTCTGCACGTTCCATGATTGCTTTGTTATTGCTTTATTATTTCTTTTTACGAGTTCACAAGCAGAACTGTCAAGCAAGCTGGCCGGCAGTGATCAGCAATACCCTCAGTGAAGAGTTCTAGGGAGGAAGATCGGTGAAGTCAACGAAACTTAGTGCTTCTCCTGAAACATGTTATTCAAACATCTCCCCCTTTTTTTGCCATTTATTGCAATTGCTCCTGTTTGCAAACAGGAGTTTATATTTTAAGAAAATGACTATTATTATAAATGCAGTAGGCTGTCGGCTGAATCATCAGCTTGAAGCATCCTCTGCTGTGATTGGCTCACAGTTTTGATAATTCATGACTTAGCTCAAGAAGATAAGAGACAAACTCCGGTAAGCAGGTTCTAAACGAGTTAAAAACAACAACAACAACAATCTCCAATCCTCCTCTTTCTGTATCAACAAATAGCAACGCACTGCAAAAAACTCCTCTGTTTTGAATCAATTGATGCTCCTGTGGAAGGCGTCTACGGAGCTCTTGGCGGTAGATAATCACAATGTGATCTCATGGAACTTAAAGGGCATTTTTGAACAAACTGGTCTTGACACCGTTGACAGTCATCCCAGTGATCTCGTGGTGAAAACCACAACGGTCTGCGCTCATAACCACAGGCATCGCCACTGAAATCCTGTCTGAACATATCACTGACACCTCCTCTGTGCTACATGCATTTAAGAGATTATGAGCATTCAGGGACACCAGAGGCTCTGTCTGAGGCTGTCAAAACCTGTCATGTGTCAATTTCACCAGGATCACCAGCATCACAACTCAGTTTTGGGCAAATGCCCATTAAAAAAATACTGCTTACATTATTTTTTATGTTTCCAATATGATATGCAGGGTGGGCCAGAGCAGGAAAAGCAGGTTCATTTACCCTGTTTCATACACATTAGTAATTTTAAGCAGTCTACAGAGAGAGATAAGAAAAGTAATAAATTTAGATCACAACTGAGATGCCTGCCGGGGGAGGGGTACTGAGATCTCTAAGAAGTGAATTAAGATGGTTGGTAAAAAAAAAAAAAAGAGTGCACCGTGTTATTAATACATTTCAAGGGAATTTTTCCAAAAGGGAGGGGGGGGATATTTTGTTGCTATCCCTGAACAAAAATTATAAAAATACAACTAAAAACTCTTTAAAGAACTTTAAACTTTAAAGAAAGCATAAAAATTTAAATTTACAAATGAAATCAAATAAAATGTAATGTTGAAACTAAATAAAGTGATAAACTTTAAAAATTCAACCATTTTCTGTGTAAAACAAAAGTATTTTAAGTTGAGTAAGTTCAAAGTTCTTCACATTGTTCTTATGCAACTTTGATCTCAACTCAACTTAAAAAAAAACAGTTTTTCTGACTGTCCCGCCTTCCTCTGTTTCTGATTGGCTGTTTCTGAGTGTGTTCCAATCATTATCGCATTACAACTCCTCCTGAAATAAATACGTTTTTAAAAGATAAAAGAAATATCTTCAAGAAAAAAAATATTGTGGTTGGTTTGTTTGTGTTCGGTTTATTTGATTCATATTGAAACTCCTCCATAGCAACTACAATTTTAAGCATAGCAACCAAGTTAGCAGATCTATAGCTCATCTTCTGAAAATGCTAGGGACATGGGACTTGGAATATATATATATATATATATATATATATATATATATATATATATATGACATATATGAATATATATACCGTATATGACATCTTTGATTACTCCAAAGCAGCTAGATTGTTTAACCTAGAAACTGATTTAAAAGATCTATAGCTCAACTCGGGAAAATCATTGATTAACTGGTAAAGTTTATAGCGCTCGTAGTCACAAAAGGCACATTGTTGCCACTTTTACAAGCCAACATCAAAGTTTGTGTACAACTGTAGTCATCTAGTTTCAGATGAAATCTTTTATTAGCTATCGCCACATCCTGCCCCTGGCACTGGGTGGGCTCTATGTCTGTATTAAGAAACTCTATGGCTAGAGCAGACGTGATGAAAACAAATTATTGTTGACGTTGAGCAGGGTAGAACGAACAGAATTAACTTTTGTTTTCCTAAAGTAAATAAAGAGGAAACCCTCTCTAGATAAATGTGAGGTTGGGATGGCTTTCTCACTGCGGTCTAGCTTAAACAGAAGGTGTCTCAAGATCGGTCAAGACTGCATTTAATGAGGATCCTCTTCAATGTCACTCTGTAAGAGTCCTTCACAGTACGAAAGTCACTGTGTCACTTATTTAAAGCATAATCATGTCGACACGGGTGTGAAAATAGGATGTCAGCTTTCCATTTTGTCCAGCAGCAGCTTAGAGAGCGTATGTGAATATGGAGTGTGAGATAACTGCGAGCATAAGAGCTACGTGAGGCAGATTGCATCCTAAATCAGCAGCTTAACAATAACTACTTCGCAGTCTTGGTGTGGTTGGACCTGGAGCACGCACGGACAGAGCTCTGTTTCGTTCTTCCCCTTAATTTACAAAAGCCCTCCGGACATCATCTCTTAACTTGACCTTCTGCATCCTCATCATGTCAGGGGTTAGTCCGGTGGGATCTCTGGAGCCAGATCATCTCAGCAGGAGTTTAAGCTGAAAACATGGTGCTTGAGGAGATCTCATAGCGGGAGCTGCTACAGAGAGGTCGAGTCTCACCTCAGCCGTCACTCAGAGCACGCGATGGCTGATCACTGTTGGTCAGAGCTGGAATCGCAGTCTGAACGGAGACACTGCTTTGTTTAACGTTCAGAAACTAAGGGTGAATTTATGCATTTCGTAGCTTTCATTACTCATGTTTAAATGCTGGATTCTGATTGGCTCGCTGGACATGGTTGTTTTCAACTATTCGCTCGATTGCCACCAGGTCAGCAACTTCACTTTTTACATGAATCTTAAAGTGCATTATTTTTGCTTTTTTTTGGTGAAGGCTGCTTCTGGGCTGGAGACTGGAGAGACACACGATCGTGTCAGCAGCAGAAGCAGATCACCAATGAGAGTTTGAATTACTGCCTGGGGTGATCCACCCTTTTGCTTCCCCAAATAGATTTATGGTAAACTTTGACTTTTTCAAAACTTCTGAATCTGCTGAAAAAAGCATATAGACCATCTTGCAAACTTTCCAAGTGTGTGACAGCATTTAGCAACCTTAAAGCACCCAGATTCACATAATGCAATCATGATCTCTGTTCTCAGAAAAGGCTTTTGATAATAAAAACAAGAAATGCTGTTAAATATTTTCACAAGAATAGTACGATATAATGATGACACAGCTTTAAAAATGACTTTATCTGTTGATTTCTTAAAACAAAGCGAGTGTTCTCCATTTTATTGTGCATTACATGTTTTTATAATCCTCTGTTTCTTTTTTTTTATTCACATGAAACATATGCCTGCAATACTTTGTTCTTTGGCAATAAAAAAAAAATTTGTTGTGTTGAAAGTACACATGATTTAAATACACATATAAAAAACATGAATCATTGACCACGGATCCCATTCTCTGTTTTCCAGGAATCACAGCGGGGGTGTCCGCTGCTGTTGCTGTTGGTCTGCGTTAGATAGAAAGTGGTTGAAGCTGTTGGAAGCCATCAGCCTGAGTTAGTGACGAGAAGCCTGCTCCCTATCTACTACCAGACCAGTCCTAGCCACCAACACAACACACAAAGATCACCTAGGCTTGCACACGGGGGGGCTGACAAGATTCATTAGATGGGAAGAAAAGCTAATAACACCATTACAATACCTAGCTTCACAATATAAAAACAGAAAATACTAATATTAGATAACAGAAGTACCAATCAAAAAATACTTTTCTTGATCAGAAACAATATGCAACTTTAAAATAAATGTATTAAAGAGCAAAATGTACCCCATGTGGATCAGGAAAGAACTTATCAGGAATGTGATTTTATAATTGATTATTAGAAAACTATGTTCTTTGGTCTCGTAATGGCTCAAATAGTTGAGAGATCTGCAGAAACAATAGTTCCAAGGAGCATACTTTAATTACAAGCAGTTTGGAGAGCAAATAAAGCTCCAGAGGTCTATATTGTTAAAAAAAAAAAAGTAAATAAAAAATGAGGAAAAGGGAAGGGGTGGTTTTCAAAGTTTAAAAAGAAATTTGTGCCCCAAACACACTTTGAGAACCAAGTTTTATTTCTAGAAATAAATGACAGACAAACTGCCCCCTAGTGGTTTTCTTTTGCACAGTTGAGCACTTTAACTGAGTTCAATGGAAGTCTGCTCATTACTGACACAAGCCTCAAGTGGCCAGTTGATGAACTGTACTTTCATTCATTCCTTGTAAGGATCTGGAGGGAAAATGAGAGATTGTGCTTAGCTTAAAAAATAAAAATAAAACCTTTAAAATAGAATTACTACTCAGGGTGCATTTGGAGCTAATTTTACTCTGAGAATTTACTGAAAAAGAAGAGTTTAAATTAATGAGGTATTGATGAGAATTAAGAGATTTTAGTGATGCAACGTTTCTTACTGAGGAGTTGGCAACCAATGGAGGGCTCGAATTAAAAGTAAAGGTAATTTAACTCTATTGATGTTGCTCTCCAAAAGGAACCTTTGGCTTTCATAACCCAAGGAGCTTCCAGGGGTTTCTGTGGTTTGTTACCTTAAGAGAACTTTCGAGAAAAGCGCTCCAAAAGATCCCGAAAGACCCTCAACAAACGGATGAAGATACTAAATTATTTCACAAATGGTGCATTGGTAGTAGGTAAAAGATTCCCAGAGAGTTCCAATGCTAAAGTACATTTTAGCTCAAAATGTTTAAGGTTTAAGAATCTTAAGTCGCTTATCAAGCTTCCATCTGATATTATTTTCAACACCAGCGGATGGTGACTCACCAAATCACCCAAACCTTTAACCGAACAGCCTTCTCTTATTCTATTATGAGGTTGTTTTGTGTCGCTTGATGAGCCGACTGCATCTCTTCAGCTCCACACGTTTCAGGGAGCATTTAAAAGAACAAAGTAACGATGGGCAGCAGTTTCATCCACGGGAGCGAAACGCCTCTTCCCTTTCCTGCCTTTGAAGCTCCAAGGAGCCATTTAATCAATTATTAATCAAAGTGGCATGTGGAACTCAAAGACACTCTCTTGTGCTGTAAGGGGCTTCAGAGAGAAGATTTGAACGTGCCATCATCGAGTGTCTCTGGTTTTAATAAGGTTGTTTAAGGTACATATGCACTCTGCGAAAGGTTCCTTTTAAGGTTGAGTTCTACAGTGGGAACACGACATGCCTGACTAGTGCAGATTAATGGGGTGTAAATGAGGATCTAGGTGTTGGAGCGCTGCAGAGTGAGAAGTCAAGAGCTGCTACAAAGCCTCGGGGGAAGAGGATGTCTTGCACACAGAGGAGGATGCTTTGGTCAATTAACGTAATGCTTGGTGCACATACTCTGTGTGATAGCCACGAGGAATTCAATTATGGAGGCTTAAACGACAACAATTAATTATGTTTTTCTTTATTTGATTTACAGTTCGAGGTGATGGGTGTAACTCAATAAAGCTAGATGGAAAACGGTAAACTCTGCAGGCCCAGTAGTGGAACTGCTACAGCAGCATAAAAATGCTGAATACAATTCTAATCATCACAAGACAAACCCCTATTGTTAGGCCCCGCCCAAGGAAGAGAGATTGTCCAATGATAAATGAGCACCTTACCATTCCAAGTGTTATTTTATGAGAAAAGATGGTTGTACAGAGATACATTTTATTAAAATAAAAAAAAACAACACAAAAATATGTCTGCTGTCTGCCACCCTCCAAAATTAGCACTTTTAGCTTAGCTTAGCATAGATCATTGAATCTAATTAGACCAGTAGCATTGCAGTTCATAACGATCAAATAGTTTTCACGTTGTTGGAATCAACCATCTGATGATCAATCTGTCAGGTGGAAAAAGCTTTATGAGAGAGATTTCGAGGACTCCTGTCTATATTCCCAGACTTTGGAGTCTATTAAAAACATTACTCTCAGTAGCCCCCCATTCAAGCCCAACTTATATCACAAGATATCTGACATAACGTTGGCGGGGAAATGTGATGGAAGCCTTCTCAAACCTATTCCTAGGTTGTTCTAATAATAATTTATTTTATCTCAAGGTCAAGTAACCTATCTGAAAAGCAAATTCGAATAAATGAAAACACGCATTGATTAAAGACACAGAATTGAGCAGCCTCCTGTAGGGAAAGCCTGGCGGAAGGTTATTATCTTGGACTTGAAGTAGATAGTGAGCAAGTCTCTAAGATAGGAGGGTGTGATCTTGCTGAGTGCCTTGTGTGTTAGCAGAAGAATTTTGAAGTGAGAGTGCAGGACAGGTGTGATGTGTTTAGTCCGGGCGGTTTTGTCATTACTCCAGGTTTTGAATAAGTTGGAGTTTGTTTTGGAGTTTAATCCATAAAAAAGTGCCCAATCCTGGAGGTGACTTAAGCGTAAACCTTCGGCTTTAAGTGAGAGAGAGGGTCTAGACCATTTCTATCGTGGTTTTTGCCTCGAAATGTTTGTCTGTTTGTTCTGATAAAATTAGATTGAGCAATTGTCACAGAACATCAGAGTCGAATGACTGACGATAGATCCGTTGCTCACATATTTTCCAGGTGTCATGGGTTGTTCCATTCTTTCAGCTTGTTTATGTTACTAGCAAAGACTTAAAGCCAGAGAGAGTCCATCCACGAAACTTAGGAAGTCCAGACGCTCTCAACAAAAACGCTTTACAAATGATTTTTAGTAATACTAGGACCCCAATTAAAGTCTTCATTGTGAAAGTTCTTGATCGTATCGTGTTGTTGATGCTGTCAGGAAGCGGTCAACTGTGCAAAAAGCCACAGCAGACCAGAACTCTGCGTAACGCCGGAGCGATGAATTGAAATACCCTGGAAATGTGTTTACCAATGCATTGGCTTTACCCCCAGACCAACAGGAACACAACGGGTGTTAGTTCATTTGATAGAATTGATTCCAGGGGTCACTTTATGGGGCATGAATCTCTCAATTCCATCTATGAATAAAAATGGTGCCTCTTGCAACTCAATCCAAGCAGTCCATAAAAAATTCATCCGTTCCTTCAGATTTTTTTTGCCATTCTGTCAGTCTTTTAGTGTTAGACAAATTGAAGTGCGCGCTCAGAGGGAGGCCAGTACTAAGCAGAGAATCCATTTGCCCAGTCTATCCATCGTAAGAGAGCAGAGAGCCCACGTTCAAAGACGGGAGGCACAATACGGGTGACACGGGTCAGTCTCTCTTCCTGTACATCACCTCCATGATAGGATCGTTCTGCCGAGGAGAAGCTCTGTGAAGCTTGGGCTCTTTTTGTGATGCTCATATCTTCTGATTGATGGCTTCATGGCCAGAGCCGCTGTGGCCTTTTTAAATAATGTATGTTGCAATTGCAATGGGTAACTGCTTTATAAAAGGAGTTGTTATTTTTACATTGACTCATCGATCAATAGTTTAAAAGACATCGGACCTGGACTAATGAACTTCTTAACAAGGTCTCAGGGGGTTGAAAATAATTACTGCTCTGCCACTGACCACAAAGACAAATCTACTCTCGTCCTGGAAGATAAAGCTTTGGAGGATTCTGGCGAATTGATTGATTGATTGATTGATTTGCATTTATATTTCATCTAACACTCCCATTTTGAATGCAACACATACAAAGCTGGCCACTTTATTAGGTACACACGATCTATTGCTTGGCAACACAAACATGCTAATGGTAGTACATCACATAGTTCCAAATTATTACAAAATTGTAAAAAATTTTCTCCTAAATATAATATGAATTATATAATATAGAATATAAATGTGAATTTTTACCTAAAAATGTATTTAAACAACAGAGTTCTCATGTTCACTTCAAAGCTGAACAAAGCTTTCATCTGAAAAAACATCGGATATAAATAACTTGTCTAATCAGACTTTGAATGAGTTTTTTTCTGCAGTGTAGTTGACCACTATTACACTGGGAAATATCCGGAGGGAAAGTGAAAAGATGCGCAGCTGGTATTACCCTGGTAGAAACAAGGTGCCACTAATAAAACAGCTAGTGATGGAACTCTTAACTAGACGCAAATGATCTGCGTGTGGCTTCTGCTGTGTTACTGTCACGAGTGATGGGCTCAGGCTGCTTTTCATCAATACACTTCTCAAAAGGGTTGGTGTCACAGAGAGGCAGATTTGTCTCTCCGAAGCCGTACAGTAGCCCTGAGCCTCGTAAATCAAACCCTGCTCTCACCCTGCTTTTAACTAAGTGACAAATTGGCCAAACAATACTGTTTGAATTCTTATTAAGCTTGATTAATTCATATCATTAGTTAATCACACAACAGCTCATAAAATATAGCAAATTAATTTCTATAATGTGATTAATTTACGAAACACTTGATTTCACATCAATAAATCAGTTGCTGAATCAATTACATTACCATTTTTTAAATCCAAAGTTAATAGTGTGCTTTAACTAGCGCAATAGAAGTGATCATCGATCATGCCGGGGTAGAGGGCCAGAGGGAGCGACACCGATGTTCACTGATCTGGAGGCTGTTCTTCAGCTTTTCGAAGGATCAGGATGAAATCATTTTGTTTACTTTTTGTTCCATGGGAAATAAACTGCTTTGATGGATTAAGTTTGTGGCCAGTAATCCAGCATGCAAGTCAATACTTTGTGCACAGGTGTCCACAGTTTGAATTATCTATCGAGCTTTCAGATCTTTTTTAAACTAAAGATCATTTACAAAAGATGGACGGATTGAACTTTTATGTCCCTGAAGGGTGGTTCATTAACAAATGTAATAATACATTTTTTCTTCTTACAATTAATTGCAAAGTAATACTATATTTAGTACAATACGTCCCTCACTGTCAATCCTTAATCTGCAAAAATTGCTTTCCTCTAAACCCAGTGCTCATTGGTGCCAGTCCTACTTCCGTCTTCCATCATACATCTTGGAATACTCAGGTGTTTTGGGCTTCTAAACAGAAGACATCCTCCTCTGATGTTGTAAGCCAATCAGGACTAGTGTCTTCTCAACCAGTTCATGAAAGAAGTGGTTGCAAAAGTCCACAATTTCCATCCCACTCACATTAATTTGGAGAATTGTGATATTGATACTCTAGGGTCTTGGGCGGGTCTTAGAATGGATACTTTCCTGTCTAAGCCAGGTTTTTGTCTTTAACTCTGTATTCTCAGCTGGGTCCTAGCCCTGTCCAGTCTAAATCAGCTTTTGGTTTTGATGTTCTCCAGGTTCAGCCGAGTCATGGTATTGATGCTCTCCTGTCTATGCTGAGGCTTTGGTCAGTATACTTTCTTGTCTTGTATCAAAGTTTGAAATTTGCTAGTCTATATTTAAATTATTTTTTTCTGGATTAACACAAGATCATCACACTCTTGTATCATCAGAATGTATCAATGAGTTGGACAGTTGAGTGGGACAGACCTTATCTTGTCATTTATTCATTCAAGTTACTTTTAAGTCCAAAGTACACACATTGTATCCATCCATATATGATTTTAGAGCATTTTTGTAAGAAATGGTTTTGATATGTAGCCAGAGCGCAGCACTAGTGAAAATCTGGAGGAGAGAGCAACAGACAGAGGACAAGACTCTTCCCAAGTTTGAAGATAAGTGACTGTCCGCTTACATCTCAGCAGCAGCTTGGCTTACACCATCTCTACATGCCGTTTATGGCCTGTGCTCTCGTTAACAGTCCTGCTCTCCTCCACAGCTGTCCGATCACTGATGTTCTGAGATGCTGGCAGCAGGAAATGTCACCTGATGAAGGCAGAGAGTGTTCCTCTAACTTTGGTTAAAGTTCAGGTGAAGTGAGCTTGATTAGACTTTGTTTTTGTACTATTGCTTCTCGTGGAAGTGCGGCAGTGGGTTTGACGGCTCCCCGTGTCTATGGCAGCGATGTGTACAGGGGATTTCTTTGCTCAGAATTGAGAGGAAAAGGTTAGAGGGACTTGTTCTCAGCTGTGAGACGGGACTGAGCGTGCCGCTCTAATTGCTGCCGTTCAGACGGGGGCAGGGCAACATGATACTGTTAACACGCGTCGTTCCACTCAAAGTGCTCAGAGAGGGTTTGCACATGAAATTCAGCACATTAGTTGCATATTTAATGAAGAAATGCTCTCTAGGGGATGCAGAACTGTACAAGAGGCATTTCAGTGCTACAATCCGTGGCAGTTACATAGTTTTTTTTTTTTTTCTGAAGACATTAAAACAGAACAAAACAAATGATCCTATTTTGCTTGTAATCCTTCTGGATTCCAAACATTTTTATGGAATCTATAAAGTACCTGTCAAAGGATTCTATCAGAATGATCTGCTAAAGTTGGTCAAGTATTTATTAATTTCGAACTACGTGTATGAATTGATTTATTTATATATTTATTTATTTATTTACAAATATTTATTAATATAAATATACTTGACAATTGACATTTTATTTATTAATGCACTACATTTGTAAATACATTCATTATTGGATATATTTCTTCAAGCATATGTCTATCCTTTATGCATTTGTGCACGTTTGCCTGCTTTATTTATTTATTTATTCATGTATGTTTAAGTACACACATGTATTCATTTAAGCTAATTTTTCTGCAATTAGTAGTACTTTTTTTATTTAATTCAATTAGTTTTTAATATGTTCATTGCTTCATTATTTTACTTTTTTCGTGTATATTTAAGCACCTGTTCTACTCTTGTTTATTTATTTATATATTTATTTAGATATGTATTTATTTTAGCAAATATTTTTTTTCTTTACTTATGTATTTCTGCAGTTATTTTACTTTTATTTTCAAATTCATTTTTAGAAAATATTCATCCATTGCTTCTTTATATATTTTTTCATTCAGGCACACATTATTTTAATTTATTGTTTTATTTATTAGTTTAAATGTTAATTTATCCATTGGTTGTAGAGGGTATGAAGCTTTTAAAAAAACACAGAGGAGAGTGCATCTGAAAGCTCATCACACAGTGCAGGCGGCTTCAAACATTCGGTGCATGTAATGTGTCTAAATGAATTTCATACAAACAGCACTGATGTTTTAAATTGCATTCTCCAAAAGAAAACAGGAATACTTCACAGGAATCAAAACGTTAGCAACTTGAAACAATCTGTAATTACTGAAGTATCAAATCAATTCCTTCCTTTGCCCCAAACAGTTACGCAATGCTTCAGAAAATAATTTGCCGTGTAAATCCATTTTGTCTCACAGATGAGAGCGTAGTGCCTGAACTCTAATGACAGCAGCCCGGAACTCGCAGCCAGTAAACAAAATGTTTAGCAAAGGGAGGAATATTAATTATCACATGCATAAGTGTTAGCATACACCGAGAGGGTGGGGGGCACAAGGGGTAATGGCTTAAGGAAGGGGGGTCCGGGTGCCGTTTATGAGGCTCCCTCTCACCCCTCCTTCACAGAGGGGCGGCTGAATTTATGCTGTTAAACCCCCGCTGATTGCGGGGAAGGTAAAAGAACCAATGGGGGCGTCGGTGGTTTAATTTAAAGTGTGTTTCTCACTAGACTGCCCACAACACTTAATTAAACTCTCCTGTTTTGGCAATGACAAATGCTGCCGAGCAAGAGGACGGCAGGCGAGCTGACGGAGGCCGCTGTAATTTCTTTCATGTGCAGCGACAGCCAGATTCAGGTCAGAAAGTAGAGAATTAAAGAACTAAACAAGATTTCTGCTCGCTGAGGGCCCGGCGACAAGATTTTCTTTCACATGAATACTCCCTCTTTATTTGCCCTCATTTAACGGGAGTTTTGTCATAGATTTATGGGGCTTGCAGCAACACGGCATGTTTGCATAGATCTTGCTCTGCTCCGCTGTGCTTCCCATTTTCACCTCACTTTGGAAGAGAATTTTCAGCCTGTCAAACCAGCAAAAGTCAGCGCTGCTCGTTGCAAGATTGCGCTTCATGTTGTAGATTGGAAAAAGAAAAGAGGAGAGAGCGTTTTGGCAACATGCAAGTTTGATTCCGTCGCATTCGGGGACATTTGTCATCGGGTCCCCGAAGAGCCAACGGTGTGCTGTGGTAATACGAAACACAATGTATGTATTGGCTGAACATCAGCATGACGACTCTTTAATGCGCTATACTGTACACTGTCGTCTACTTCAGGAAAAACAGAAAGCCATTTATTACAGCTCAACAGCTTATTTGCTTGTGACAAAGCCCCAGATCCATCATGTGCGTTTCCGAAGAATGCTTGAAAGTCAGCTCTCTGTAAACTCAAGGGCAGGAAGCAGCCGTGTGAAATAGACTCAGCGTGGAACACAACAAGCTGCCACACTCGTGAAATAAATACACATTTATGCCTCTGAGGCATTCTTTAATGCAACATGCACTTGCCTCTCTCCTACCAGCTCTCTTGCCAAATGATATTGGACACAATGTGTTGGTTATCTGCAGTAATAGCTTTCTGTGCATTTCATTATCGTCAGGTGAGGTGCTGCGTGGCTTTGTTCTCTTTGGTGATCAACAAGTCGAGCCATTAGATGCCTGGTGTCTGTTGCACTGATGAGCCTGTTGGATGGTCCTCTGAGCCATATAATTAGACTAAAGACTGGATGAGTGAGTTTCACGGGCTGTATTAGAGAACTAATTAACGGCGCTTGACCTGCCATAATATGGCAAGCGCTTATGGCCATTCGTTATTGATAAAAAAATAATTTGTCTGTAAATGCTCCAAGAAAACCTTTAATAAGCATATTCCAAAGGGCCACGAACTGCATGTTTTGTTTACTTTTGTCTGTGGTGATCACTTTGCTCACGATACGATAAATATCATGACATCTCCACTGAACAGTATCTCCGTAAAGTCTCTTGAGGTAGTTGTCGATGAGGTTCTTTATCTTCTCTGTTGTTCATTCTTCTCAAGCACAAAGCCTCCAGCTCTTGTAAACTCTTGCAGGAGCGGCACATTTGAGTTCTCCCCAGAGTTCTTCAGTGATATTGAGGTCAGGAGACTGAGTTCCGCTCCAGAACCTTGACTTTGTTCTAGTGGAACCAATCACGGGTGGACTGGTCCTTGTATTTTGGATCATTGTCCCGTCTCATGAGCAGCTTCCAGCTGGTGATGCACATTTTCCTCCAGGATCCTTTGAGAACATGCTGCAATCATCTTCCATTAACGTTTCCTGTGCCTTTGAAGCTCACACATCCCTGACCCGCCTCCATGCTTCACATGGTGTTCCGTTCATCCTAGCCCTTATTCACTTCTCTACAAATTTTGTGTTTATGGTCGTGGCCAAAAAGTGAAATCTTGGTCTCATCGCTCAAAATCATTTTGTTCCGGAAGTTTGGAGCTTGTCTCTGAACTGCTTAGCGTGTTGTACACGGCTACTTTGTGGAGTAAAGGCTTTCTTCTGGCAAGTCCACCATTAAACCAATTTTTCTTCGAGTTTCTTCTTATTGTTCTGCTTGAAGCAGCCACGACACATTTTTTTCACAGACTGTCTATCATGTTGTAATACACTGCAACACCCGTAGTGAGCAGGTCGGAGGGGCTAAGCTCAACAGCCATTGGGGTTTTTTTTGCCAAAAGTCAGTACGTGACTGCTTTTGTGTTTGTAAAACACACAATGAACAGATTTGAAAGTACAGTGAAATTAAGCAAGCATTCTGTTTGTGTTGCTCTGTGTGCAAATCCAGTGGAACAAGTCGTCAGGTTCGCTCCGCTGTAGTGAGAAGATATCAGAAGCAGTTGACGGATGGACAAACAATGAACCAGCGTCAGGCTGTGCATCGTTTCCAGCTCATTGATGCCGGAGTGGAGTGGAGACTGTCACACATTGTTCACTCCAGGACCACAGAGCAACAAATCACCAGCAGCTTCAACGGTGAGCAGGACAATGTGTCACAGCACACGGATTATCTCAGGGGTCTGAGTACAGGGCTGGGGAACCCCATGCTAACTGCACATCATTGAGCAGCGCTGGTGCTACTGAGATGGAGCTGAGGATGCTTGAACTCGAAGCTTCTCGATCCCTCTCTTCTGTGCTTTCCTCCTCATTTTATATCCACAAAGATATCAATATAAACTTTCATTCAATGAACTCCGAAAGCACCATGTCTTAAAAAGTCCAAATTGTGACATGCAAAAGTCTAGATTTTTAAATAAAAAGTAGAAATTTTGGGGTGAAAAGTAAAAATTTTGAGATTGTCTACAATTTTGATAAAACGTTAAAGGAAGTCAAAAGGGTTTTTTTGCGATATAAGGTAACAATTTTTAGATAAGTTTTAAATTTTTAGATAAAAGTAAAAACTGAGTCAACAGAATTTGAGATTAAAAAGTCAAAATTTTTAGATAATGTTGAATTTTTTTGTTTGAAAAAGTAATAAATGTGTTTGAAATATTGCTTGAACACTTCACGGCTCATCACGCTTGTGACCAGCTCTAACGTACTCTAGGTGCATGACTTGAGAAGTGTGCTTCTGGTGCTGGGTCGGGGTTAGGTGGAGTACTGAATTCCAAGCGATTGAAAGAAGACGAGATCAGCCTGCAACACAAGTTAGTGAGTTTAAACGTAACAATCCTTTAATGCCACCAAAGAGTTTACCTATAATCAAAAGAAATCGATACCAGAAATTAGTTACATAAATCAATAAATACAAAGAAAAATAACAATGTGCTTTTAATTTAAACAGAATATCTGCCGTTTAGCGTAATAAATAACAATTTATTTCACAAAAGTGAGAAAAAGTACACACAACTCACTGGTTTCTGAAAAGTACATAGCATATAAGCTGGAAAATAAAACGGAAGGGAGCCTCTGGGTGAATTAATGCTCTGGTAAATGGCTGTGAGGGCAGAGAGAGGGAGAGAGGGGGGGTATCTGCTGGAGTTAAGCATGCAGCACTTTTTTGTGTTCTCCAGCGCAATCCATTAATCATAGCCCAGTGCGGCAGCCATATTCTTCTGTGTAGAGGCTGTACTTTCATTACAGGAGCCTAATTAAATAGCTCTGTGAACTGGAATCTGAGATTCCTCTGTTACAGATTATCATTAATTATGGTGAAAGAGCTGGGAGATGTTGGACTCAATTATACCCGGCTCAAGGCTGGCATGCTGTGATTCATGGCCCTCGCCTGCACACCGACGTTTCTCCGCCGCTTATCACACCATCCCACTTCTGTAAATTGGGCACTGCCAGTCGACACATAGAGAGCCATGGGCAGTGTACTTCATTACAAACATGTCGGAAAAGCACAGACCAATTAAGGCTCGCTGATATGCTGGGAAGAGCAGAGGACATTTCCAGAATGAATTACACAGTGAGCTTAGATTTCACTCATTTTCTCTTAAATTAGTTTATTGTTCTAAATAATGTCATAACATGATGCTAATTAAATCTGGTTTAGAAGCGGAAAAACTCTTGGAGAAGCTATGGAGACCTTGGGTGCTTGCACGCTGGTTTTTGCACGACCACTATAAATAGTATCCATGTCATTTCTGCAGGTGTGGAAAAAAAATGTTAAAGGAAATCATTCGTTTTCATCAAGGAACAAACTGTAGTGGACGAACAAAGAAAATCTAAATGGGATCGAATCAAACACTCACACTCTCTGTGGATGCAGCTTTCTGTAATCCCAGACACACTCAATGATGCTGAGACCAGAACAAAGTTACTCCGGCTGTTTGTTTAGGGTCATTGTCCTGCTGCAGAATTAATCAAATCATTTCCCTCCCTGATGGTACTGCATGATGGATAACCTCCATTAATCTTCATCAATTCTACAATTTGAAGAAATGCAGCCCCAAATGATCACGGAACCTCCACCAATCTTCACTTTTGGTGCAGTGACCCCTCATTGTACCGCTCCCCATCCTTCAACGAATAATCTGCCATCTGCTGCAGTCAGCTATTTAAAATATGGCCTCTTCTGTCCGAAGCACCAACTCCAGACTTCTTCAGATCGTGGATGGGTGTACCTGAGTCCGGCTGGTTTCTGTCAGTCCTGAGCTGATGAAGCTGCTTTCATGGCACATTTTCAAGTAACGTGTTTTTCTTCTGGTGCACAAGTTTCCTCGGTCAACCACTGCATCTACTCTCCTCTATGCTGCCTGTTTCTTTGTGCTTCTTCAGAAGAGCTTGAACACTTAAAATGCTTAAAATCTTTATCTTGGAGAGAGCTTGTTGCTGCAGTATAACTACCTTGCGTCTTGCTGCAGTGCTCAACCCAGAAACCTTCAACCTTACTTTGGCTGTTCCTGTTTTAGTTCATGACTCATGTTCATTCTTTGCATGAAATTAATGATCATACATTTAAATCCTACAACATCTGAGTGTGCAAATGTTGATTAACAAAAATCGATCAAATATTGATGTAATATTGATGTTTCTTTTGTTTACTCACTTAATTTACAAAAAAAAAAAAACGTTATATTTGCAAATTATAAAAGATAAAAGTAGTAATAATTTACTATAAAGCAAAGTGGCTAAAAAATGCTCAAACAAGAAAGACTATTTTCTTAATAAGACATGGGAGAAACACGTTCTGTCCAAATCCTCATCCGTTTGCTCAAGTCCACGTGCCGCAGAGGGCAGCCGTTTTAATATATATGAAAATCACAAATATACTCTGCACCCGTGCATGATTTCCTCTGATCCTGACACTAGACTCGAGCGCTTTTATATTACAACTGAATTGTTTAAAATACGAGTCTAGAGGAAAAATTAACCACAAGAAATACAAACTTTTAGATTCCTGTTCCGTGATCTTTAAATCAGTAATTCACACAGCGAGAGAGAGAGAGAGAGAGAGAGAGAGAGAGAGAGAGAGAGAATGCCTGCCTGCTGGAGGGGATCTTGCAGTCCTGCAAATGTAATACACTCCTGTCAAGCCAGAGGTCAGCTGGCAATCTGAATTTTAAAAGGAATATGAATAATATTCTGTTTTATTTTCAAAAATGAACTTTCTGCCCTCTATCATGGATCCAATATATGTCTTAAACTAAGGGCTCTGCCTGCCAGAGGGTCTTGGATGCCGGCTTTGACTTCAAACCATAATATGTGTGTGTTTTCCTGCTACACACAAAGCAAATGGATAAACCTGCCTTCATCCAGCTGATCGTTATATAAAAGATCACCTGCACTTGTTCCTTGATGAATGCACCCTTGCAAAAAAACGTGATTATCAAAGAACCTGCCTGCTATTAAATCAGGGTTTAATTAAAATATTGTCACACTGAGAGGTGGTATCAGAGCTATGGACACATTTATTTAATCACAGAAGAAGGCAGGACAAGAGCATGTAAACAACACTGGAACAGGACCCACAACTGGATCGGGGCAATGCAGGTTCGCTAGATTCGGCTGGAGTGGATCCAGGAAGTGCAGCAGGTCATGAGAATTTCTCACTAGGGAAGGAAACCAGGCGCTCGCTAAATGGGAAAGTGAGTGCTGATTTGTGAAAGATGTTTCTGATTTGGTGCTGTGTACTGAGTCCCTGACAAAAGCGGATCCTCAATGTGCAAAAACAGAACGGGCAGAAAGGGACAAGGAATCAGGAACTATTTACAACTGCACAGAATGTTTCTTATAGGAAAAAGACCTCCGCATTCCTCAGAAAGGATCACAGATATAAACACGGTGAGATATCCATGAGTCTATGGAGTGATTGATGAAAAACCAGAAGAGATACAGCAATGAGCACGGGAGAATCCAGGAAGACGGGGAACAGTCACGGAGGGTCAGGGGGTGTGAACTGTAGATCTGACAATTGTGGCGGTGTATGGGTAATCCTTTTGGGAGATAGATAGGATTGCTCTGATTGGATAACTAATCCATCGGGCTGATGGTCTGAAGATGGGAGTGATCTTGATTGATGGCTGGGAGACACCTTTAAAAATCATTCTGAATTGTCAATTTTTTTCTAGGTAGAGCAATTGTTTTTATCCACGTACCTCTTTTTGCCAAACGAGTATCAGAGAGGCTTCTGCTTAGATTGATACTGAGCATGCTAATGTTTCAGATGTCAAGCATCTTCAGTTAAAACAAAAGTTTTGTTTTTGCATTTTTTTTATAATATTGGCTATTGGTCAGGTACAAGACTAAAATGAAAATCTGTGTCTATTGTGTTTCAATTTTCAAAAATGTATTTAGATTTTTCTTTCATAAATTAAAGAAATCCCATATAGGGCTCTGCCGCTTTCTTCCAACTTTAGCATTTTGCTCAAAGTAGCCCTGAGAACATCTGCCCACAAGCCAACAGTAAACAACATATGGACAGGAAGTGCTGTAAGGTGTAGAAAGGGGACATAAAAGTACCAAAATGTATTGATTTTAAGGCAAAAGGTGTGTAGATAATCTGACAAAAACTAAAAGAAATGTATCTGTTGCCACAATTTTAAAATTAAAATGAATAACTTTACAACGCACAACTTTATTGGTTAAAATTAGTTTAATTCAAATCAGAACTTTATGCAGAATACTTTAGGCATTCTGTACAATGCTGATGCATTTTCTAGAATTCCACATTTTATACCTATATATTTTAGCTCTTTATCTTTTTGTTTGCATTTTCTACTTTTTGTACAACCCACAGGGGCTTCGACACCTTCGTAAATCTGACGTTATGAAGATGGAATGGCACAAACTGCAGTTTCCCACCCCAATCGCACAGAATAAGCGAAAACCAAAATCACTTTACGTCAGTAATATTAAAAAGAGAAGGGAAAAAATGTAGTAATGTGATTAAAAAAATGAATTTAGATTTTTGAATTTGCTACAGAAAATGACCCCAAAGCACCACCAGCCGCTCTAAGAGAGTGAACCTATGATTTTTATGGTTGTGTGACACACTTGGAAACACTGATTCCTCTAATAAAGACGTCTTTAAAGGATGCTATCACCCCTCAGTGTTGATGGACACTCATTTTTAATTCACGAAACATCCAAACCCATGAAACATCCCCATCTTAAGTCTGTCAGACGATTACAAAAGACAGACCGAGCCCCATCCGCGAGGTGCCAGATGTGTAATTGTGTCAGATTGCTGCGTTTGATATTGCGCAGGCTAACATGCCAGAGAGAATAGAGAAGTACGTGGAACCTGTCAAAGCCGCAGCAACATCATTGCCGTGACTGATCTGAGGCCTGTGGGATTGTCAACCCGCTGACTAGACCAGTCAACACAAATAAATGCAGACATTCTGGAGCTATAATGGCATGGGGGATCCGGGCTGGCGTCCGGCGTTGCTTGTAATCCAACCTTACATATGACACAATGTGAGAAATGAGCCTAGCGTGCTGTCGGGTGCCCATTAGTGAGCTCTCACACGATCTGTCACCGGCTGATGCCTCCTTCGAGTCATTTACCGGGCTTCTGTCTGTCATTCTCAGAGGACCTAACTAAACGGCTCCACAGAAAACGTCCGTTCTCTTGAATACGTCAGTGCCACGCACCAATTCTCTGAATGCGGCTAATGAAATTGAAGTAAATTATGAGGAATTTCATATTTTTGGGCACATTTTACTAAAATTGGTTAATCCCAATCCCTCCACTGAGTATTGATGGAATATTCATACGGAATGCTTTGAGTTTGCTCAAATGAAGATAAAGGTCGAGTTTCTCTCTCTCACCCTCCTCCTACACCTGAGATAGCGGAAGGGGTGCCGCTACTGTATATATGAAATCTAAAGTAAAAGGATTGCTTTCATCATTTTAAAACGTATATAAACGACAAAACTACTCACATTTGATGATGATTGGCCCGTACCTTGTGTGTCTCGTCACAGCTAATAATGGTGCATTATTCATGGAAAACAATAGAACTGACGAATAAAGCTAAGCGGTAGAAATGGAGCTATATAAACGTCTTACATCGGTTTATATCTGGGCAAACTTTGGCTACAGAGGTTGTCTGAAACAATTGTGGCTTACAGACTGGATCACGACTGGTCATGAAAACACTGCAGACGTGTGCCACATCTCAGCCAGACTCGGCCCATGTTTGGTCCACATGCTGTGTGCCAGATGAATGCCGAGCAAATGCCAAACGTAGAACAAAATTTCTTCAAACAAATAAATGGGACACCCCTTGACCTCACATAAAGAGACTAAGGTGGAAAATACGTAACACAACCAAAAATGGCCAAAATTTGGCGACACAACTACCCCAATAAATTCCGAATGCTAACTGAACCAATCTAACCCCTTCTTGCAAAAAAAAAAAAAAAAAAGAATTGGGGCACCCCTTCACAGTCATTATGCCAAATGATTGAACCAAGTGTGAACTACACGTCACAGCTGAGCAAAAAATAGATGATGGTTTTCCCATATCTTATGCGCCACATCTCCACCAGATTTGGTCCATTCTTGGACCGCACAGTTCTTAGATTTGAGCCCTGAATTGGAAGGACACTTACTTTTAAAACTGATGAAAAGCATCCCAGAGGATTGGGGGACAACCAGTAAAGCATTTCTCTGTTTCTAAGTCGTGTTCGCTTCTGCTAAGCTGCAGTTGGTTCACATTGGGAAATAAACAACAAGCAAGAGTCAAATCATCGGTATATGGGCTCAAAGAAGACGTACCAGAACAAAGAAGGGACTCATACCCGTAAAGAGCAAATGAAGAGTTTTAAATTGTTTATTAAAAGTTTTGTCTTTTATAATTGTTTTGGAAGTTACTTCCTCCAGCCCGGGAACAGCGAAGGAGAACAGAAAGAAACGGAAAGAGATATTTTTGTGTTCGAGAACAAAAGATGAATCCGAGTGACTTTGGAGTTGATTCCTGCAGACATCAGCTTTGACCAACTGTGTCACTCCAGGGCTTTTCTGTGCTTTTAGTCTCTGAAATGACACGCAGTGCGCCGGGATGAGACACTGTGACAAAAATGTGGCATCCATGGTTTTGCGTAACTGACTACTCTAATATCCGCTAACATTTTCCCAAATTAAGGATGCTGCTAATCATTGAGGAAATTAATCCTGAGCTGCTTTGAATCTTTAGTAAAAACATGTGTAATGTGAACGTGTTCGAATGACCACTGAAGGACTGTCTCAATTTCTCAGAAGGCAGCCACTCGTCTACATTTGCTCTGACACGATCATGCTTGAACGGATACTGTCTGCTCTGTTGGGAGGTGTTTGTTCTAGGCTTTTAAAGATTTTGGGGTTGAGATTTGAAGAGTCGATCTAGAAACACTAACCATTGCTTCACCGAAACCAATGATTTCTGAGCCAAATAACACCGTGTTAAATGAAACTGTAGTAAAATATGTTGCTTTGAATTACTGAATGACTCCAAACCTTTAACTAGATCCCAGCAAAGTCATTCAAACTATTCTTTTAATAAACAATTTATCTTATTGAAGTTGTGGTCATGTAATCGATGGTGTGGCACGGGGGCAGACGCGCAGTTCCTTAAGGTGACTTGGGGTCGACTGCGAATGTCTCGTGCCAAGAAAATACCCCCTACACCATTACACCACGACCACCTGGCTGAACCACTGATGCAAGGCAGGATCGAGCCATGCTTTCATGTTGTTTACGCCAAATTCTGACCCTAGCATCAGAATGCCGCAGGAGAAATCGAGGCCCAGGCAAGGAGAAATCAGACCAGGCAACGTTTTTCCAATCTTCTATTATCCGAAATTTTTGTGAAGTGTAGCCTAAGTTTCATGTTGTAAGCAGATAGGAGTTGCACCCGCTGTGATCTCTTGCTGCTGTAGCCCATCCACCTCAAGGATCAACCCCAAGAAGAAGGTTCCGCCTACGCAGTGCGATTCGAGATTACGCTCAGATCGAAACTCGGTTAGGGTTCTTCTTCTTCTTTGGGTGTTTTTTGGCAGTTTGCATTCCAATCATATGTAGCATTACCGCCACCTACTGAGCAGTAGTTTGGTCAATATTTAGACAAAGGAAAGGATCTTATACCAATACTAATATTTATAGGTCTCTAAATCCTATTTATTATTTGTATAGGTTTAAGATATGTTAAAATTGTTTTGTATGCTTTACAATTACTCGATATAGATTCTACTGTGTCTTGTAGAAGTTTTCCTCCATCCTTGTTCTTTCGTCATCGTATTCTTTTATTATTTTATTAATATATGTTCTACTGTTTCATTACATCCGTCCTGTTGAATGATTGCCCGTGATGAATTGTGTATAACGTACGCCTGCATGACAAGTCTTGTTATAATTGTTTCCTCTTTTCTGTTACTTATATACATTTGATGTTTTTTTGATCTTTTGTTGTTTTTTATATAAATGCCTTCCTTTCTCATCTTCCTCCCATTGTTTTTGCCACAGTTCTTTCACTTTGTATTTATTATATTTTTAACCTCTGTTTTGTTTATTGATGTCTCCGTTGCCATTTCTCTCTTTTTAACATCTTATTTAGCTGCTTCATCAGCCATTACGTTTTCTAGTATTTCATGCGTTACATCGTGTCGTGTCTCTGATTTCCTTGAATTTAAACTCTCCAGAACTGCTAAGCTATCTGAACAAATTAATGTTTGTTGAATTTGTTTTATTTTTTTGCCCATTTTATCGATTAGGGCTCTGGACTGGTGAGGCCTAATTGAGTTTGTGGAACACATGGCCTCTTGCTTTGTGATTGGCTGTGTGTTCCCTGGTTTTCTCTGGGCACGCGGTCTCTCAACATCTGATTGGCTGTGTGATCAGTCCTCTCTCTCTCTCTCTCTCTCTCTCTCTCTCCTGCTCTGATTCTGTTCACCTGTTCATCATTTAGTGCTGCCTGATTGTCTCCCTATATAAAATCTCTCTTAACTGTCTGCTTCTTTGTTTGCTTCTTTTTGCTGTTAGGCTCTTTGCATCGTTCTTTATTTTTGTCTTAAGAAGTTGTTTGTTCTTCAGCCCAGTTTTAGTTCTGGAAAAGCCACACCGAGAACCCAAACAGAGAAGAGGAATGTGGTCAAAAGGAACAGAACCTAAAATCTTCTTGTACTCAGAATAATCCATTTACCATTTGGCTCTCTATGAAGCACCAGTTTTAAGGATTTAGTTCCAACTCTGTGATTCTGAGTCTAGTTTTTTGTATAAATTTGTTGGAAAAAGCATCACATCACTACACAAAGAGGCAGAATATATATATATATTTTTTTATCTGAGAATTACAAAAAAAAAAATGGCAAACTGAACCTGTAAAGATCTTAAAAAAGCTCACCGGAGTCTGGTTTTTGTACACTTAGGAGTCTTTTAAAAATAATGTCAGGATAAAATGGTACTTTTCTGCTCCAAAGTGCTTAGCAGGAGTGATGTCAACAAAATACTGAACATAACACATAAAAATGCAAAAAAAAAAAGATAAAATAGTGTCTTAAGATCCTTTTTGTTGACTGAATAATTATGATTCATGTTACTGAGGGACAGAGATTTGTATTTGAATGAATTACAACAATTTTTTTGTGTGATCAAGTATAACTTTGATGTTTGCTGCTATTCACAAAACGCTGCGTGAGATTCGTGGAAATGAATAAAACATAGCCATCCCTCGGCAGATGTTTTCGCACATGTGGCCGGTGCGTCTCCATCTGCTTTGAACGGCTGTTCTTAAACGCATGCTTCAAGGACAAACCCGTGAGCGCACACATGCACGGAGCTCGATGATGAAGGAAAATCAATTCATCTCTGTGTTAGTGTCACATTAGAGTGACTGGGTTTGACACAGTAAACGGGTTAGGCTCTGCCCTTGACAGTTTAACTAGCGATTGGACCTGACAGTCCCAGCGCAGGATACAGCTGCACGGGGAATCTCAAGGGAAGCTCTTTCAGGTGTTTTCCTTGTGCTCAGCTCCCGACTCTGTCAAACAAGCGTCAAGTGATCAGACGCCATGTTTCCTACAGGCTCCAAACACCCGACAGCAGACCCTAGGAGAGTTCTTAGAACCAAAATTCACTGGAATAATAGACTCAAATTTATTCAATAAGTGATTACTCGGGTTACGATGCGAGGAAGAGGCAAGAGAAGTATGTTTTGTGCACATCAGTGCTTCAGAACTGGTGAGCGAGCAGAATTTAAAGGATTCAGATCTGCTGAATCATTTCTGACGACTGCAGCCTGAACTATAAACTTAGTTTTCCATTTCTTGGGTCATTTGTCACTTCCTGTTTTTAAAGGATCTTAATCAAGTAACTGATGTTCTGGGGATGTGTGAGCTTCAAAGGCACAGGAAACTTGGTGAAAATCGATGGAAGATGAAAGCAGCATGTTCTCAAAGGATCCTGAAGGAAACTGCGCATGGGATGAACATTCCAACACGACAACGACCCCAAACACAAGGCCAAGTCCACCTGTGATTGGTTTCACCAGAACAAAGAGGAGGTTCTGGAGTGGATCTCTGTCTCTTGAATCAATGAAGAACTCTGCGGAGAACTCAAGCGTTCATGCAAGAGTTTACAAGAGCTGGAGACTTTCACCAAGACGAACAAACAACAGAGAAGTTAAAGAACCTCATCGACAACTACCTCAAGAGACTTCAGCCTGTCATTGATGTTAAAAGAGGGAAAACTAGGTGTGGTTTTGATCAGGACCCTTTGCAAAGGTTCTGTTGTCATTATTGTGTGAAACACCATTTCACCAAAGATGTCCTAAAAACCAAACCTTTTGCCGGGCGGTGTAAACTTCTGAGCACAGCTTTCTTGAAAAAAGCCGGTTCAGAAATTTGCATGTACATTTGTTGATTTCAAGTTTCAAGGAACAATACAAACATTAAAGGTTGGTTCCTCCTTGAGTAATATTTGACGCTGTGCATGAAATGAGATCACAGTTTCCTCCAAAACTTGAGTTGAAAAGCGCTCTTGTGAGGAGACTGTGCTTGAACATGAGTGAAGAATAGACGGTGATATATTTAGTCTCTCGGAGCTGCTGCTCTGTGCAGATAACCCAACGCCAAGAATGTAGGTGTCTGTGCCGTCAGACCTCCAAACTGCTGAGGCTGTTTAATGCGGCCAGAGACGAGAAGTTTCATTCCATTAGGCTCGGGAAGTCACAGCCAGTTAATTGTTCCCAACATAAAGTGGTGTAAAATGATTAAGTAATTTGCATGCATCATCACTCACAAGTGTTTCTCAGCAATGTTTGTGTTTCACTGCGTTTTCTCTTACGTATCTGACATTTCATGGAAATTATTTTACAGAGAGCCGAGATTTCTATGGCACTGATTTGAAATATCAGGGGAGACGTGAAACCTTGCAGCAACAGTACATTGTTTTTTTAGCTTCTGCATAAAGGCATTTTTTTGGCTGCTATGGAATTACACAACAGCTGTCTGCACAAGAGACAGAAAAGAGGTTGGAAGACTAACATTTATTTATTTCCTTTAAACAAAGGCATCACAGATTCGATCAAAGCCACTTGGCTTCAGAAGCTTGAGCGGTCGTGTCAGCCGGAGTCTCCAGACCTCAGTTCAAACTCATTTTGAGACATGAAACACTGAACCTTACCGAAGAGAGATCCCCTTGCAACACACTTGCTTCACACAACAAGAACACAGGGCTTCAATAACTGTGGCAGCGGAGCCGGGGGATTTATTCGGTTTGCTCCGTTGTGTCATTTCTAATGGATTTGTGAGTACAGCTAGCTCCCTTTCTTCTCTCTCTCCTACATTTCTATTTCTGCCCTTGTCCGGTTTGTTACATGCATGCATGAGAACAAATACTCAAAGCAAACAGATGGTTTCCTCTATTTCAGCAAAGTCTCCTTTGTTTTTATAATATTTTTGTATCAAATGTTACCTGTGGATTTGCGTATGTATAAAGCGAACATTAGCATCTAATTGACCCATGCCTAGCCAAGCCTTCTTTAGCCACCGGTCCAGCTCTGAACTGCCTGGAAATCCGCCATGCTAGCAATATTGGGGTTTTTAAATCCTAACTGAAGATTCATTTGTATTCACAGGCATTTCACATTGCATTTTGGAGTTTAAAAGTATTAAAGTGCTATAAACTTTACCCATTAATCATTTTATTTTCTTGAGCTGTGGAATTTTTAAATCAGTTGCTAGGGTAATCAATCTGGTTGCTATGGAGTAATCAATGGTGTCATTAAAAGTTACTCTTCTTACGTTTCCATGTTCCCAGCGTCAAAGTGGTTGCTATGGTACACAGCCTGGTTGCTATGGAGGAGTCAGTCACGTAACATAATGTTCTCCATGTCACTGCAAGTGAAAAAAAAACTCAGCAATTACCAATGCTGATATTTCAGACATTTTGGTTGCTATGGTAAAGTCTGGTTTCTAGGGGGCTGTCTTGAAAATGTGTGGTTACCCTTAACAAACCTCATGAAAAGCTTTTATGAAACCTTCTAAAACTGTGATTGGCTGAGCTCTGATTTTGGGGCAGTGCTTCTTGAAAATTCAATCAAACCAATGCAAGAAATTTCACCCAAAATGCTGGAAATTATAAATTTAATGTCTTTATTGATATTTTATTAAGGTTTGAGAGGAATCAGGCAGGGTGGGGGGGGGGGATGTCTTTTATACAAATACATAAAAGTGTGTATCATTTTTTTTACACAATAAAGTGCATAAGAGTCAAAGGCGTCGAGGTTTTTTGGAGTATATCAGGAGATTATTTTGATGGGGGTGGGTTGATCCTCTGGTAAATTGCCTCTCTCCCCCCTTTAAACACAGGGTTTTGTTGCCTCAGGGAAACAAGTTGCTGCTCTACAGACTGTGCGCTCTGTGGGATTTGTAGTGTTTATTGCTCTTACAGCGACGGCCAAAGAGAGTGTAGTAAATACAATGAGTTATATATTGGAACACAGAGTGGAACATCCGTTTCCTCTTTTCGTTTAGGCTTTTCATTTCAGGCAGACACGATTTCTTTAGATAAAGGGATGAGAAAAGATGTGTAAAGAATAGAGAAGATTGAAAAGCTGCTTTACATTAGTTGCTTTAGTTTATTATGTACATGAATGCAAGCTGACAGCTAAAAGATGGAATAATCCTATATTTCCTATATTAACGCAATTAAAATCTCTGAATTTGATTGATCATCAATCTGTCTCAAATCATGGTGTATCTTCGTTCAGAAATCTGTCAAAATGTTTTAGATCGACCTTATTAAGCTGCAAAGCAGAACTTTGCTTGATTACCGGAGTATTGCGGCTTCTGTAGCCAGTGGCCTCATAGAGTACTACACACTGTACTTCAGTATCATATTACGGTGGGTTTATATAACAACGGCACATGTTCTCTCATTCAGACGTGTATATTTACAAGTGGATTTCAAATCCAGAATTTTCATTCATGTCTGAGCTTTCAGAATCATCTCAAAACAGTTACTGCAACAGGTCACCCTTGCGATCTGGGATCACCTGCTCTCTTTAAGGATGCTTCAAACGCTTCAAACTCAGACTCGTATCATAACAAACTGATCTTGATATTGTTTACACCTTCAAGATGACTGTCAATGGCTCCTGCCTTCAGACCCTAGCGTGGAAACATTGAGGAAGGAGGGTACCTACGTCATGACTCCAATGCCTTACCCTTTTTTTAAACAACTGGACATATGGAATTAAGGATCATCAAAGAAGGGAGGACATCATAATCCCAGAGCCCTGATTGACTGGATTCTATGGAATTGTTAAATCGTGCAGGAGAAACAGTTGTAGATTTGTGGGTAATCGATGTCAGCCATAAATTGCAGAAAAAGTGAGAACCGCTAGTTTTCTGCCTGCAAGGGGCTTTTTCACTGGAAAACCCCAATATCTCACCTCTTAACCACATCTACTATGAATATTTTCCTACTTGAGGAACTCAACCATTTGATTCTATTAGTTTTACCGAGGAAAAGAACTAAGCACCTTCCTTCCAAAGCACAGCACAATGGTTAATGTAAATAAGTGCTTTCTGTGTTGATTCTAGCTATATGTCTCACTCTCTGTGTCTATCCATCTAAACTATAAATAGAGGGGGATTTTCAATTAGTCTGAGTCACCCTCCTGTGGTTGCAATGCTAACTAGAAGAGACTTCGAAGGCATGGGGTCTTCTGCAAACACTTCACAATCTATTTTCTCCAAAGCTCCTCTCTTTCTGTGTCTGTGGATGCCCCTCTGAGCTTCCTCACATCCCCACAGAGAACCCGTGCATGTCCTCAAATCTGAGTGTCACTTCCACTCAGCTGTCTATGTGGGACTCTGAGGCAGGCGGCACCCTGGATGAACACTGAGACCAGCTCTCACAGCTGCCGGGGTAACGCGAGCCCCAGTCTCACCGCATGAGAGGTTATGGATTAATCAGATAGCTTGTGATGGCCTCTGATGGTCTAAAGAAGTGAAACTCTACCTGTTGTCGTACATTCAGTCCTTGTGCAGGTCGAGGTGTAAATCCCTCCATCCCCTCCGGTTCCTATAGAAACCCTTTCCAGTCAATGCAACCGTGCCGAGTGAGAAAATTAATTAAGCCTCCAATGAAATGCGAAAATATGTTTGTGTTTGTCTACTGTATTACTAATTTTCATGTGACGTATTAATTATTCATATGTTGTGTAGCTACTGAGAAACAAATCCAAAGTTTTTAATACGTGTTGATTCGTAAGGTTTCCTCTCTAAGCTTTATGGCTTTGACCTTGTTACATATGTGATGTGCAAAACCTGTTGACGAGGCATGTGCATTACTGGTTTATTCTGTTAATGTGGTGTGAAAAACAAGTAATAATTAGATTTTTGTGCAATGGTGCTGTCCTGTAGTTTCATCTTCTGTGCATCTCCTTGACTAAAACAGGTACAAAAATAGTGGCTTAAATAGCAATTCATGTTTTTCCCAACAAACTGGTCCTTCGAGCCGGATCCCATCATCTCTCTGAGACCTAGAGCTGGATTTGAAACAGTGCAGGGGTAGAGACTTCTGCCTCTCTGGAATGAAAGACTTCCTTCACTAAAATTCAAAGTTCCGTTAGGCCAGGGCCAACTATGATTGTGAAGAGTGACGAAATCAAAGAAAGCACACTGACCGACAACCTCAAGAAGCCGGTGAGATGCTATTTACATTCTTTCTAATACTCGTTCTTTGCCAGTTTCGAGTAAATTGCTGATAAAACCAAAGAAAAGGTCCACCACATATTTGCTTTAAAATGTATTTTTTTCGTAGAACTTATGTAGGCTCTCAATGTTTAGGATTATTTAGTACAACAAATTAAGGTTCTTAACCTTTGTATAGGGCAACCCTTATCTTTTTTCCTCCTGCCTCAGTCACCTTCTCACCTTTACTTACCTCCAAAACTCTGCATAGAGTTAGATGGTCGTCGGTGGTTCCGTTTGCTGCTGTGAATCACCTCCAGTGCAGGGAAACAAGGATCATGTTTCATTATTGTCCTGTAGTTTACCCACCGTGACGCCAAGTGCAATTTATGTGTTTCTTGGACATCAATTCTGCATTGCGCCATTTCCATAAAATATTGATTAATAGATCACGTTTATTCAATAAATGTTTTGCACAATTTGAAATAAATATTGGGTGAGCTTGAAACCCCAGGCGCATCATGGCTACCACTGCTCACTTAAAAAAAGAATAAAGTGTATACTCCCTGAGCATTTTAATATTCTCCTGTGGATAGAAAGAAGAGATCAGTGGCAATATTGGTTTTGGTGTGTGGTGCTAACAACCTTCCACTTAAATAGATGTATATTCAGATACGATCTCTCTGTGTGGGTGAGGTAAATCTTAAACAAACAATGGTGCCGAGCGGAGTCTAGCAGCCCCCAACAGCCAGCGATACAGACGCTCACAACGACAAACAATTCAATGATGGTGTGATCGTCCAACCTGGAGACGTTTGCTTTCAATACGCTTCTTTATTTCTTCAGATTTCTACAAACAGTCAGAGGGGGAAGCAACACAAGACTTTCAGATACAAACCTCAGCTTGCCTCGATGTACCCCAGCACTGCTCACCGAAGCCATCTGAAGATAAAGAACAAAAGTTTGAGGATCCACAGTCTTTCTGGAGGTATTTGAGTATTACAATTTTGTAGGTGGGGAGAAGGGGGTAGATAAAGAGATACAGGAAGAGAGAGAGAGAGAGAGGGAGAAAGAGATAGGGGTATGTGACAGAGAGAGAGAACGTTGCCCTCTGCTGCTGGGCTTCTAACAGTAGGCTCAGAAAATATTGTTAAATTTATATTTTTCTTATATTTATATAAATGTAAATATTTTTTTTTAAATCACAGCAATAGATTCCTATCACTAATTCCATCGTGTTATTTTTCTGTAGTTCATGTGAAAGCATTGCTGATAGAAGGTTGCCAGTTCGAGGCCAGCCTGGGGCCTACCTGAGTTTTTTGGAGTGGAACTGTCCAGAGTGTTTCCCGGCTTTCATCGACGGAGAACCTGGTGAGAACCTTGCCCCCAACACATATGCAGCCGTCGATGAACGTCCTGCTCACGTCACAACATGATGCGTGTACGGAATTAAATGTCTGTTGCAAAAAAAAATATATATATTTAATTATATATAAACATTTTGGATTCAGTGAGTTATACACATATTATTAGAGGGAATGTCCATAATTACCAAAGCACCCATCCTTAAACCAGCACCTCCACCCAACATTTAAACATAAACTGAACCCCCCCCCCGAAGTGTTAAGGGTCGATGTTTATACCTCACAAACCTGTCCTGTCTTCCTGGGATGTCCACGAGAACTTTCCACAAGGCCTCTGGAGAAGAAAAGCTAAAGAACGCTTGAGAGTGAGATCTCTTCAGCAGACAGAGCCCAGCAGGAGACGCTCTCGCCAGAGTCACATCAAACGATGGCACCCGACGCTGGGCCACATCCTCTGGCTTTGAACAGCAGATAAATTAAACAACAAAGAGCACAATGACATTCACAGCCCTGCAGAGTGTGTTTGCTGTTAACTCAACACCACAGACCCCCCCACCCTCACCACACACACACACACACACACACACACACACACACACACACACACACTGTACATCTGCCTCGACGCTAAAGGTATAGGGTTTGTTTTATGAGCTCAGGACAGGACCCTTACTCTGTGAATTCAAGGTTTGGAGGAGTTAAAATGGCAAAGTTGAGGTTAATTAATAAGAATATTTAGTGTTTTAAACAACTACAATACAGAGTTTTCATTCACAGATTAAGAAAAAATATCATGAAATTAGTGATTAATTGACTTCCTCAGTCAGTTTAACAAAAAGTGTGGCATAAAACATATCATAGTGTGCAAAAGAGGTTTAACAAAAGAGAATCTAAATGATTATTTGGAGTGACATCCCTTTGCTTTCTTGACAGCAGCAATTCTTCTAGTTGTGTCAAACTCAGTTCCTGGAGAGTTCCCGGACAGTTTAGCTCGGGACGTCCTTTAGGCTGTTTGTGAGCTTCAGGTCTGGGTGTCTCCAGGAACGGATCCCCACACTCCTGGTGTAAACACACTTTCTGAAGGAACTCTGTTGGAGACTGTTCCAAACATCTTGGAGAACTAAGCCCAGATCTTCTGTGGGTTCTGCTTTCTCACATCCTTCTGTCCCCTCATGTAAAACACTCAGAATCAGAAAGAGCTTTATTGCAAAGTAGGTTTGCTTTTTGCACCAGTTGCACATTTCTAATAGAAATAAAAAGTAAGAGGTAAAAAAAATACAATTCTATATTGTAGAATAAATGTTACTGTTCGACATCACTGCCAGCGCTTCCAGTGCTTCTTGTTTTCTTTTACACAGGGTTTAGTTGAGACTGGGAACGTTTAGTTTCTGAAACCCAAACCCCCGCAGGTTTATGTTCACATGGAACTTCTATTCGGTTCCAGAGACGCCGCTAGCACATTTACGTCAGGGGAATAAAAAGAAGACGGAAAATTCCAAACACCGTTGTTTTTGTGTGTTCTGTCGAGCTGGCCTTTGATGACTTCTGGGTTTATGAAAAACGTTTGAGGTCATTGTCCTGTGTGGTGTATTTCTCAGCGTTGAGTAGTGTCATTAATCATTAATGCAGCCCCAAACATTGAAAGACCCTCCACCATGCTTCACTATTACGGCAGACACTTTTCCTGGCTTTCTGCTGGAAATATTTAAACTTCTGAACCCAGACTCACTTTCCCATTTCTTTGTGCTTCTTCTGATGAGCTTGAGCAGAGTCTTTGTCTGGGAGAGGCCTTGTTAATGCAGTATATATACTTCCTACACAACTGTTTCTGTTTCAGTTCATATCTTACCTTCTTTTTGTTTGTTTTTTTCACACTGGTGCTCAGTTGATAAAAGCACACTTAATTCAACGTCTTTTTAGCTTGGTTTTAAAAGTGGCACCTCTGATCTCTTCTGGAAGCTGTTACGAGCTGTGGGCAGCCTAGTAACTGAAAGAAGACTCTCGCATCATTTCTTCTGTAGACAAACTCAAAAGCTTAACACAGCCAGATAGAAGCTTGTTTTTGAATGCTGCACAATTTAGCTTAAACCGGATCTGATCTCCCTCACTAAGCTCTTCTTGAGACTGGTTTTCAGATTCTGGTCAGAGCTAAAATGTGGAACGTCACGTTTAAAATGTTAAACAATTTTAAATAATTACCACCTTCTTGCCATCAAGTTTTAGGTCACTGGAACATGTATTTAAGAATGATTGCTAGAAATACTTGGTTTGAATGAAAAAAGAAAAGAAATATAACGTTGTTTTCAGCAAAACCCAAATGTTTGCGTGTTATTTATATTAGAATTTAAATTTGATCAACAAAGCTAAGTTCTTTAAAATGAAAAAAAAGGCTAAAAATACATTTTAGTCATGAAAAAAGCAAATAAAGTCTGGAAACGTGTTTTAGGAGACGACCACATCCAGTCTTTGCATCAAGATCCGTCTGTGCTGACGTCTTTTGCTCAGTGGTGTTGCTTCTGCATTTATCAAATATAAACAAATGGGAATAAAATTGTTTTGGGATGCATTAATGTGTTCTGTGTGTGTGAAAATAGTGTGTTAATAAAATAGATGTTTACGAGGACAAAATAAACTTGGAAAAGATGCAAATTTCAGTCAATGGTCAATCATTTAAGGACGAATGCATTGTTAAAATCTCAGAGAGAGGTTCGTTTCACTGTTATACACAAACCATCCCGATTAACCTTCAAATGGAGTATAAAAGTATATTTTGAGCATAAAGTGCCCTTCACCATCTCCCTCCAGGTCTCTCGTTCTTATCTTAAAGGGAAAGTGTGACCGAGAAATCTGTTTTTCATTTACATTTGGACATTTCTGGCTTTTAGTCAGGGTCTGTGCAGCTTACAGTGTTGTTTTTATTTCTCTCTTATCTTCTGTTAGATTATATTTCACTGCATTTTTCTTTATAAAGATTCTTTCAAATATTAAACAGAGATTGAAAACGTCCACAATTGTGGGATGAAGACTGCAGAAGGAGGGCCAGCTCTTCCTCTTCCCTTCATTAATCAGACACTGGAGACAGATACATACAATCCTTTATTGGAAAGATATTAAAAAATCATTACCTGGAGTCTGTTTTGGAATAATTTAACTGTCAATGAAGAACAGTGGGCAGTTATGAGCTGACATATTGTGATTGCCACCATCACGTAATAACAAAATCATTAACTGTATTATCTGTAATGGTGCCGCTTGAGGATTCGAAAGGTTTAAATAAAGTGGCACGATAAGGTGAACTGAGATATTGACGACAAAAAATTATTCCAAACAACAAAAGTGAGGTTAAAGTTAATAAAAAATGAATTTGCAATGTTTCCTACTACGTTATCTTTCTACTTTCAACCTTTTGTGTTTGAGAAATGCTGATACAAACTATGCAATACAAGATGAACATAGTGTAAGTTATGATAAATATAATTAAAGAACCATTCCTGAATGTATTGAACCTTAAGGAGTCATTTATTCATTCAATGCATTTTAAATGAAGCGATTGTAACCAAATATTTTAGCTGTTTAGAACCAATTTAATTGCAATCAAAAAGAGAAAATGCTTTTATGTAATGTGACACATGCACGTATTAAAATACGGATATGATGATTATCCAAACAAATCCATTTGGCAGAAATGCTTTTGGCAAGCAGAGGATGAAATCTGAAACTCTGGATGACTGCCGTGTTCGTATAAAATCATACGGCTCTCTGCTGTTTATTCACGATTACACTGATCAAGACTCAACCCAAAGGAGCTGTTTACATTGTATTTACGTATAGTTTACCAACAGCTTTAGCATAAATCCATTTTGGAATAAATTATAGCAATACATTATAGCAATACACAAGCTTAAGTCAATGGCCAAAGATTGAAAGAGAAGGATAATAAAGAGAGGATAAGGCAAGTGAAGAGCACCACACATTATATTCATGTCATTTAAACACACAGAGAGAATGACACAGTGTCAAATCTGTGTGACAGAATTAGGTGAGTGTTGAGAGAGGGGGCCAGCAGGGGTACTGAGATTCGGAGGGCACACACACGAGTGCACACGCTCACATTTACGTATAGTAGCAGAGTACTCAGCACATGTAGATACAGCTCTGGGAAAAACCAAGAGCAGATTTGAACCCTATTGAAAACCTCTAGATTGTCATAAAGAGTAAGATGAAGGGCCATCCATCGAGCAAATCTGGGCTGTTTTTGCTTTTATTGCAGAGTGGTTTGAATTTATCCACAAGAAAGGTGAAAAACATGAAAAAAATCTGGGGCTGCCAATCCTAGGGCTATTTTTGCCTTAAAACCAATGCGTTATTAATTATTAGTAAATGCAAATTCTGCACAACCTTTGTTTTTTTTTTTATCTTCGTCATTTGCTTTAATAATGTTGTTTTAAAAGCATGTCTCATTAGTTTATGTTATCATCAGTATTTGTCAAATACTGTTCAATTTTTAAAAAAAATTATAATTATTACACTACACTAATTGTTACACCTATTTCTTTATAATTTAAAGGATTTCTTTCCATTTTGATTATATGTGATCATTCTGCGGAAAATGTTAATATAGAGCTATTTACATTAAGTTTGATAAGCTGATGTTTATTATTATTTTGATTCATTTCTCGATCTCTTTTAAAGGCATTACCTATTGTGTCTAAAACACTATAAAATAATAAAATAACGTTAAACAAAGATATTTAAATAAAACCACCAAAATACAATAATATTGACTTTAATTTTATTAAAAAGTTGCAAATTAATTTAGAGATAAAGCCGTTTCTCATTTTTTTAAAAAACACGCTGTTGCTGATCGTTTTGCATAAATAAGCGTACGTTTAGCTTAATAAAATGATCAAACTAAACGTGAAAAATTGTTTATTCCAGCATATATTTGGTTACTGTTCATACAGAGAACATGTTTAATAAAGCCCACCATATATTACGCTTTTCAGACTTCTGTTGTTGAGTCTCCTAGTGCTAATGCTAACATTAGCAACACTAAAGTTAGCATGGAGACGTTTCCTCAGTATTTCTGAACATTATACTGGATTTAAAAGTTGACGATTAATAATGATAAATAAAACTAGATCTGTAGGTCATTTTCTTTCTGTGATTTTCCTGCCAAATTCTATGATCGTATAAACATATAGCCATTTGGTTATTTGACCACATTAAACCGTTTTTAGCTTAAACTTTAAACTCGAGATCAGTCTTTTCAGCTGTCTGTATTTGACTGACACCTAGTGGACAACAAGAATATTTAGTAGTTTAAGAAAGAAAAATCAAAAACAATTCGTTTTTCCATTTTAGTTTTACCAATGAAAAAGGAAAAACAATTTGATTTTTATTTTTCATTTTTCAAAGAATGACAGTTGAAAAACGAGTTTCCTTTTTTATTCTTAAAATACAAAGACTCTTCTTCACTTACTCGTCAGTATAGGTATAGTTGTACAAGTTTGCCACCTTGTGGTCAACATTTGTCACAATCCACATGTCCGGGGGAAAAATTCTCAGCGTTGCGCAGCGAACAAAATCCTGTTAAAATTTCTGAAAATATTGCTCCAGTTTGTATCATATTCCAAATAAGCTGCTCAATTGTTCAAGCGAATCCATTTTCTACTTGAAAAGATAGTAATCAAGGATTGACTGTTAAAACGAATAAAAGGTTAATGACAATACGAGCATTTTTATGTGATTTTTTTAATTACTGCACTCACTTGGAATAAAACATTGTCTCGTGCATTTTTTATACATGCATTTTTCACATTGTTTCGCATCCAATATATATAAAACAAGAATATTGGGTCGAATGTTTCATTAGTTTTTTTTAACGGGATTTATTTATAGACTTATTTTCTGTTGTATGCTCTTAAAAACAAAACTACATGTTATTTAAAAAAACTGGCTTGTCCATAAATACCCGACTCATGTATATTTGTTATTATAAATTTTGCAACAAAGGTTTAGAGTCTTGTATTTTCCTTCCAAATGGACAATGGGGACATCTGCTGGAGATAATGTAAAGAGAGGAACCATGGAAGGCTGTGGAGGGAAATCAAATATTATTCTAAATATTTTTCGTATCCTTCAAGGCATCCACTGAATATATAGACAACCCACGGTCTCTATGTCATTTTGTGCAGCTGTTCAGTTCATGCATATTTTTTTATTTACATTAGTTTTGGCCTCTCATCCACTACATCACAGGGAAACCATGGTTCCTAAAGCAGGTACTGGTAGCTTTGGCACTGTGTGCATGTGCCAAGTTCTTGCATACGGTTCTTCAAGCACCGACTCCAGCTGCAATCCTCTCTTGTGCCACAATTTTGAACTGGTCAAGAATTGTTCCACAATCCTCTCCAGGGTGCAGTTATCCCTATTTCTTGTGCACTTCTTTTCCTTCCATTCACTTCTCTGTTAATGTGCAGAGCTCTGAGATCAGCAGCTTCTTTTGCAATGATCTTGTGTGTCTTCCCCTCCTTGTGCAAGGTGTCAATGCCCATCCTTACAGTTATGTAGCTTCCTGAACTTGACTAGGAAACCCTTTAAAGGCCTTTGCAGGTGTTAAACAGAACTTCTGAAATAAATGGATTCTAGTAACATGACCAGCACCTGTAAGTATCTCGAGAAGATCCGTATCGCTTTCGTTTCATCCCAGCGTGGAACAGCTACTTGAGCTTCTGCTTGAGAGATTGACAGAGAGGAATGAATGGGGGAGACGGATGGGAGGGAGAGATTAGTGAGCTGTGTGATTGAGTGGAGCTGACACAGACAGGGATGGGGGCCAGAGTTGTGTGGCGGTGGCTCGCCTTTATGTGAGACACCTCCACTAACCTGATAAGGAAGCTGCCTCTTCTGACAGCTGATCATGACTTCCTGTGAGCCGCAAGCAGCGATTCAAGATTCTGTCCGAGCTGAAAGAAGGGAAAGAATAGAGCATTGTCAGGGTTTCCGCGTTCCCGCCTGCTATATCTTAGTGTGGTGTTTTTATCTCTTCGCTCTGTGTTTCTCTTCATTTATCTCCTGAAGTTTCTACGAGCTGAGATTGGCTCATCCACCCGTCCCCCGTGCAGTGATCCTCAGTCTGAGGAAGCTTCCGAAAACCTTTGTTTTTGCTATAGTTTCTCTGGGATGTGTTGTGGATATCCACCGTGATTCACACATTTATTTATTTTATTGTTCTAATGGGCACTTTATTGCAGAGATTGTTCCCTTTGTGTCCCGTAGGTTTGCATGGTTGTACGGAGCCCCTAAAGGGTCATTGGCGGTAGGAGAAAAAAAAAAATCGATGGTAGGGGGGGAAAAAAAATCAGGGTAAGACAAAAATGAGGCTAGGCGAAAAAACTACAGAGCCCATAAACCTAAAGGGTCATGGCGGTAGGAGAAAAAAAAATCGATGGTAGGGAAAATATAACGATCAGGGTTGAAAAAAAATAAGGCTGGGTAAAAATATATTTTCCTTTCTTGCGTTCCCTTGTGCTGTTTTTAAGTACAACTATAATTATACGAATAAAAGAATTTAATCACAAAAATCAAGATGCTTACAGCAGAGATTATTTGAATAATTCATAAGTGTACAGCACAGTACAAACTTATATTTTAGCTGCGTTAGACTGTATATTCAGTCGGATCATTCATGTTTTATAGTAAAAAGAAATATAAATGTTTTGCAAATAATAATAATAATAATGAAAAGGGGTTTTTTCAACAGCTTTCACAGTCCAAAACAGTACGGAACCCCTGAAGGGTCATGGCTCCGTAGCTTACAGCAGTGATTATTTGAATAATTCACGAATCTACAGTATTTTACAAACTTTAGAATTATTTAGTTTAGTTTCGTTAGACTGTAACCGTACTACGGAACCCCGAAAGGGTCATGGCGGTAGGAGAAATGACCCTCTAGGGCAGAGGTCACGGAATGGCGGACCGCGGTCCGGATCCGGACCCCCGAACCATCCAATCCAGACCGAACCTGATTTTTAAATAAATATAATTTGTTGCGCGTTGTTCCGCTGTGTTTAATTTCCTTTGCGCCTCTTCTTCTGTCACAGCATTACGGTAAAGAGGGAGCTACACGTGGTCCACGTGATGCGTTTTAGCCAATGAGCACTATGCCTGTGCGGCATGCTAAAGTTGTCAGAGGAAAACACAGACAGCCGAAAAAAGTTACGAGAGACGGAGAATACTAAACGAAGAAGCCAGTGCGAGATGGCGTGCTCAAAATACAGTCTACGAAAGGTAGACACGAAAAATAGAGCGTTTAAAGATGAATGGACGGACTCGTATCTGTTTATATTACCCGCTGGCAGCACCAAACCAGCGTGTCTCATTTGCTCCGAGACTGTCGCGCTCGTCAAAAGCAGCAACATTAAACGGCACCACGAGACGAAGCACAGCACGTTTTCTCAAACCTACCCACTTAACTCAAGCATGTTTAACTTGACACCTGTTTTTTGTGTTTATTGTTTCAATTTATTTTAAGATACAGTATTTAATTTAACTGAAAACGTATCTCAACAAAGGCAAATTAACACATGCACTTTATTTTGTATTTTTCTTAAGGTTGATTAAAAAATATTTCCGGACCTTCATTGGTTGTTGATTTTTAAATTTGGACCCATTTGATTTGTAATTCATTAACCCTGATCTAGGTAATGTGACGTTGCTTATGTTTCAAACCAATCCTGGGCTAGCAGTGTGTTTTCTTTTCCCTGATTGGGATTTTAGAGAAAAACATTTTTTCAACTTGGTTGTACCAGAGAGTTCTGGGTATCAACACTTTTCATCCAGACTCAATTAAGATGCTCTGTCCTACCAAAAAATTGAGGTTTCATGGGCCTACTGAATTCAATGCCTGACCTCTGACCTCTTCTGTTATTAATTATTCCTAGCAACACATTTCACATTTTTCAAACGATTAAATAAAAGGATCAGAGTTTCTGTAATTATATTCTTTAGCACTGGAGTTAAATGAACAAATTGTTAAAAGAACTAAATAATTCATAAACACTGAGCACATTGTTCAATTGATCGGCGTCATTCAGATTTGTTTGACAAATTAGTTCCTGAACCATTGTGGCCCCGGGGAAACCACCCATTAATGAATGGAGGCATCAGCTGACATCTCCTGTTGAAATCTATTTATATATCAACCAGTCGGATCACTAGAAGAGCAAATATTGTCATGTAATGTTGTTTCTATGCAGTACATTCACAGTGATAAAAAAAATGCTTGATCGATGTTTGTTGGATGAATTCCAGAATCACAGGAATCATAACAACCTATAAATCAACCCTAAATGAACACGACTTAAACCTTTCTCCGGGTAATTTACTTGAAATTTGAATAACAAATATTTTTCCTCTTTCAGTTTGGCTGTCGACTGAGGATGGATGTCGGAGTCGTCCTAGAAAAGAAGACTAGAATCTTTTAAAATATGTCACAGAGATTCAGACTCTGTTCAGTGTGGCTGGTGTACAAATAAAGAATTTTTTGAAAGATTTAATCTGTGTCTCACTGAAGCTGAATGTTGTGAAAGTAACAGCATCTATTAATAAATCTAAAAGTAGGAATCAAACCTTTCCAGTATAATGGAACCAGTCTGATCACTATTAGAACGAGAACATATTCTATATTGAGTCAACAGTAATCAGTATCCACATCAAATGCTCACAAATGTTCACATCAGATATAAAGAATCATGAACAAACACGGATCCACCTGTTTAAAGACAAACGCATGACTGAAATTTGAATAGAACAAAAACACATGACTGAATGTTTGTTTTCATCTTGGTTTCTCTTTTAGAAAGAACGTCACTGGAAAAACACCATTCTTCACATTTAGCCAATGATGGCAATAATGTGTCAGAAGTCTTAGAAACACACTATAAACATCTTAGATACAGTTTACCCTCATTTAAAGGTATAAAACATATTATATGACATGATTAGAGCTTTAACACAATTTAATAGGATGAATACTTTTCTGTAAAATAATTGGTTAAAGGTTCTCCAAAAGCATGTTTTTCTGTTTAACCCTTTTCTACACCATTTATAGTATCTTGTGCAGATTCCAAAAAGAAGTTTTTTTGATCTCAAGACTGCCCTGTAAAGAATTAAAAAAATCATTCAATGTAAAATAAAAATCTCCCATTGAAACAAATGAAATCCCAGCCTTCCATCACTCTGTATTAATCCTCTGCTGCCCTCTGCAGGTTGTTATTCAGAAGCTTCACTGTCACCATTTATTTAACAGTCTGCTTCTCCTTGAGTTCTAGAGATGATGAGGTTCTGTTAGAATTCTTCCTTTCAAAAACAACACTTGAGTTTCTTGTCGCCAGGTGAAACAGATGCTTCCGGAATGTGCTCAACATCCTGTATTTATAGTTACAAAAACACAGAAACACTTTCCTTATTCTAAATATATTTTATTAGCCAAGACATTACAATTATAAAAGGCAAAATAAAAATGTGTGTGACAATTGTACATTTCAGGACATTTCATCATAAAGCAAACATTCCTGAGATAATTTTTATGTTCATATACAGACAGAGTCACCCACACAGCCACCATCGGTTTCCATAATTAATATCAGAATATCAGCACCTTTATCTGCTGCACCTGTGAGATAGAAGGACTTTCACAGATTTCACAGCGCTCACTAACACAGATTTAGACAAATTTATGAACAGTATTTGAGACTCAGGGTCTTCTGTTTGTAGAACGTGTTTCAGATATTTTAGTTACTGAAAACTGAAACTGTTTGGGGTCAGTAGCGTAGAGCCGGTCATTGGCTGATGACACACAGTTGAGTTCTTGAAGAAGCATCACAAGCGACATCAATCATGATTCTTAATTAATTCTTAAGCCTTTAGCAGCAAAACACTCCACAAAAATAATCTGTTTTTAACAGGTGCAGGTTTTCCTAACCAATTCCTTCAAAAAAAATGAAAGAAAAATGAAACAAAATGTACAAATTTTCTATTATAGTTTAATTTGTGTTGGGTTTTGATACAACACTTGCGTTTGCAGATCAGAGTTTTGAGTTTGATTTCCACATCGTTCTGATTTCTCAGCAGCAAAAACTATGAAAAACAAAAATTCAATTCAGGTTTTATCAAAGTAAACATTAAAGAAGCACCATTATGTTAATGTTCTAATATTAAAAATGAATATCTTATCAGTATTTAATTTTAGTTTTGAGAGAGATATGAAAAATAAATCACTTACTGATTAGAAAGATGATCAGAACAGAGGTGATCATCAGAGGAGAAATGATGAAGATAATGTTCCATTGTGTTTCAATGAGATCAGTGAACTCCAGCGATGTCTCAATGTGAGCGGAACAGAGTCCAGATGTGTCTGAAATAAAGTGTTTCATGCAGGTAATGAACAGCTGGAGAACAGTCTCTTAAATTCTAAACATATTTGTAGATCATTTTAATGAATTTCACATTTTGTTCTGGAAAAGAGAAAATCAGCAATCAACAGATTCTTCAAAGGTTTTCTTGATCCCAGATGATGGACTCACCGGTGACGTTGAGGTAAATTCTGGAGCTGTTGCTGAATTTTGGAGGGAAGCTAGTGCTCATACAGAAATAAACTCCTAGTTCATCAGCAGAGATGTTATTAATAACCAGACGATGTTTAAACCGCACTGAATATTTTCAGATAGAATATTTTCATAGATTCTTCAGATGAGAACGACCACAGAATCTGTGTTGGAGGATCTGGTGATTTCAGAACAATCCAGAAAACCTCATTTTCCTCAAGATCACAGTTCATGTTCACGTCTGATCCCAACAGAGTCAAAATATCTGATACTGCAGCCTGACAACACAATAAAACACCTAGAAGAAGAAAAACACTTGATTTAAAATCACTGTGAAGCGATAAATGTTTGACGTTAACTTCATGAACTCACAGAGATGAAGCTGAAGGCTCCTCATGGTTCAGAAGCTTCTCAGTCTGTAGTTGATTATTGAAGTACTGAAGCACCGACAGGAAGAAAGAAAATACACGATCAGGAAGATGAAGCCAAACCTGACGTGAACCATATTCTGATCAGGGATGAGGTGTGATCATGGTCAAACACGGTTTGAAGAATTTCTATAGAAACCAAGTTTTCTTAAAAAGTATAGTTTGTCAACTCAGTAAATGTGTTAATTTTTTATAGACGAAACTAGTAAGATCAGTGACAAAAGTGTGTTTATTTAATAGACACTTTAATAGAATTTAGTGTGAAAAATAACCAATTAAAAATGTGGAGGAGACTCAAAAAGAGCTGGAGTAAGTGTTTCAAGAACCACCACGCACAGACGTATGCAACACATGGGTTGCAGGACAAGGAGTCGGTTTCCTTTCTAAAAATATGTTGTTTGTGTTGGATTTAAGTAATTTTCAAATTTCCTGAGAAATCGAATTTGGGTTTTCATTGATTGTCAGTTATAGAGATCCAGAAAAAAAGGAATGATGTGTGGAATAAATGAACACATTACACAAGTTTTACTTTTTGAATGGAATAAATGAACTTTTTGATGATTTTCTAATTACTGTAAATGACCAGTAGCTCTATATACATTAGTTCAGAAGCTTCACAGTCACTATTTTTTTCACAGTCTGCTTCTGCTTCAGTTCTAGAGATGTTAAGGTTTGGTTGACAAAAGCAACACTTGAGTTTCTTGTTGCCGAGTGACCATCGACCAGTGGAACAAATGTCAAGTTTGCTGAGCTTCAGTTAAACCACATGAGCCATATCCGGAATGTGCTCTCAACATCTTGTCACGTTACTGATGGGTACAAACAAAAACACACACAAATACTGTATGTAAACATATTTTTATTAACAAAGACATTACAATTAGAAAAGGCAAAATAAAAATATTCATGACAATTATGAGAAGGATTTAATTCCAGCATAATTCAAACATTCCTGAGAACTTTTTATGTAACAGATAAAGTTTTTGATTTCTTGATTAATAATATTCCACGGCATCCAAAAAAATATATATAAAAAGTGTAAGTGTATAAAAATAAATTAATTATCTAAAATGCATCATCATTCTTAGACACAACTACAGCAAATGTGTTTGTAAATAATTAAAAAATGATAAAAAAAATAATGTCCATCACATCTAAACTTTTGTCAAACACTTCTCTTAGAAATCATCCCAGCTTCTCGACTCATCTCCCCATCTGTAAAAGACAGCCTTAGCTTTAAAAAAAAGAAGCTCATTTCATCTGCTTAGATCTTGAAATATCAGTCATATCACAAAGCTAATCAGCAATAATTTAATTAGAAACATAGATTGAGAAATTCTTCTGCATTGTCTCCACCCGACACTGTCACCAATCCATCCATCAACCTCAGGTTGTCGCTGTTTCTGACTCGTGAACAAAACCCAGCGATCCTTAAATCCCTTCTTTTGTGTCAGAAACTCTCCCCAACCTGAGACGACAGGCACCTTTTACCAGGATGTGTGATATTCTCGCCGGTGACCTTTTCATGTTCTCCCTGACCCTGCGCTTGCGTGGGTTTCCTACAGGTACTCCGGTTTCCCCCACAATCCCAAAACATGTGGTTAGGTTAATTGAATAATCTTAATTCCCCTTAGGCGTGAATGTGTGAGTGAATATTGCCCTGCAATGGACTGGCGACCTGTCCGGGGTGTGCTCGCCCGATCTGTGCACTGGAGACAAGCACTGGCAGACCCCCATGACCCCAAAAGGGAATAATCGAGCAGGAAAATGAATGAAAGAGTTTAAAAATTAAACAAAAACGACAAAGCTTTTATTATTAATTTATTATTAATTAATTTGTGTTGGGTTTTGATACAACACTTGCGTTTGCAGATCAGAGTTTTGAGTTTGATTTCCGCATCGTTCTGATTTCTCAGCAGCAAAAACTATGAAAAACAAAATCAATTCAGGTTTTATCAAAGTAAACATTGAAAAAACACCATTTCATTAATGTTTCGATATAAAAGATAAATCACTTACTGATTAGAAAGATGATCAGAACAGAGGTGATCATCAGAGGAGAAATGATGAAGATAATGTTCCATTGTGTTTCAATGTGATCAGTGAACTCCAGCGATGTCTCATTGTGAGCGGAACACAGTCGAGATGTGTCTGAAATAAAGTGTTTCATGCAGGTAATGAACAGCTGGAGAACTATCTCTTAAATTCTAAACGTATTTAATGAATTTCACATTTTGTTCTGAGAAAGGATAGAAGAATAGAAGCAATCAACAGATTGTGAAGAGCATAAGTTTAGGGGTTTGTCTTCTTGATTCCAGATGATGGACTCACCGGTGATGTTGAGGTAAATTCTGGAGCTGTTGCTGAATTTTGGAGGGCAGCGAGTGCTCATACAGAAATAAACTCCTAGTTCATCAGCAGAGATGTTATTAATAACCAGACGATGTTTAAACTGCACTGAATATTTACTCCTGAAAGATTTATTGAAGTAATAAGGAGATTCTTCAGATGAGAACGATCCCAGAATCTGTGTCGGAGGATCTGGTGATTTCAGAACAATCCAGAAAACCTCATTTTCCTCAAGATCACAGTTCATGCTCACGTCTGATCCCAACAGAGTCAAAATATCTGATACTGCAGCCTGACAACACAATAAAACACCTAGAAGAAGAAAAAACAACTCAATTTAAAATCACTGTGAAGCGATAAATGTTTGACGTTAACTTCATGAACTCACAGAGATGAAGCTGAAGGCTCCTCATGGTTCAGAAGCTTCTCTGCACTGAGTCTGTAAGTCAGTCTGAAGCATCAGCAGGAAGAATGAAAATAGACGATCAGGAAGATGAAACGTGAACTACATTCTGATCAGAGACAGCGTGAACAAAGTTTACAGTAACTTCTGTATAGATACAGATTATCACAAAGTAGAAGAACTCTTTTAACTTAGCTGCACTCAAAAGTTATTAATTTGAAGTAATAGTTAAATGTATAATTAGTGAACTCAATTGTTAATACTTGAACGGTTCCTTTAAAAGTAATATGTATTCTTTACATTTTGGGTTAACAGAATATACATGCATTTATTATTAACAGGCGTTAGTAATTTATGCTAAAATTGTGTTTAATTAATGATTGCATGAAATTGTCTTTGAATAGAAAAAATATTCTTTGTTTTTTCTACAGTATCTTTAAGTGTAAAGTACACAGAAGAACCCACTGAGAGAGTTATTGAGAATCTCCATTTTTTCTCATGACGGTAATGACAAAATTGCATATTTATTTGCATATTTAAGATAATGCAAGTCCTCAGACTTCCTATCTTGTACATAGTTTTTAGTAAGATTTTATTTTTCATAAGCGTATTTTTCATTGTATTTACATTAGATAAACACCTGCTTCAATAGTATTCTCAAGTTAAAACGACTCATCTCCATGGTGTCTATATAATCACACATTCTACCCTATTAAATTTGTCAAATTCATTTGAAAAGATTCATCAGTTTTTAAATTCTGATGAATCATTCTGATGATATATTAACATATATTCTGATGTTAATAAATCCCTAGGGAACAATGAACACTCTACGCCCAGAATCAACTTACAACCTTTTTATTCACAACTGGGTAGATATGTTGGATATTCTTCATGTAAATTATCTCAAATGTGTTTCCTAAATCCAACCAAAATATTCATAGGTTTAGTACATTGGTAAATAAACAAAGGGACAAAAATTCACCATCTGAACCTCATTCCATTTTGTGAAAATTGTTCCTTAATTACACCTCAGGTCTTTTTTTTTTTTTAAATTGTCTTCTGGCTTGGACCCCCTGGTGTTCCAGGCTGTAGTGCCATGCTTCCTTGCTTGCAGAATTGATCAATTATGGATGGTGCATCTTCACTGATGACATCCAAGGCATAGGAGACAACGCAAGGAATGACGGATCACAGGTCAGGGCATGTTACACTTGTAGATGTTTGCAGGAATATGTTGCCACCTACGAATTGAAGACTACATTCTTTCCCCTGACATTCAGAACGTGACCAGTGAGGTGAGAAGCTACAGATGAAGGGAAACACAGTAACCAGAGGTCAACAACTGAGTCATATATTCACTATGTACATACAATTATTAGAAATAAAGGTCTGCTCTTCTACCGTGTAATGTTACCCTGGGTGGTTTTAAAAACATTACTGTTCACTGGAGGCAGTGGGAATGTGCTTGACATACCCGAGGGGAAGGATTTTCGAGGATACCAGGGTCAACGCTACAAAGATAGAGTTCAGTCGTTTCCTAGTGGGCACTCCGAAGGAAACTTCTCTGTTGAACTGAACAATCTCACTGCTGCAGATGCTGGAGAATACAGCTGCTTCATCACACAGATAAATAAGTTGGTCACAGTTCTACTGAAAATAAAAGGTATAATCTTCAATAAATAATTGATTATTAAACAAGAACTGCTGAAATAAAATTATAAATGCTATCGATTGCAATTGGTTATTTGATGGATTACTTTGTTTGTCATTTTTTCCCATGTTTCTTTCTGCAGATCAGGATCAAAGGATTACACCAAAATTTTTTAATTGGAATTTTTTTTTTAAACTTTTATCCTTATTTTATTGTTTTTATGTATTTATGTATTTTATGTTTGTTTTATGTATGTTTGTTTGGCGCTATCAGAACTAATTCTGTTTACCGTAAAGATTTTTGTACTCTATAATAAATTATGTGAAATGTACAATTCAGTACAACACAAGTATATTTCTTTAAAGGCAAAATGTGTTTAAATTCTTTTTAGGTAGTTGAGCATCAAAACTACATTCACAGCTTTCCCACCATGAAGCTGTGTCTCAATCCAAAGTCTGAATCCTTCGCAATGTGAATTTCAAGACTGTTGACGTCACAACGCTGCACGAAAGATGTGACATTTCACCATAACTCAAAGGGTCCTTCAATCGCGTCCTCTTTTCCCTGATTTCAGAGGATTCAATCCCAAGATGCTTTGCATCAAAAAAGCAAGCAAATGCATTTGAATTTGTATTTAAATGTAAGCAAAAGGTTCTTTTTTTTGTTAAGAACTGGAGTTCAGGGGATTCTTTAAATGCTTGTAGTAAAAGTATAATGTTATTATTTGAAAAACATGATGTTAATAACACTAACACGTAGCTACCTGAATGTAATGTGATGTATACTAACTGTTGGTACATGCCATTTTTGTTAAAAAATAAGGGACAACCCTTGGAATAATGGCACAAGAAGTGCTTACAAACTTTTGATTTTTGTACTAAATGTACTGCCCAGAATTTTTATTTATTTATTTTTTTACAATTTCAGATTTGTTGTTGTGTAATGTAATGAAAACGATATTTGTACAAAAAAGACGCGGGGGTTGTACTAAAAAATGTTATCAAGCATTGCCATAAAAAAGAAAGAAAAAAAAGCACACACACACACACACACACCGGATTCAAACACTGTTCCTAATGTAGTCTTTCTTTTTGATTGAGTCCAATTTCCAAAATCATCAGCCATTTTTGCAGTCAGTCAGAGAAAAGCTTAAAAAAGAGACTCCTACTGAACTTCACTCGAAGATGTGAGAGCAACCACTACTGAACAAGAATAAACGAGTTCACATTTTACATTCCTTGTTGTACATTGCTTTGATTTGGCCGGACCTTTTGTGTGGACTCAATCCTTGCGCTTTCAAACAGTCGCACCATGAAGGCCCAGCCTTCACGTTTTATGTACGACTTTCCAGCAAAAGTGTAAAGCAGTGGGTTTAGGGAGCTGCTGATGAACGTGACGGTGGATGTGAAGCCACGAATAGATGACCAGATATCATCAAGCCTGAAATGATGAATATGAATTAGCTGCAATTTAAATAAACATGGTTTGAATGCTACTGACTGTAATGGTGGATAGAATAGTTACCAACGTTTCTTTTTGTATAGATGTCTCTGGGAAAAAAGTGCCAGCCACCTGTCAGAGAACAAATATTTTTCACTTAATTTCTTTAATAAATGGACATTCTAAACTTCAATGGTTTTTTACACCTACCTCCACCATATTCATGACGTGAAAAGGCAGCCAGGTGAGTCCAAAGGTAATAACTATTACTAGACAGAGCTTTTCACTTCGGATGCGCCTTTGAAACTGGGTATTACGAATTCTTTGTAGGATACAAACATAGCTGATTATGATCACCCCATATGGCATCAAGAATCCCAGAAGAGTTTCCAAACAGTGCTGAATTATCACCTACGAAGGCAATGAACTCGACATGACTCTGTTTTATTCTAGGAAAGTTTGAATCTAGTTTTAAGAAAAGCTAAATTAAAATGACTCATCAATATGTCTATTATGTCATCAGTATTTGTCAATCGTTGGTTGATGTAACTTACGTCTCGAGGTTGTGGGTGTTTACAAGCACAAACTACAACCTTTGGCTCTTGTTCTTTTCTGAAAGTGGTCCAGAAAACAGAATAAGGCACTGACATGCCAAGAGAAATGATCCACAGTCCAACCAACATTCGTACAATCGCCTTTCTGTCTGTGAAGACACTTCCAGAATTTCTTCGCCAAACTATAGCCACCATCCTGTGCAGACTCATCAGCATGATCAAAAATACTGAGGCATACATGTTGGTACTGCAGAGGTACAAGACAGTCTTACACAACGGCATAGTAAGGAGCCAGGTGCGTTTTACCAAGTAAACAATGAAAAAAGGCATCAACAAAGTCACAAATCCATCAGCGAAGGCAAGGTTTAGGATTAGTAGAGTTGTGATGGAGCGGTGACGGGTCCGGGCCAAGATGCTCCAGATGATAAAGAGGTTTCCTGAGATGCCGATGGGTAAGAAAATGCAGAGAAGCAGCGACCCTGTGATGGAGCCAGCACTGCTACTAATCGGCGAGTCTGAAAAGTAGCTCATTCCTGAGTTGGTGATGTTGGTGATTGTCATCCTCAGCAGAAGAATGGTTCCTTCTTCTGAGAGACTCAGCTCAGATATGGAAACAGCAGGTGAATCAATAGACAACTTGTGCATTAGAACAGGTTTCCATTGACAGGATCCCAAATGAGCTAACAATATTTACCAAGATTACCACAGCAAACTCACTAATGTGATTGTTATCTCTATGTTTCTCTGTGACTTGACATTTTAAAGGCAGCCATCTGTTGAGCACCGTGCACAGTGCGCAAAGGATATCATACCTTGAAAGAGACTGGCACTGTCTAATAATAGAGCTGCAATACCAAAGGGGGGCAGTTTGTCCTCAAAGTGTAAAGTCCATCTAAACAATGTAAGAGGCTCAATACTTGGTAAGGTTCAGCCAAACTCTGCTACCAAGGTGAGGCTGAGAATGAAAGTTTTGTGTCATGGCAGGTGTCTGTACAGTTATCCACTGGTGTAGGGGAGGGATGAGGGACTCAGTGGAGCCCGGGGGTCTACTGGTTGTGGTTGAGGTGAGGCTTTATGAGGTCAAGGTGAGTCCACAGCGGTGTTGTCATCAATTCCCCCAGGCCTGGCCATTGAGACTAAACCTCCCTCCAAGGATAGGGCCTTCTTCAGGATATTTAGGGTGTAGACGAGATGGTAGGAGTGTGGCCTGCTGGCTTGAACCCTGGAGAAGAACAGGTTCCAGACTGAAACAAAGATGGACCTAGACTGTAACAGGATTAGAACTGAAGCCAAACTGAAACGCTGAAGTTGAGAAGGACCTGGACTGGAGTCAGATTGATTGTCTTGCTCAACTAAAAGCTCCAGAACTCATACAAAAGCACCCAGTTCAGGTACTTGTAATCTTGTAAAGATCCCACATATGACTGAAATCTAGAGATTTTAATGGGTTGAAACCAGTGAAAAAATACTGTTTATACCACTCCTCTGTGGACTAGAGCTTGACTTGGACTCATTTGTTTGGACTCTACTTGAATCAGACTCATTTGTGTTTGGACATGAATCAGTGTAGTGGTTGTTCAGCCTCTTAGCAACACTACAGGCAACATCCTGAAATTTTGACACTCTGTCAAGAAAGACCACTTCCTATGCGGTCTTACTATTTGTCATTTATTTGGTTGTAGATGGAAAGATATTACAAACAGGAAAAAATGAGTGATAGATTGTTAGATCATGTGATCACCACCTTCACCCCATGAACTTTATGGGCTTCATAACAATGCCACCTAGTGTCCACCACCACTAATCAACTTTGGCTCCCACAATCTGACTCATTTATGTTCGGAATTGGACTTGAATCCGACTCATTTTGTGGTTGTATTTGGATGTGAATCAGACTCATTTGTGTTTTGACTGGGACATGACTCAGAGTCATTTGTGTTTAGATTTGGATCAGACTTGATTTTGACTCTAGTTAATATAATAAAAATGAATGATTCATTAATTCATTTTTCATATCTGCTTTTAAAGGATCAAGGGGGTCTGAGACCTTCAGCTTACTACGGGAAAGTGGCGGGTGACAGTCCATCGCAGGGTAACACACACACGTTTACCCCTAAGGGGAATTTAGATTATACTGACACATTTTTGGGGGACACGGAGTACATGGAGGAAACCCGCGTAAACACGGGCAAACTCGTTTTGGAAGGCCACAGTGCTACCCAGTGCACCCCAACAATTAATTATATTGCTAATAATTTCTCATTATTGTAGTGTTTCGTAACCATATTTTAGCAAAGTGATGCACCAGTACAACATTGACCAAGCATTACATAGGAAGATACGCTTTTATTGAAATGTTAGTTTTTAATCCATATGTCTGGTGTAAATAGTCATGTTTTAAGTATATTCTACCTGTTTTCACCACTTAACTTCATGAGTAACCCAGCTGATTTTCACCTGTGAAGCATGTTCTCAGCCTTTGATCCTTAAAGTACTGCAAACCAAGTACAGTATATTTTTCTTAATCGAGACTGCACTGAAAAATTACAACACGTTGACATGTAAATATTTCAAGTTGAACATAAAAAAGTCCAAACACTCATTTGGTGCATCTTGGCATTCAAATGGCCAACATGTGGTTGGAATTGAGACTGACTTCCTGTCTCTGGTCTGACTTTGCTGTCTAAAGTACAAACAATAGTACAGTTCAACAGTATCATTTCTGTTTAAGTAGCATGCACTTCATACCGCACAATTTCATAGTTGTGTTAAATAATTTTTTAAAATAAAAACAGAAATACATTTTGTATATACAATGTTATTTTGTTTAATGTACATTTTTTATACTACAAATATATTATTTATGTATACTCATTTGCATAAAATGCTTAGTAAAAATCCCATATGGCAAAGCATAGTTGTCTTCACCTAAAATGAAAAAGGGCAGTTTGGAGTTAATTTTTTTTTTATTCGTAATAAAGATACAGCTACAAAACAATACCAATATGTAGAAAAGAGCTCTACTCTGAAAGTTTTAACCACATGTGATTCACTGCAGATCAAGTAATGTGAGAAAACAGCACGTTGCAGGCACAGAGCCTTCTCTTGTTAAACAAATAAATTCAGGTTTTACACATTACCTTATATTTATTATAGACATTCAAGTGACTTGAGAATGTTACTCTAGGTTGGGAACAGAATTGCTTGTTTATGATTGGGTTCTCAGCAGTGTTCGTCTTCCCCGTTTGACGTCAAGTAAAACATCACTTGAGTGTACTGGAAGAACAATAAGATTTCCTGTTAACCTTTTACAAATACATCTGGCAATAAAATGCATTAAATATAAAATAAATACTTGTTTTACCTCTTTATTTGTTTCTTGAAGACCCAGAGTTTGGTTTAAACCTGTCTGCTTCACGTTGTTTCCAGAGTAGCAACATGAAATACCTATGAGAGATGTGGTCATAAGTAACTTGGGGGTAGGGGTCACTAAGTAGCTTGTTTTACACTTGGGCTTTTCAGGAGGTGTTTTCTCAGTATTGTTCTGTTCTCACGAGTGCACCACTAGGGCTTGCCATGTTGTAGGAGGGAAGTATTAACATAAAAGGCGAGCTGTCCGGACATGGAGCATATCTGCGGTATACCCCCCATGGTTGAGATCAGGGGAGCTGGGTGAAACTTGGACAATGTCAACTGGAGATGAGTTAAGGCTTGCTTAAATACTACCTTTTTTGATGGATAGACAGGAAACAGTTATCATGATGCCCTGATAGTTTCTCCTGAAAATCATTATACAAATGACACTTATTTTTAACATTTTACCCTAAAGGAGACCATAATAACACTCTACAACTTCCACTGGAAATATTCAGTTCAGTTCTGTTTGGTCAGTAAAGGCCTATAGACATCGATCCGGAGTCTACAACATGCCTTGATCTAAAACCATGGGCACCAAAGGGAGATCACATATCATACCGAACAAATGGTGCCAATGAAAAATCAGAGTACCATATCGGATCCGCTTTCAATTAATGGAACGACCAATGAAAGCTGGCTCTTTTGATGATGTGGGGCTTATATAGAGCATCACAAATCCTCTCTATTCTCCACATTTTTGTAAAACAGCTCCCTGTAGTAATCAGCTATCAACAGTATAAACCATTTGATATCTGTGTTTTTTTTCTCTGTTCTTCGACATGTTCTCTGTCAACATCTTCTTCTGTCCTGTTTCCCCATGTGGCCAAGAGTGCATTTGTTGTATGGCAAATGCCATCTTCAGGCAGGGAACATCATTGCATTTATATTTTCTCGACCCAGAAAAGAGCACCTTGCAGGGAAGCCATCTGAAGATTTGTGCCAATCTCAATTCGAATCGGTGTATAGATGTTGTTAAGCCATTCAGTTATCTGAATTTTTGGCAATAAAGAACTTCCTCAAAGTTAATAAAGAAAATATGGTTCAAAATGAGAGAATGAAGTGGAGATGCCCTCAAAGGTGTAGAAAACAGAAGTTTATAATACCATACAGTGTAGTAGAAAGTTGCTATTAGGTTAATCTACAGAACTCACCAATGATCACAAATATTAGAAGACCAGGCAATGCTCCAGATATGAGAATGATGATAGCCCATGAACTACGATTCTGCTCTGGAACATTCACCGCAGTTTGATTCCTCTCAAGATTAACCACATTGTGATTCTGGCACTCTGGTTTGGGGGACTCTATAAATATTTCAAAACATTTGTTCAAATAACAAAAGAACAAATCTTTATCTCTAAATTAACTATAGCTCCCTTACCTTTGATTTGAAGCTTGGTTACGTTGCTGAATTCTGGAGATGATCCTGTTGACATGCAGTAGTAGAATCCAAGCTCATCCATCGTGACATTATTAATGAACAAACTTGGCTTGTGTGGCACTAAATATTTCCATCTGAAGTGATCACCAAACTCAGTATTGTAAAATATAAGGGGTGAATTCAAGAATAACCGTAGGATCCTGACCGGAGGATTTGGTGGTTTCAGAAGAATCCACCAAATCTCCTTTTGTTGAAAAACACAGTTTATGGACACATTCATTCCCAAATTGACAAACTCTGTAAAAGTGCCAAGCGCTTGACACAAAATTACAAAACCTGTGAAAAAAAGTTACATTTCAACATAAATTAAATATTGTAATTTAAATGTAATAAAGTAATGGAACTTACAGATTAGATGCTTTTTCATCTTTACAAAATGTCCACCACTACAAAATGGAGAAATCTCAAGTCTCCTTTCAAAAAGTAATGCACTGAAACTAAGAGGGTGATTTTTAGGCAGCCCAAGAGGAAATAACACTCACAAACCACATAACTGCATGGCTTGTTTTTATTTTTGATCATAAAGATGGATTTTGTCTTTTTTTTTTCCTTTTTATGTAGTTGTCACATGAATTAAAAAGCAGAACAAAAGCTGAACATTTATGATATGATCTATATGGCAGCATCTATATGGAAATATATCCACATAAGATTCAGTATGCGCTCTACTTTCACACAACCTGATTGGTTTTATACTGTATAACATCAGAATTGTTCTGCATTGTTTGACTTTTCAATTAATTTGGGAGTTGCTCTGACAATGAATAAAAAATTTAATTCTAAATTGATTAAATATGGACATGTTGTCCTTTTACCATTTGCAGGGTTTGTAGTGAAACTGTACAAGCTTGATTAGATAACATATATATGGTTAAGATTATAATGATACCTTTTGATTTGGCATAGTAGTTTCATTAGAGGTTTTTAGCATTTTCACCAGGAACACTATATTAGAAAAGTAGTGATTTTCTTCATTTTCATGACAATATACTTTGTAGATTGTCACTGAAAGCACAAAAACTGACGAGTAAACAAAAATGTGAAATGCCTCTTCATTTTTTTTATATTTACAATTCCCCAAAGTGAACAACCCTTTCTTGACAGTACTGCAAAGTGCAAACCATTGGCCCTATAGTGGCACTTTCCACTGCACAACATGGTACAGTGCATTGTGGCCACAGAACTGACACCCTTGCACTGAACAGACACCATTCTCTTGACTGTCAGAGCAGCCATGAAGTATATGAGTGCTGATTGGTCCGAGAGATTCACCATTGCTTATATATTGAACCACGAGATTTACATACCCAAGCACTTCTGCAACATAGTGCAGACTTCATTTTAGCCACTCCCAACATCTCCCCAAGTAACTTGTGTAAAATTGTGTAAAACACCCATAATCCAAGAAGCAAACAAAATGGGATACATTTGGGATATTGTTGTTTTTGGGATATTTCCTGACCTCACGTCGCACTTATTATTATGTCATTGAAGGGTTGGAGCGAATACTCTTGACAGTGGTTATTACAACACACCCCCTAAAGCCTATGGTGTGGTGCAGTGTAAAGGCTTGTCGAGATACAATGAGGTACATCTGTCACAATTTAAACTGCAGATAAAAGCTCTTTATATGAAGCACAGCCTTTGCGAATGATGCCATTCTTTTTATAGCCACAGGATCAGCTTGAAAAGACCTGCCAAAACCAGGTCATGGAAGGCCTTCGTTCTGCCCTCACTTTATTGGTAATAGATAAAGCAGCCATTGCTTATAAGAAGTCCAGTAATGCAAATCAATATTTACTAAAGGTTGAAATATAAATCTCCTTACACAGTTAATCATTCCACACCCCCTCTCATACATTATATATACTAGCGGCTTCTGAAATAGATCCCAAACATAAAATGGATCATCTTTATAAAAAAATACTGGCAACTTTCATAGCGGATATAATTGTCATCATCCTAAATTTGGAATTTATTTGCTTTAGCTTGTTGGTAATTTCCATTATCAGTAATTGATAATACATTTGTTTTTTTCAAATGTAACTCCCAGCAAAGTAACAGGAAGAACAGCATTTAACTCCACCACCTCCACCCAGCACAAGCTAAACCCAGTGATCTTCCTTAATGCTTTCACAACAGAAACTTTTCAGAAAAAGCTGAACAGAAACTGGTAAGCTTGTAATTGCAATTATGTAGTTAATTTTCCCATTATATTTTTGTGATTTACAAATATTGGGGTTTTCAACAACAATAACAACGATTATTTAAAAACAACTAAATAATACAACTATGGCTAAATAATGAAAGCTTGAATCCCTTAGTATTTTTCTTCCCTTGTGTCATTAAATTATCTTTTGCATTTTTCTTTTTTTACAAGTTTCAACAACACAGAACTGGAGACTGGAGACTTCATGAACCAAGTTTAGTTTTTAGAGATCCAGATGACAAGCAGAAGGAATTTGGTGAAGAATGTGGCTTTGCAGGATGTATTCATCTGAGCTTTGTACCTCAAACAACTTTACATGAAAATTTTACTTGGAGATTCTACAGGACGTATTTGTTCTTCGTATTTCAATCCAAGACCACAGAATCCTCATTAAAGGTGTGTAAAGCATTTTCTTGAATTCAATTGGTTCAGGCTATTTAATTGCATCTAAATACGCTCATAATGGGCAGATCGTTGATTTAGAACAATGGTGCATTCATCCGAAGTTTGTATTTGAATATATTTTAATATTTAATTGTTTTGGACCAAACAATTGATCTTTATCTAGATGAGTGGAAATGTACTGAACTCTTGGTCTCAAACACATACTGAGAAAAATTGACAGATTTTAAAAATGAAAGATTTGAAAAACATTGAGCTATTAATAGGATGGGCTACGCAACGCGCATGCTCATCATATTAACGCACGGTGCATCACATCTATTTTGCTCTTAAAAAACTACCAGTTTTAGGTTTAAAGAAGCTTGATTTTTTAAGAGCAGCTGCTTAGTTACTAGTAACAAAACTACAATGGGAACAAGGTACGTTTTAATTTACTTTTTTTAAACTTAAAACATGAGTTAGCATTGTCATTAGCACCATCTAGCATTGAAGCTAAAATAAAGTGCTATAAAAAGGTAAATAAATGGCACCTACAAATATTTAGAACATAAAATATGAGGAAATATTAGGTTTTAAAACATTTCAGTAGTTTTGGACAAACTCTGGAAGGGGTTTGTTTGTTTATCAAGAATCTGCGGCCTACACGAGTCGAGTCTTACGCGTCTAACACATGGTTAACAAAAGGTTATATACATATTTCCTCAATTTTTACACAAATGCTTTTTGCTTTTGATGTTTTTAATCAACTTTGGGGAAAACATTAAGGAAACAGTGTTTTAATTTTTTTGCCTTAAAAGTTTTGAATCAGCTTTAGGCAAACTTGTAGCCATACTAATTTAGCCTTTATCACTAAGCTTTTAACTTTTAGCCATGACTGCTACTGACTATATTAATATATAATAATATATATTTTTAAATTAAAGAAATATGAGCATTATTCCCACTTTGTTTAGCCCACCTGTTAAGGTAAAACTAAAAAAGTAGGGCTTACTTTGGACATTTCTTTACCCTAAATTGGATAGCAGAATTGGGGAACTATAAAGATTTTAAATGTTATTTAAATGACATGAAAAAGATTTAAAATGTAAAGGTTAAACATTTAAACATGAACTAATGAAATAATTCCCATTGAGAACTTGGTTATTTTGTATTATAGAACACAATTGGGAATGTTTGATTTATATTCACGTTAGCTAAAAGAATTTCTGTTAATTTATGTTTAAGTAAATGCAGTGAGGGAAATTAGTGCTTTTATTTTTTAACATTGATCATAGTAAACATACAAAGAAATTATCCTATCGTGTTAAAAATAAGGGGACAGGGAGTTTTGATTCGTAGATAGACGTGGTCCCTGAGGTTTAGTATTGGCTTGAGTTGAGGTGACTGACGACGTGGGTCTGTGAACCAATCTTTGACCAAGGTGGGTTAAGAAGGGGGAGTGGAAATCTGGATGGAAGCTTTATACAAGTGGGTAGGCCATGTTGGGTTGGTTGAGGAACCGTTTGTGATTCTTAGCTTTTAGTTCTGACCTAGCTGAGATGGGTTCTAGAAGAGATGGCTGGTGACTTCTGAGTTTGTAGCGCCCTGAGATCCAAATAAAATTCCATATTCTATAGATCTATAAAAAAGACAGGGTTTACTGATGGGACCCGGGTGATCTGCAAAGGACACCAAGGAAACAGGACCCAACCTTGTTTAAATTTGTTTATGTAACATTTTATCCAAGTATAACAATCTTAGTTATGGTATATACAAAAAAGGCTTTTATACAGAACATAAAAGTGATAAATGATAAAAGTTTAAAGTCCATGTTGAAAACTAAAGGCTGATTTCCACTTTATCTCTAACAGTTCGGGTGTCATCTTCATCAGCAGTTTCATGCTTGTGCTGAACTTTGCTGGTAAGAATTTATAGATTATAGATTGAATATGTGCTGGATGACAACCTGAGTCTTTTTGTTTTATTTATTTTCAGGTTCATTTCCTGTCACTAAGAAAATTAGTGGCTATGTTGGAGATTCAGTGGTTTTCTCTTGCAACATTACAAAAAGTGACATCAATGTAAAATGGAGGGACAGTAAAGACTTGATTCTTGATGTGTCTCCTGACCAGTCAGAAAAGTACAAGGACAGAGTCGCATTGCAAGAAGACAACTGCTCCATAAGACTAATCAACCTTCAAAAATCAGATGAAGGCCGTTACTCCTGTTACGTTCCTGATCCCACCAACAAAGAACTAGAGTTTGACCTTGTTGTCCTTGGTGAGTAAAATCTGAAGACTGCAGCTGAAAACCATGTGAATCAATGATGCTGAAAACTGATTTGTCGCACTGTCTCAGATAAACCAGAGGGAAGCGGAAACCAAGGAAAACAGGACGAGAATGGATCACCATCCGCTGCACCTTCCCATCATTGTTTCTCTACTAAAATTAAAACTATTATAATTATAATTATAATTATATTTATAATTATAATAATAATGTGTTGCATGTTTAGAATTTTTTTTATTGTAAAATTGATATTTATATATTTACAGTTAAAAACAGCCCATTGACTGCTCAAGACTCAAGAGACAGCATTGTATGAACAGAAAGGAAACATGTTTATTGATGTAAAAGCATTTCAGTCACCTCAGGCTCCGAGGGGCGTCAGAGCAGCTCTCCCTCCTGTTGTCTATTACATCGTCCAGAGAGAGAGAGCTCTAAGAATTATGGGAGACTGCTTGTATCCTTGTATTTTTTTGTGGAACTGACTAACATTATTATTATTATAAGATTATATGCAATGTTTAAAATTTTCTATCACAAAGCAAACAGAAAACCACTTTTTAATGCTGAGCTCACGTTATTAATGCTGAAAATGTGTGTTTTGCTTCCTTTTTGTCAATAAAGTGCACACCACAAAACTCATGACAAGCCACAAACTTCACAAATACCAAAGCTTTTCAAAACAATAGCCTTTTCTAAGTCAAGACTCCATTCAAAATTTACTTCATGCAGTGCAATAATAAGATAGTTTCCTGCCTTTTAAACTTCAATAATTACTTAACAATTCATTTTAACAATAACATTATTTACATTTATTTTAGATTTATTGTTGAGATGATTTTATCTAGTGATTACATGTAATGAATGCATTTAACCAGCAATTGATTTCCCTCTGCAAAGCTAGTGCTGTATTCTATCTGCACAAAGAAATCCACCTTCTCCATAAAATGGTAAATGTACACTGTGCTGCCAATGTTTTTGAATGCATATGAACCTAGTGTGGAGCATAAGTAGCATTCCATTGATATTGGTCCACCATTTGCAGCTATAATGGCTTCAACTATTCTGGGAAGACTTTCCACAAGATTTAAGAGGGCGTTAGGGAATATTTGACCATTCTTGAAGTTCATTTGTGGCCTTATTCATTCCATACATCATCAGCAAAACTCACATACTGCTTTATGCACTGGTGTACAGTTGTGTTGGAACAAGAAAATTGTTCCCACATTTGTAATCTTGTAAAATCTTTTAATTCAGAATTCCTTTCAAACTCGTCAAAACTGACCAAAGCCAGTGCCTCAAAATCAAACCCAATTTACCAAACTACACAGTTTTTCAAAATAACATTAGAGAAGTGTCCTCCACAGCATCTGATATTTAACTTTACATTACACTTGGTGATGTCTGGCTTTGATGCAGCCACAGAGGGGAAACGGATCCCATGAAGCTCTCTACACTTGGTTGTGAAGCTAAGCTGATGAGTAAGCCTCAGTATCCCTTGACCTCACTCTTTTTATGTGGATTTAAAATGGCAGTTTTTTAGTGGTTGTTATCAATAATGCCACTGATAGCTGACCAGTTAATATTTATTACATACGAATTCAAGGAGCCCTGCCAAAAGTCTCTTTCAGAGTCATATTTACAATGTATGCAGTAGTTATTGCATTATTGTTTTTCGTATCTCATATCAGCATTCTAGCTATAACAAGCTAAGAGCTTGCTCTCTCTCTCTCTCTCTCTCTCTCTCTCTCTCTCTCTCTCACCTTTTCAAGTCCATGTTTTGGTTGAAGGTCCAACTTTTTGAGTTGAAGAATTCGACATTTATCCGACTCAAGTTTGTTGACCGAAAAAGCACCCTGAGAGTAAAAAGATTTCCGCGTCACACCAGAGGTGGCGCTGCATCACTCATTGTTTCAGCTATGCGCATCAAGCACAATAGCCGAAGGAGAAGAAGAACAGGGAATAACATCGTACATAAAAAGAAGGAAGAATGTTAACGTCTTGGTGTTTCTCTTGATATACCTTCTGGATTTATCAGTGCCTTGTCTAATTCAAAACTCATGCCTGAAATCGACAGAGTGAGTCTCAGACTGGTGTGTGCTGTAAGTATGGCCGTTATGAATTGTACAAAAAACAAAACCAGCTGATGTCTGACAATATCGTTCCTGGAAAACGAAATCCAATATAAAGCAGAATGTTGACAGTCTGTTGGCGTCCTATACACATTAATTTCTAACGTAGAATGTTTAGCTTAGGTGTTTTCACGTGTATTTGTGGTTTGTCAATAGAACAAATACAGAATGTCCGCTGACAGCTGTAATAATCACACCCATACAGTTAATGAAGTTTTCACGATATGACAAATTATTTTATGTGCTATGCAAAGCATTATGCAGGTTTGAAAAAGATATATATTAATGTGTTTGTACTGGTTTAAATGCAAAGTGAGTAAACAAAAGAAAAATCAAATTCAACATTACCTTTGCCTTCAACCCAGCATCAATTCTTACGTTATGCTAGCCAGAGATTTTGTAGGATTATAGTCAGGGGTATGATCAACCAGTTTTATCAAACAGCTGTTTGTGATCATAATTTTTACACAATTCTTACAAACACAGTTATGAAACAAAAACAGCTGTGTAGGAGGCTTAAAACATTGTTAGCAGCCTAGAGGGTTGAAGGTAGTTATCATCAGCAAAGTCTCCCCCAGTTTCTGAAGCACACTGGGGGTTCAAGAGTTGCTTTTCAAGCTTGTTTGAAGAAGAAAACTGTACTGTTTTAAAAAAATTTATCTATTTACCTCCATGAACCTATCTGTTTGATTATTTGCAGATGGCGGTCCCCTTCAAAATTCCCAAGAAGAAGCATTCGTCAGATTCCTGCAGCCTCGACATGCAGTCTCCACTGTCTCGACTGCAAGACATTAATTCACAAAAGGTAAGGGCTAATAGAATGGAATATTTTCAGAAATTTTATTGATTATATTGAGTATTGTGTGAATCACATATATAAATAGAATTACCTAACAGGCTGTATGTGTTCTTAGTACATTTATGTTAATTACATTATTGTTTTATCTATAAAGACTGCCACGTAATTCTTAACACACAAAAGCCTTTAACACACAAGCAAATAACAAAGTACAGTACTTCTATTGTTGAAGTAAATAGTACATCTTATAATGAATCTCATAGTTATGTTATGAAGTAAATAGTACATCTTAATATAATAAAATAAGCATTGCATGCTCTTGTTTTGATGCTTGAAAGTTGCTTGTAGTTATTGAATAATATTTATTTTAATCCTCCACAGCCTCAATGGGGTTCAGGCGATCCTAATGGACGAATACCTCATAAATCCAATCCTAATGGAAGTGTGTTTTCAAAAGATTCGGACAGAAGTAAATCAGCCGGGTAAGACTTCAGGGGAAGAGATGCACGTTTAGAAACACCAGATGGAGCTGTTTGATCAGGGATTTTTACTGAGAATCTACTCGTAGAAATTACCGGTTGATTAAGTGTTTAAAGGAAGAATTTGAGACAGCTTTACTCCGGGTCAGCTAGTAATAATGGAGTTCTAGTTGTTCATATTAAAAAATGTTTTTTTTATGTAGGCCTTAATTTTCTTGAAGACAGAGTGGGTTGTTAAAAAAAAATGTTTTTTTGCATGGTAATGACAACATTTCTAAACAAGTTTCCTTTCTAAGATTCTGTGAGAAAATTCCAAGAAAAGTTATATAACGTCTGTGTTTCACTCATCGTTCTGCTTTAAGTTACAGCCGACCCCTGACCCTTGGTGGTGAGAGACGGGACACAAGTTCGCATGGCAGAATCACACACACCTCATCACACAGCTCTCCCAGAGGAGCCACACGGCCAGCTTTCAGCTTTAAACTCAACAAACAGCCAATCAAAATCAGCCCTGTCCAATGGAACGGGACACCCGGTAAGGTGTCCGGGCAGTCCGTGTTTAGGCCTCAAAGTCAGAGTCCTGCAGCAGGAAGAGACTTCACAGGAAATTGCAGGTGAGAGGGGGAATGATGGATCTATGATTGGGGTTCAAAAGAGATCTATAACCTGCATGTGTTTCAGATGGAGACCCAAAAGAGCATCTGATTCTCTTCTCGGCCCTGATGAGAACCATACAGGGGAGTTGGGGAGCTCCTCGTTCAAGATTCACAAAGGTACAACATCAGTTGTGCACAGACTTGACATTTGCTTTAGAAAACAGACAAATCTGCTGTAAATTTAACCATAGACATAAAATTAAATTGACGTTATTCTAACTCCAGCCAAAAACATACTTAGCTCATAGCACGAGTCTAATTCCGAAAGAGACGTTGGATTTTCCCTAATCATTCTGATCGTTAAACGGAGCAAGCAGTGAAAGTAAACTGTAAACCCTGGCTGAGGGCTTTGGTGGAGATTATCTTGATTCTAATGAAGGAAAATGTCATGTTTTTGGGTCTCCATCTCAAAGAGTGTGTCTGTGATTTAAATTCTCACAGCTGTCTCTCCCCCATTCGCCTGAACCTCCTACACTCCATGCTCTTCTCAGTACTGGACGGCATCTGAGTTTTCCTGGCTTTGGATCGCTGATAAATAAACAAATACTTAACTTTATGGATCTGTTAAAACGGTCGTTCTCGCTGGCTGCTCAGTCTGGTTTCATGTCTCTTGGGATTTTGCCGATTTCGCCCTGTTTCATGCCTGATGTGACCTCTACCAAGGTGGAGGAATGAGGTTTGGTCAATCAGGTTATTTTATGTGCACTGGGAACTGCGTAAAGAGGGAGATGCAGTTGTTGAGGGAAGGTTATGTGAAGCTTGTAAAATCTCTGAGTTTTCTTTTTATTTAACCAAATTGTTCCATTTTGTTAGGCCTGGATCCTGGAGAGCTGGAGACAATTGAGTGTTCCCATGAAGACGAAGATTCTGAAGAGAGGCAAAGCTGTTCTCAGGTGAAAGAGACACGAATGCAGTCAATTTCAGAAGAACATAAAGCACCTATTTCATGCGTGTCTAAGGTGAGGGCATCCCAGATTACTTACATACTTTTGTTCTCCTTGAATTTCTCCATGCTCGATACATGACAAAAAAAACGTTTGCATGAATTGGTGCATAATTGTAATAATGTGCTGGTAGTCGGTAATAAACATTCCAGAATACACTGGAATTGGTGCTTCAAAATAGCATGAAAAAATATATACACAAATAGATTTTCTAAATCTTTACAAGTGATGCACACACCTGTAACTAAGCAATTCCCACAATGCAGTGCATGTATATTGAGCAAGCACACTGTCATATGAACAATCCAACATTGAACAGAGGTGCTTTGTTTTTAAAATCATTAAATGTATAATCATTAAAGAGGATAATGGTTTTCTAGTAAATATTATAAACAAGAAGACAAGGCTAGGAAGTTACAGAAGTAACTAAAATCACAATAACTCTCAATAATAAAACAAATACTCTTCAGCTCCTAGAAAATATATATGCCCGGAGCTCCACAACAATTTTGTATATTGTGCCACGATATATTTTTGGACCCCTTATGGTAATTATATCTTAGTTTAGTTACGGTTAAAGCAACAACCACATCTAGATGCAAGGTGTACATGTTTAGCCCAATCCTTTGTACTGGCACTATAAAGTTTAATTCAAGAAAGAGTGTTATATTTATATTTCCTGTACATTTTATTCACTGACAATAAATTAATCAAATCCAAAATAAGCTTTCCTTTGCATTTGCCAAGTTTAGCATTAGTCTACTTTATGCCTGGATCTGTTTTTTTATTTATCTTTAGAGACATAAAGCAATGTGGCAGATGGAGCAGATAACTTTTTACTTGTTTGATGGCTAAAACTACAATTCCCACAAACCATCTGCACTAAAATGTACAGATTTGTTTTTTGTTTTGTTTTTTTACTCCAGGATGCATTAAAGATGTTCAAGAATGGAGTGACATTGAAAGAAACAACTTTTTCCAAATCCTCCAATCAGAATTCCAGTTTGCACCAGGGGAGCAGTATTCAAGAAGCTCCAGCAAAGGCCTTTGGAGAAAGAGATGCTAGAAAAGACCCTGGGGCTTCAGGGACTCCTGAGTCTAAGAGCAAAGACCTCCCTGTGTCTTTTTACAGCAGATTAAGAAGAAAAGTGACCTACACAAGAGCCAAGCCCCGTTCCATAGAGCCCAGTATGTATGACTTCCCTCTACATTTCATCATACTGTAGTTTTCACCACTTTACCAATATTGTTTCAGGGCACACTCGCCTTATTTAAACTTTCCGGCTCAGCAGGATGCTGGGTAGTGCGTTTAACAGCCTTCACATGCCATGTGTGCCAACCTTTCTTGTAAATTCTTGAAAAAATGAACTCGCTGCCTTTGTGTTTAATGGAGTCGTATTATTTAAATGCGGTCACTGGCGGAGCCAACAGGTCTTGTTCCTGGAAAAGGTCAGGAGGTCAAGACAACTCCAACCAAATAAATGTGAGTGCTACTATAAAACTTACATCCGCAGAGGGATTTCCAGAACGGTTTCATGGGTAATCTGGAGGTTCTTTGGTAGATGGTTGCTTGGTTGCGTTCCTCATTTTGTTCCAAAATTCTCATTTAATAGCAAGTTATTTTTGCGGTACATTAAAATAATACAATTACTTAATTGTTGAGATGTAGTCATGTGACGTTTGATGTCATTTTCTGGCATCTATAACACCAATCATTGGCTACGGCAAAAGCACAGCTGTGTTGTTCCCCTTAACCCTACCCTTTCCTCTTCCTTTCCATTTTGCTCATTCACATTAGCATGAAGGGAAGGGGTTCTCAATCAGACAAAAGGGAAGGGGCGGCGCAAAGGGGTGTAGTCAGATATGGATCCATACTTCAATCAGAGTTGTAGAAGATGGCTGCCAGCACAACCGTAAGAAAGTTTTAAAATGACAAAAAAATCATTTAATGTTAAAAATGAATATAGGTCAGTCAAAGTAACATAAATCACAATCAATGTCTAGCAGAATAGATGTACTTGTAGCATGTCTAATTTTTTGTATTTTTAACATTTTTATAAAAAACTGGAGTGACTCTCGCTTCAGAACCATTTGGCTCATGTATACAGCTTTAAAGAGGTAAACTGTGTTCATAGGCATGGTTTTTTTTTTTTTGGCACTTAGTTTCAAGGGGTGCTGTTCAGGAATTAGATGTAAACATGAATCGATGGTAAAACCAAAGTAATACAAGCAGGTTAGCTTTTTTTCCAGGAACTTTTATAGCAATTATATAAAAATTACATTATCCCATTAACTACATCGAAGCTTGATTGAGAAAATATGATTTTGAATGAGAGCCAGTTTAAACATTTTAAACAAGTCTGGAATGAGAAATGAACCTGACAGAATTTCTTGAATGTCAGATTGTTCTTGGAGGTGGTGCCTGTTCTGAACAGCCATTGGAGGAAGAACGACCTTCGAAAGATTAATTCCTTTAAGTGTCTGGAGTGCAGAATGACAGTGTTCACTCTCACAATCTAGATTACTACAATCCTGACCTTAAAGACTGTGTAAAGCCCATTACACCTCTGTCTGGAAGAGACCATCCTCCTCCTCATGTTCATTAGAGACATCTTCAACCTTAACACTTCAAACCCTATTAGTTTCGCTGTTTGTTTTTCCAAGTCAACAGAATGAAAATGCATTTTGCAAAGAAGCTCATGTTCAAATCTGGATTGAGTCAAGTGAGTTATTTAGGAATCAAATGAACTGATTCATTTTTAAAATTTCTATCTAAAATCTCTCACATCTCCAAAAACATCTCTGGTCTTTTTTTATTTCCTGACAAGGATTTGATTTATTCAAACAGCTAACAAATGTCAGCTTAGTTTTAAAATGCCTCCAATTCAAACCATTTGTAATGTAGGGGAAAAAACAGATGGTTTGCATTGCTTTGTTTTCTGTTTTCTGATGGATTGGTAGACAGGAAGAGGGAAGGGTAGGAGGAAAAGGAGGCAAAATACAGAGAGGATTACACTTGTCCCTGTTTCCCTCTCCAAGCCCATTATGGGAACTTGCCAAAGAGAATGTAAGAAACCAAATCATCACTGGACAAATTGATTTAATCGTAACGTAGAATCCACTTAATTGTTGAAGTTAGTGGATTTAATTTAAGTTACAACATCTGATGCTTTGTTTGAAGTCATGTCTCTGGTTTATTCTGCGGATGGTCAATGTTTCTCTATCTCTTTCAGTCGTCCTGTCAAGCGATGAGGAAGGGGTCGAGGAGATAAATGACGTGTCTGGAAGTCTGCAAGAGCAGCGGATCTCTGAGGGGATCAGAGACGCTCAGGTAATGGATAAAGAATGAGGCAAGATTTAAAGGGGCTGCTTGTAGAATTCAAAAACACTTGTTATTGACCACGGTAGTGGTCATCACCATTAAATCAAGTGTTTCTATTAAAATAAATGTTCATTTCTGAAACTGTCCAGGTTATGTTTTAATTGTTTCATTAGCTCATGTCAAAAGATCAAGTACTTTTTAGTTTCTCCGTTCGTGAAACTCTGTATAACTTCTTCAGTGACTCAATCATGTTTAGGTAATTTATCTTTTTTTAACTTTATCCCCATTGTTTTATAATCTTAGTATTGGAAGACTTTAAAGATCTGGTATTAAACTCTGTTCAAAGAATGAAAAACAAGCTTCTTATTTGTGTAAGGAACGGAGCATTAGCTTCATCCTTCACTGCTATTATTCTCTTCCTGTCCGGATCTTTAATGCATCAAGAGTTTATTTAGGATGGCTTTGAAAGTTAAACCATTCTAGTCCTTTAAATATCTCACTCGAAAGACCAATTTCTTTCAGTTTTCTTTTGTGTTCAGCTCACAAATCTATTTTTTGGCTGATGTTAGGCCCTTTTTATCTTTTTCTCAATACTTTAATATTTTTTTTATAATAAGAGCTTTTGAAAACATTGTTTTGCAATGGCTGCAAATTGCTTCTTGATGGATTGGTAGACTTTCAGTAGATTGATCTAAAACCAAAGGTGCTGCCAACTAAGTGTAATTTGTTCTGATGCACTATTCGGTTGCTTGTGCTACTTTTTGTTGTCATAGTCTCTTTTTATTGTCAGTTGGCTCTCAAAACTCAAAAATATGTTACCGAGTTTCTGTTTTCTAAACTTTTTTTAAAGTGTAGATGCTGACAGATTTAACATCACTCCAATCATTTAGTATCAGTGTAAGTATTACAACATTCAATGTCTTCAAAAATGTGTCGAAGAGGGCTTTACTTGAAGAACGATCAAGGGTTTCATAAAACGAGGCCAAAAATGCTATTTCATCTGGACTACTCTAAACTTACTATTCTCCGTAGTTTTGGAGTTTCATGTTCACTGTTTATACTCTTTCATGCAAATGAACTCATCTTCAGTGAACAAATCCATTTCACTTTTTGCTATGACGACCACCTGGGTTTATTTCGCATACTTGTTTTGCACAGACTCGGGATGTTTGAGGTTGGTTTCGGAGCAATAACACTCGGGTGTTTTTCTGGATCAGTTTGTATGTCCATATTCAGTTTGACAAGGAAATAAGAAACATATCTGAATCGAAGGAAAAACTGCTGTGTTTCATTTTTGTGATTGAAAAGTAGATTTTGTTTATTTCACCACTTCCAAGGAAAATAGGAACCACGAGGTCAGATGGGCGCTGGTCATTTTAATTCATTCTATATATTAGGACTGTACACATTTTGCATTTTTACAATATATATGTTTTTTAGTGTTTCTTTGATAAATTTGGTATTTTAACAGTTTTATCCAAAGTTTAATGAATTGTCAATGGGTGCGTTTCATGCCACTGTTATTTAGATCTATCCCATGATCTCCCTGAACACTGGAATCTGATTGGCTTACAGGAGTTGAATATTTTTGAATAACCAAATTTGTTCCTAATAAGGCATTGGTATTCATATTGACATACAGCTATGGTTGAACAGTAATGCAGATCAATACATTAACCATTTCCAGTTTGGTTATCCAGACTATTGTTCTGTGTGTTATTTAACTTCAACAGCCCAGACGGGTCCTCCTCCATCCCAATCATAAAATAAACCTTCCCTTGTCTGTGTTTAGTTTCACATTGAGTGTTTTTGAAGTCTGTTACATGTTAGATATGCTCTAAACTTGAAAGGCTTTAAAGAAAAAAGTACCTGACAAATATAAAATGAAACAAGCAGCTCTTGACTGTAACATTATAATTGGCTTGAATCTAATTTAAATGTTTTGCCACCCAAATGGACCACTTTGTCTGGTCAGCAATAAGTGAGCTTTTGGCTAACTGGTGAAAATTTATATCATTTCACTTTTGTACCCCATATTATGGATCTAATATGAATGCATTTGAATGTTGGCTGAATATTATACAGTTGTGTCTAATAGCATACGCATGATGCACACCAAGGCATGGTCTATACCTTACTTGTATTTAGTTGTCAAGAGACCAAAATGGGTTTGAGTTGGACAATACTGGAACCTAAATGTGCTGTTCATCACTGATTTCCTTTTATTTTGTCTAGCTTCAGACTAAGAACTCAAAGAGTAAAGCAGGAGACGGCTCAAGGACAAAAGTAGGAGTGCCGTCCATCATGGAGCTGGAGTTCACCAGACTCCATTACGACACAGTCAAGGCTCAGGCCAATGGGACCATTGTGGTGAGCAATTCTTCCGCAGATGTTCACATTAAAATAGAAAAACATAATATTTTGGATCAGCCTGATGATTTATTTTTAGAACTACTCTGTAAAAGTAGTTGTTTGTGCATTTTTGAGCTTTATAAAGTGGGAAATATGGAATAAAGTCATCATTTAATCAAAATATGTCCCGAACTTTCAACATGAGACAAAAACAAAACAAGATTTGTAATAGTATTCAATCATGGTTTCTGAACACAAATAGTGTAGCTGAAAGAGTTTTCTTTAAAGTGTTGAGAAAATGTTTTGTTTGAGCTTTGAAATGCAAAAGTTATTTAACCATCAGAAGTCTGGGGTCTTTTTGGGCGTTTATTTTACTACTTTACAATTTGCTCTATTAAATAACCTTTAAATTAAAGTTACTTTTTTAGTACAAATATTCATTGCATTACACAATAATTCCACAACAAACCTGAAACTGTACAAAAATACAATTTCAGTGACAGAGATTGGAAAAGAGTCACTGAGCGCTACTCTTCGGGAACTGCAGATGCAATGTGAAGTTATTACGAGAAGCAAAGCTACACAAAACCAAGGGATGTAGCAGACAATGCACTACAGCAATAATTACTTTGAGAGAAAAGGGGCAGTATCAAAAAGGCAAGAGGTGAACCAATGATACTCGTTTAATCAAAAAATATAGGTTGAGACAGTTGACTAGTGTTCCATTTCTACCCCAAACCCCTTGACATTACCACTCAATTTTGCGTATTCACGTGAGGTGAAGGGGTGTTTTATTTCTTAGTTTATGAAGGTGAAGTGCTGTGTAGCCCTTAATTTTATAAGAGAATTCACCCGTCCGTTCCTAAGGATCTCCAGAGGAAGTGAAATAAAGGGTTAAGATGGCCGCCAACGCAAGCAAAGTGACACACAAATTAAGTCGTTTTCTCATTTATAAAGGTTTAAAATGATGAAAAACACAATTTTCTGTTTGTTTAACTAGGTGCTATAACAAGTTAAGTCCTCATAAGAAATGTGGAATGAAGCGCCATCATTTAGACTAATAATCGACTGGCGTATACGTTGTCATTTTCGTTAATAAAAAATGAATAATTGTGCATTTGCCATTCCTTCAGAACCGTTTGGTTGATTAATACGACTTTGTAGGAGTGTCCCAATTATTAGGGGTATGTTTTAGCCCTTCCTCTAGTCCTCAGATTCGCAGGGTAGGCATAGGGGTAGTGATGATTGAAAAGGAACCCAGCCTTATACTCTGTAACAAAATGTCCACGTAGCACACAAGATATACTTCAATTTCAAGTCTGTCCTGGTTGGCTCATGAGGTTGTGGTTTAATCTGCTCCAACAAATGTCTCCAACAACGCAGTTTGATTTCTGTTGTGTCTGTAATGAAGGACATCTGTTATTCCAGTATTTTAATTGGCCATTCTCTGCTACAAACCACAAAACAACAGCTCGCCGACAAGAGCTGCAGATGTGATTAAGAGCGCACTGAAGGTTTGTGAGCCAGAAAATGTCTCAGGTTCAAGCTGAAGCCTTGTTTGTATGAACAACAGCAGTTGCTGCGACTGGCCTGATGGTTTTACGTTATAGGGATGATCAATCTTCGTCCTGTAAGGCTTTTGTATTCAGATGTGTTTGTGCTTGTTTTACAAACAATATTTTAGGAGGTATTTAATGAGAAATGCGTGTGTACCATGTGGATCTGTGCAAATGGTTATAAAACAAAGGATCTGCTTCATTAAAACCCAGTGAAGCCTTAAATTTCAAAAGCCCTCATATATTCATATACATCTGTCTAGAATGTTTAAACAAAACATGTCAATATGCATTTATCACTTTTATAACATTTTTGACTTGTGAGGAACTTCTGTTTAATTTGTTTTTAACCCTAACTGTACAAATGTTATGCTATTTGCATTTGAAGATCTTGCCAATAGTAAATATATAGAATAGTGTGAAAATAATGCTGTTGATAAAGAACGCTTTCATAAATATAAAATATAATTAATGATTTTTTTTTCTACATTTACGAAATGCAAAGCAAACAAATGAAGAATCAAATCAAAGTAATATTTGGTGTAACTGCTCTTTGCCTTCAATCAAGCAGCTATTGTTATAGACCGAAAGTTATACCAAAAAGACGCTAATGATCATCAATGTCACACTTAGATTGAAACCCAGTCATGACCTGAAAAAATTCAGGAAGCATAAAACAGGAACAGGCTGAGGCACAAAGGAAAGGAACGTCTGACCAGAAGTGGTCTTGAAGGAAAAGAATAGGTTCCCCAGTGAGAATAAGTCGTATTAGATATCATCCAAAACATTTTGCCATCGCAGGTTCACATTTAAAACAATAACTTGTTCATTAAATAATTTAACCATGTTTATGGATTTCATTTGTTGGAGTGCTAAGAGTAGATGCTAGGTTTAGCTTGTTTGACTGAGGCGTCCACTTAGATGTTGGACACAGGCTGATGTTTACTCAGTTTTTATTTGGAAACTGAATAAAATCAACTCAATTGCTATGTCCTCACACCTGTTTCATCTTCAAAATTTAACTTGTCAAAATTGAGGTTGATTGACAAGTCACTGATCTCTTGTGGTGATCTTAACTGTGGACCATCAAATTTTACGAAGACAAATATGGTGTTTCTGTTATCTCAACCACACATTTTTTCTGCTCTGTTTATTAACATATTTACATTTGAATTGAGATTTTTCACACCTTTAGCTCCATGTTTGTATTTATTAAAGTGCAGTTTTATCTTTTTATAGATCACAGAAGACAGCATCTCCATACCACTCAAAGGTATTTACAAATTCACATATGGATTTGTCCGTGTTTCCTTTCAGAAAACAGATTTTGAAATATAAATATAATATATGACCATAAAGGAAATCTTAGTAAGTCTCACGTTTTAAAATTATTTAATAATTGAATCGTTTGACAATATAAGGAAGCATGATTGAGATATAAAGTAAAATAAACGCTAAAATTGGAACCTACTGCTATTTCAAAATATAAATTTAGGTTTTGTCGTAAAATGAGGTCAGTGTAAATATAAAGACATTTTGACCAATAGTGGAATACTTCAAATCATAAATGTAAATTACTCAAGAGAAACGTTTATTTTGCTGTGGTGCTGCCCCATGTGGCAAAGACACGTAACAGCAGGTAATGTGGTCAGCGGAAGTCTGCCCAGCATGGTTCTTCACCCTTCACCCTGTTTTGTCCGGGTGAGAGCTCTCCTCAACTGTCTGTGACCCTCTCTCTCCCTCCTCTGTCAGTTTCACCGTTAAGTCGGCTCAGATTAAGGCTCTATTTATGTGTGTGAGACAGAGGAAGAGCAGAGAACCTGTTTGCGTGACTTTAATCATGACCGTATTACTGAATGTGTTCAATAGAGCGCCTGTGTGAGTGTCTAAGATGCTTATGAGGGTTTCAGACAAGCGCCTCTCTATTCTTAGCTTTCTAGGGTCTTTGATGGTAAGCTGGACACTCGAGAGTTGGTAAAACAAACCAGCCGTACGAGGCCATCCTGTTTCTGCAGCCAAACAGGGCATTTTATCAAGCCCCTGTGATGGGGATTTGGCTTTTAGCTGTTAGCTTTGACGCAAACGAGAGTCTTAAACTCAGTGGAAGCCCATTTTCCTCGAACCATTTAACTTATTTTGAAGGTAAAGAACATATTTGAGTGGAAACATATGCTTGTTTCACATATGAGGGAGATTGTAGTAATTTAAGTGGACTATAATGTAGCTTTATTAAAGAGTAGCTTCCACCAAGGACAGCTATAACTCTGGGTTTTTATAATTACAGAAGTATTGTTCAGTCCATGAGAAAGATGAACACTATCACTAGGATTTTACCATTTTGGTTGAAAAAAAAAAAAACAATAATGTCAGTGCTTTGTAAAACTAACTGTGATTGGCTGAGCTCCCTTTTTGGGTGGGGCTATGCAAATGATTAATTGAGAGACATATACATTTTGACTTATTTAGTACAGTCAGGCATGTTTTTTGTATTGTAGGCAAGGATGGGGAAGGAGAAGATAACGTTTGCATCTCGTGCTCTGAGCTGCTCTCGTACGGCCTGTGGGACGGTGCATTTGCTCGGGACGGTACTTTGTTATTGGCAGAAGAGGAACCCGCCCCTTCGCTCCTCTTCCTCATGGTGTCTGAATCTCAAGCACGGCTGCTACAGAAAGAGCTGTGTTTGTTTCATCCCAGACAAACGTCAGGTAGGAAAGTGCCATTAGCGATTAAATAATTAAGGTTTTGAAGCTTAAGCTAATATAAACATTTGAAGAGATGGGTTCCAAAACGCTCTAAATCCATATAAGTTTAATCGAGAAAACGATGGTGTTTTCGCCCCAAGAAAGAAATGTTTCCTGTTTGAAATAGTGATGGATCAAAATGAGTGTATGATAACATCAACAACAACGGTCATCTACATTTTGATTAAAAACATTAAATGGACAATTTAATTTGTTTTAATGCCCTACATACTATACATTAATATAAAGTACCTTTGTGGCAAGTCCCAACCATCACATATATCGGACCCTTACAACGCCTTGCGGTTCCGGCACAACACCAAATGTACGGGTCTTACGGTTAAATTACGGTATGTTAAATATATCTTGCATAAATTACATTCAACTCATTCCTTGATGTACAGTTTAACAAATATATTTCTATGTTAAATATCGTGATTGAACCAAAGATGGCCTCACTTAGCGCAGCACAGAACGTTTCTTTACAGACACTTCAGATATATTTTAGCAAAAGCTTTTCTCTTTTGTGAGCTGCAAGGAATCACCGGTTCTGAACGAAACAAGCACAGGCTCATCAAACTAATGTATTTATATTTCTAAAAACACTGAAGATGTGTTTGCTGACCAGCTCCACCATCATATTCGTATGATCAAAAAGGGATTTTGCTGTAAATAGCAGCTGGCACTTGAGCGATGTCATGTTTTGTTTAAAAATTAAGATGCAATTGAAATTTAAGTGCAAAACTGCAATATTGAATAAGATATCTGCGAATAAAGCACTGTTTCAATACAATGAAAAAAACATCACTTCCTGAAAAACTAGGACCAAATATCAAAAGAAAAATCAAAGTTACTTCATTAAGAGGTTTTTTAACCTCTTGTAACATAATGCGTCTTAGAACACGTGGCGAAATGCCATATGTGCAGACATTTCATCTTGCTTTTAGAGGCCTTTCCAAATGACCAAATTAACAATTTCAGATGTTGTTCAATGAAATCGGCCGATTGGTTTGTCCATTAATGGAGCACCATCGCGCCCCAGTTCTGGAATTCATTGTGTAACTGCATTTCCATCGTAGTTTATGCATATTTTGTCTTATTGGAAAAAAAGTTAATCCTACTCAGTAACGTGCATCATTTTTTTTTATGCTCTTTTTCAAAATGCATGCACATCTTGGCTTTCCATCCAGGGTTTTTTTAGGCGATATTCCAAAATGTGCATTGGATTGTAAAGAGCTCATTTCTTATTTTGCAAAATCATCTTTATTGCCCGAGCTTGTGCTTGTTGTATTTGTTCGAGAGAGAGGAGCAGAAAAGTGACTGAGCAAGCCTTATGTTCTGCTTTTATCCCCTCGTTTGCCACACCCTGATGACTTTCTGTTTCAGGATAAGCAAAGAACTCAATTCCTTTATTAGTCATTTTGAAGAATTAGAAATTAATATTAAACAGAATGATTTGACATTTCTGTCACACTCCATTGTGTTTTTATTGCGATTGAATCCAATCATTACGTTAATTTGTACTGTGCTACATTCAATCTAAATAATTATCTGCCTCATCATTATCATTATTAACATAAGTTGTTAAAATTGTCAGTTTGAACTAACTCTTAAAATATGTTGAAGCAGTAGCCGTTTTATGTAAATTAGCAATTTCACTCCTTAGGTTTGAGTATTTTATTTAGAAAGTAAAATCAACTGATGAATGAACTCGTATGAATGAATCGCCGGACTCGGATGACTGCAGCATCACCTTGTGTTCTGTGTGAGCCGTATTTGGTCAACCATGTAACACACTTACACACTGTCCTGTCAGCACAGTGAGCCCGTCTTAATGGCACCATGCTGTTTCTGCAGTCTGTTAATTAAGGCCTTAACTGGTTGGCAATAGTTTGTAGTGTTTGTGTGAGAATGAATGGAGCGGCTGCCATTAAAAGATCTATTGTGCCATTATCGACATGGCCACCTGCTGAACACTTGACCTGCACTGGAACAGATGAGGCAACTACTCCACTAATGAACAAAGTAACAAAGAATTGGTTGTTGTTGCAGGAGCAACTTGCCCCTTCTTCCTGCTAGTGTTGGGTGGGCAGCTGGAGGATCTGCAGAAGGCCCTGTTGGCGTCTCTGATGGATCTGATTGGTCTGAGATTTGATGTAGAAGCTTTGAGTAATGCTCTGCCCTGGGCTGAGGGGCTCCGGCGGCTTCACTGTCATCCACGGGGTGAAAACTTCCTATTGCTACTGGGACAGAACATCACAGACACAGGACGGGACAAGCCAGAGGCGAGTTTTTTTTTTTTGTTTTTTGGGGGGTAATTTGTCTTATTTTGTGTGTCGGTACTTCCATTATCCATCAGTCCATCCAGAAATTCCTAGCTCTTTTCTGCTTCATTATATATGTTAGGGATAGGGATACGTTCATTTAATTTTTAACTGAATTTGAAACAAAAATATGTTAGTTTTTTTTTTGTTTGAAGCATGTAAAATTTGCAAAAATGGCTAATTTTTTTTTTATTATTAAACTATCAGCTATATTAATGATAAATACATAAAATATAAACTTGTTATATATAGACTGACTGTGTTAGAGTCCCAACAACACTACATTTGACCATTTCTTTAATTTAACAAATGTTTTACCAAATTAAATACGATGTGTTGGTATTTTTTTCTCAATTTGTAATTAATTCCCTGGTTTTTGTTTACAGTAGTTTGGTCATGTGATCCATTAGCAGGTATAAATAGATGCATTTTGTTTAGTTAATAATTTTTGTGCCATTTAACTATTTTTTTGTTTTCTATTTTAAATTAAAAATAAATTCACTTAACAAATGATACACATTTTCTTTCCCTAATATTTGTTTCTTTTATTTTAGCTCGGCCCTTTTTTTAAACCTATTTTCTTCCTTTTCTTTCTTTGCATGGAATTTTGGCACATCCATCCATTCATCTACCTGTCCATAATTTTACCTGTCAAACTTTTCTCCATTTAAGCGCATAGCCAATTAATAAATTTGAATTAAAAAATTGTCTCTATTCTACCAATCCTCGGGCCGTCTGGTCATTTCCGTTGCTGACGATTTGTATCTCCAATTTCAGCACTGACTTCCTGTTTTCCTGTTCAGGCACAAATGACTTTCCCGAACATTCATTGATGTTTGTTTTTTAATCAGTAGTTTCTTTCTTTGTCAATCCACATGTCAATTTCTCCATTATCTTGAGCAATGTCTAACTGGAGTGAAGTTGTCCACTGAACTTCTGAGGCCCACAAAGAAAGCTGCCAGATCTTTGCATCTGTGGAGGTGGCCATTGTATCACCTTCTCCAGAGACTTTATGACACGGATGGCAGCTTGCTGACTTTCCGTTTCAACGTGAATGTTGGTCTGTTTTGGGGCAACATCTGCGTGTGGGCGTCAGGGCTCTTGGGGTGTGACGCTTTTATTATTTCTTGGTTTTGTTTGTGCCAGCTGGCAGCAATGGAAGTAGGCCACCTCAGACGTGTTCTCCTTTCTTTTCTCTTCTTGCCTTTTACGAGCTGGCTCAGCGCTCAACTGAGATCGAGTCACCTATGAGTGAGCACATAGCGTTTTTCTTTTCATTTTCCTCTTTTCCAAACCCATAATCCCTCTCAAGTCCACTGGGGCTTTGGGGCCTTCATGTTTGCTGTCTAAACATTTTCCCAGCCCTTGTTTACAATCCCAGTTTACTACAGATCTAATGTAATTTGGACGCTGGGATGGAAAGCATTGCCGTTAGAGGTCAGAAGGTTTGGATACTCCAACCACAGGCATTTGGAGGATTTCCATCTGTTTACATTTGGGTCTAACCTGGTTTACTTTTCCACAACAGAAGAACTCAAGTGAAACCAGCAGCTCGTTCAAGGAACCAACAGCACGCAGACCCCTCCGGAGCCATAGCAAACAACAGAGAACACCACGCAGGTACTGCAGCTAAGGGTAACCCCAGGGATTCTAAACATCATAAATATTTACCGCTTTTGTTACCCGCACCAAAAGGTTTTTTGTTTTTGCCAACACCCTACAACACAGACAACACGCTGAGCAAGAAAAAGTTAACCATACATGTTTTGTACATAAAAAATAAGCAAGTATTGAAGTCTTTTGAAAGTAGCTTTGGAAGTGGTTGCCATGACGCCAACAGTTTGTGAGGCTATACGATATGTGTGCTTTTAAGGATGAGCACACAAAACAGCCAAGTTCTTATAAACACTGGCTCGCTCCTTGTTCCCACTTTTTTCCAATGTTAGTAAACCGCCTCTTCTCACTAAAAACAGGCAAGTTCTTACAAAGATTTCTGTAGCTGAGCTCATAAAAGAGCATCTTTCTGTGATTCTTGTGTTGAAAAATCCACATTCAACGTGTATTTGTAAAGTTCGGCACCTCGTCTATTTAAAACAGTTTTTTTTTAATAAAACAAAAACGTTTTGAATCCTGAAACTACTGCCATAGCTCAAAGAATCTATATTAATGATGCTTAGCAACAGAATGCTAAACATGCAACTTATCATCTCTTCTAAAACTTGACATGTGTTCATCAATGGATGAAAAGGCTTTCGAATGATTTGAAACACATAGTCTTCAAGTTAGCATCAAAGCTAATGCTAAACATTTTTTCCAGCTGTTAAAAATACGATTTTTCTGTTGAGAGATGCTCAAAATCTTGTAGCCGTTGCATTTCACATTTCATCTTCGAAAGCAATGATTAAGTCATAAACTCATGAGCTGGAGCGTAAAAGATGACGTTCCCTGGCCGCCGGAGAGCTTTCCACACCACCAGCTTTCCATCAAGTCATTGAAGTTTCCATGCAGGCAGTGAAACGTAGTTAATTTCAGCGTCAATATTGATATGTCACAAATGGAGAGGCTTTTATTTTTGGAAGCTGAAGTTAAGGGTCTATTAGCAACTTGTTTGAAAATTCTCCACCAGGCTGATCCAGTACCCCCCTCCTCCTTCCAAGGGCGGCATCACTGTGACCACCGAAGATCTGGAGTGCCTCAAGGAAGGCGAATTTCTCAACGACGTCATCATTGACTTCTACCTCAAGTAAGTCCGATGCCATGTTTCAGCTTTTGAAATCAAATAGTTTTTTTCTCATTGTAATGTTGTGGACAGGTACCTTCTGCTGGAAAAAGCTGACAAAGATGCAGCTGAGAGGTCTCACGTCTTCAGCAGCTTCTTCTACAAACAACTTACTCGCAAAGACTCAAGAGGCCCGCAAGAGACCGGAAGCACGTAAGAAAATCATATGTAGAGATTTAAGGAGACAGTACAGACTCAAAACAAGCTCCTTTAAGAGTAAACTTGATAATTATTAAATATTTAAAAATACTTAATGGCATTTTTTTAGTAGCGATGGCTGAAGCTACTACTTTTTGCAGCTTCTTGTTTTGCCTCATTGGATAAATTATTACATGTTTTGCCATAGAGCTGCGCACAGAAGACATCAGAGAGTGAGAACGTGGACGCGTCATGTGGACATCTTTAGCAAGGATTTCCTTTTTATACCCGTTAATCACGAGTAAGTATGGCCTTTCACTTTAAACCACACAAACACAATTATGCCAAAGATAAAGTGCTGTTCTGTCTTAGACTTCCTGCGGTGTTTACTTGCATGAGAAAATAAATCACAGCTTTGAGGTCAGTCTGCATCTGTAAAGTCACTTCCAGTGAGAACAGGTGATTCGAACCCTGTACGCCATGTTCTCATAAAAAACATTTGCCAAGGGAAGACAAACACTACATGAGCATGAACACATGCACTTGAATCACAGATTTGGGGAATATCCCTTGGTAGAGATTTCGACGGATTTAACGGGAAATATTTGACATTATTGATTTGGCGGAATATTAGAACGTTGTGATAATTTAATCCAGATTTATCTCGCCACCACTAGGAGTGTTCCTTTAAAATGTTGTTCATTTAACTTTCAGCATTTTAAGGTTTGGAGTGATTTATCAAATGGGTATTTAAAACAATTTTTTTTCTCTATTTTGATGAATTTGAGAAAAAGTGTGTTTTATTTAGCACAAACGTTATTGGAGCTAAAGCTATTTTTTAAACAACAAAAAAAAATGAAATCCAGATTTAATATTTAATGATCACCGATCACCATATATATATATATATATATAAAACATTTTTTTTAAATAAAACGCAATAATGTTTTTTTTTCGAAAACGCTATAAATCCAGGACATCAATATAAATGCTTTTTTTAATGAAACTTAAAAGTACTATAGATATAAAAGGGTTTGCTAGTTCCAGAATAGTGAACAGTGTCAGAACCCACATGCATATATTGGACTCTTCAAACCCGCCTCTCGCAAAAAACTCCTCTCGCCTCCCGGTGACTTTGGGACTTTTTTTGTCTTTGATCAAATGTAAAAATACATTATGTTTCATTTTTAATAAAGTGGGTGGGGTGTAACCCTCTTATACATATCAATCTAGACCCTGTTATAGGGTAAGAGGAGTGACATCATCGCAACCGTAGCATTTGTTGCATAACTCCGCCATTACCATGGTTACTCATAAAACACACCAACTCCTACTGATAGAAACTAAAACTAACCAAATCATTTTAGGGTTTTCTTACACTGTTTTATAATTAATAGTTGTTGTTTTTTTTGTATTTTGCAAATATTTAACCCCAAACCAATTCAAACATGACTCCTGATGGAAACTAAGAATACAAACAAAATCAAACCAGATGTTACGACACCTCCTTCCGCCCCATTTTTGCTTTACAGTCTCAAAATGTTCTCATGTTAGTTTTAAAATGTTAGTTTTATTCACTCACGCCAGTTTAATAGTTTTGTAAAGATCTTTTTTTACTTTTTTCTGTTCACTTTTGATATCAAGAATGTAAAATCACATCATAGACATAATATTACGATATGTGTTGTACCCCTAGTTTTCAGGTTCAAGTAACATCCTGAATCAGTGCTGTTTCTTTCTGAGCGGATGCCTGCGGAAACAAGGCTTTATCGCACATCACTGAGGTGCACTTCCTCTATTTACCTCTATCGATGTCTGCTTGTGCAGGGCTCACTGGTACCTCGCGGTGATCTGTTTTCCCGCTCTGGAAAAGCCTGAATGTGTGCAGTGGAGAAACAAAGGCCTGGTGTCCCAGGATGAGAGCCAGACCTCCAGCGCTGGCTCCACAGGACACTCTCAGCCTGGTAACACACAGACAGAAACACACAAACACTGTGAGGAGGACACACTACATGTTTTTCAGAGTTTTTATGTGTATTTCCAGAAATTCCACTGAAATCAACGGGAAATGTACAGAAGGAAAGTGAGGTGAGATATTCAATATGTAGGAGTATTATTTCTGAGAAAACTAAAGGTTATCCACTTATCAAATTAACATTTTACTCAATTTTCCTGTTCAGAGTAAGTTTACTTCCTGGTATGTTTCAATTGTTTCCTGAATTAACTAGAGTTTTGTTTGTCATGTTTATTCAGATTTCATCCTGAAATCTAGATGTGAAAATCTGAAATGATTTGATTACAGTCGAGTGTTAAGAAGTCTTAACAGGCTTTGATTGTGTTTAGAATTGCACGGAGCACAACTGCACAAGAGAGATGGTCTGCAGGAGGTAAAAGGTTATCCTCACGATCAGGCTATTGGAGGTCTGCTAAAAGCGCTTCTCTGAGCTTCTCTGTGTTTCCCTCGCTCCCCCAGGCCGTGCATTCTGCTCATGGACTCTCTGAAATTGTCCTACCACCAACACGTCTGTACACTGCTGCGAGAGTGAGTTTTCCTTCTTGATTTTCTTGTTTAGAGGTTTCTTAAACATCCACATTTAATCAGAAAAACACATTTCTATTATGCTTCATAATCATGGATTCCCACCGGTCGGTGTGATTGGCGCTCGCACCGGTGCGTGCTGAGACTTCCAAAGATTTAAAGTCCATTAAAATACATTCATACAAAGAGGCAAACAGGACGAAACCTTAAGATGAGCAGGAGAACATGCTAAAGAGCATTTAAGCAGCGATTGCTGACAAAAATGCTTCAGCAGAAGGTTAGAGTAACTGAAAAAAGGGTGGATCTAAACATTTATCAACTGAAACAAACAGCCTTGTGTTGTTTATGCTGTTAACTATTTACAAATTATTGATAAATTAGGTAAAGTTGATTTAATCTGCGTTAAATAATAGGTATGCAAGAGCACCCTTTAATGCCATAGCTGCTTACAGTCCCCTCATACAGTTTATCAAGCGCAAAAATATGCTTGATGCATGTTTATCCCTCACTCTGTGTGGTTTCAGGTATCTCCAGGTGGAATGGGAGCTACGCAAGGGTAGCACTCGTTCGTTCAGCAGCGAGAAGGTCACTGGTAGCCATTGCAGGGTCCCTCAGCAGGACAACAGTAGCGACTGCGGCCTCTACCTGCTCCATTATGTCCAGAGCTTCTTGGAGGTACAGTGGGTTTTGGAACACACACCTGACTTCCTGTCTAGAGCTCGCATTGCCCGCAGAGATTTGTGCGGGGTCAGTGCTTTTGAATCTCTCCGAGTTAAATGTCAGAGTCTAATTTTTCCATTCTGAAAAAAAACAACATGGTTCAGCGGCTCAGACCTAATCCTTTTTAATCTTTGCAGCTCCTTTTCTTTTGTTTTGGTTGAAACGAATACTCCATAGCTGTATTTATGATACTAAATATAAAATGGGGTAAATTGTCTATAATATTAACATCTAGCTTTTAGTAGAAAGACACTAGTGATAGTAAAGCCTTAACTAAAGCAAGGATAATTCATTGATGGCTTGTTTCTGTGTTCTCAGAATCCAGTTGTGCACTTTGACCTTCCGCTGCGATTGGAGCACTGGTTTCCACGCAGTGAAGTTCGCAGGAAGAGGGCGGAGCTTCGTGAACTTGTGGTGGAGTTATACCGGAAACAGGGGGGAGTCGAGCCCATGTAGCCATGGAAACAGCACAGTGTTAGAGACTGTTTGATCCATTAGTTTTGTCTTTATAACTGAGAAATAATATATTTATATGTTTAATTTGTATTTAATTATTTGTAATAAAAGGCTTTTAACCAAATCCTTCTTGTTTGATTTTGCTTGCATTGTTTAATACATTTGGAAAGGTTTGGCACACAGATCTTGGGTGCATCTTTAAGATCACTGAGGAGATGTTTGGTTTTATTAAAATGATACAAATACAAAGGTGTTCTACAATAAATATACAATATATCATTGAATTTCACAAGGTTGTACTTTTCTTGATGCTTAAAATGATCAAAATATTGCAATGCTTTTTAAAATGGCCTTTTTATGTTCAACAGCTGCCATTTTGGAGCTTTGAAAATGTACAGTACCAGTTAGTCTATAAATTCTACCCATGTTTTAAGGAACCTTTCAAAGTAGATTAACAATGGTCTGGTTTAGAGCGATGTATGTATCTGAGGAGCAGCTGGAAGTTATAGAACATCACTACAAACATTCTGTCTGCTCCTCAGAGATAATTGGAATCCCCATATTGTAATAATTTTCCCCATCATTGGGGCAAAAGAGAGATTTAGGCATTTTTCCAGAAGCAAAAGAACATGGTACCAAAACAAAGCAAGGTCCATTTTTTCCAATGTTTATAGGAGTTGGCCAAGGCTCAGCTGGATCCCTCAACAGTGCTGACTAGAATAATCACAAACATCGTAAAAGGCTATATATCTAGTACCTCACATTTTCTAAATGCTTTTCATTAATGGAAATGGCCTGTGGTGAAAAGAAAATGAACATTTTGTCACTGTTCAGTGGTATCAAACCCTGCTGAGCTTTTTCTTGGAAAATATTGCCATTCTTCATCATTTCTGAACATTATACTTCCAAAGAAAATAACTACAGGTTCAGAACTGGTTATTAACGGGACAAATGACTAAAAAGGTTTTGGTATTAAACAGATACATCATGTTTTACTTCATTTCTTTCAATTCTGACTTTTCATTAAAATAGTTTATCGTTATAACAAATTCCATCACATTTATTATAAAAGAAAAAAAGTGGGGCTGGGGATTCAAAGCTTTTGGGCCTGAATTAGGAACCACCTATGTATGTGGAAATATTGTGCTAAATTTGGAAATCTATTTAGTAAATTTGCAGTAAATGATAAATTACATGAATATAATAATTTCATTTTTTTCCAGGGGCTTTTGGGCCTGAATTAGGAAGCACCTCTTTGTGCTATGTATGTACATTACTATCAGAGATTCACAGTTTAATTTATATAACTACACTATCAATTGTTATTATTCTTATTGATAATAGATTTTATTTGTAGGTGGCTATCAAAGCTCTAAAGGACAGCCTGCATTGTTTTTACAGCTCGAATGTAAAATTAAAATACAATAAAACAAATTGTAAATGCATGAATGTAAATGTATGTGTACAGCTGTAGAAGAGGTAATAGTAAAAACCTTTATATCTTACAGGAAACAACCATTTCCAAATTACAGCCACATTCTCTAAACAAAGGTGTTTTTAAGTACTTTTAGAATTGCAAATTTCAGAAGGTAGGGATTTCCAAAGCAGAGATGAACGAGTAAAGGACTTCTCACCCAAACTGCTAAGGTAAGCAGAGGGCACCATACTTTTTGAAAATACAAAGTGACATAAAAATAAAATGAGAACTGGATTTGAATGGTGTGCAACTTCAACAATGAGCTTAAAAGGAAGTCCTGGTGGTAATTAAAGCAACACTGCAGGGTACACCCCCGTTGTCTCCAGTTAAACTTTTGTTGCCTGGCAGATTTTTTTGGAGGACAAAAAAATGTAACTGTAGATCAAGATGAATATATAATCAAAATGTTATAAAAACTAAATTTTAAATATAATAAACTAATATGTTAATGTGATTTTAATAAGAGTAAGGTTCTATTGTAGGGTATGAAAATGCCGCTAGTGTTGAATTAATGCGTGCCGTATTACTGGGATGTTGCTGTTAAACACAGGGATAAGTGTTGCTCTTTCATCTAATCAGAACTGACAGAACAAACAGCCTGACCGAGACGCTGCTCGAACTTTAGTCTAGATAGCCCTAGATTAGGTAATCTGGAGTAAACTAAGAGATTACAGCCCAATTTAAAGCCTTTGAGAAGAATGGAGGGTGCCATCCCCCTCAAACGTGGTTTCTTTCCCCATAATTCCCCCTGACAACAAATCACTGCTTCAGCTTTGACAGTTAAACTATGGACAAACCTGCAGAGGAAATAGTTGATATAAATGTGATTGTGGATGCACTGTAACTGGCTTCCTGCTAAATCATATCAAACAACCGCATGAAATGTGAACAGAGGAAGATTAAAGTCTTATCTGCCTCCCAGTTTTCAGCCAGGCAAACATCCAGGTACTTACTAATTTTTTCAATAAATAACACTCAGTGATTAAACCCATTCAGCACGTCATGTCTGCCAACTTTCTCCCCTGGTCTTGGATGGGGGATTTGGTCAAAAACAGTGCAAGGTTTGTTTGATAAATAGTCCAGTCTGACGGAATTCAATGGGTCAATGTGTTGGAGCTCTGCCAATGAAAACCTGCTCCAGCCTTTCATTCTCTTTAGGCTAGTTCTTAATTCAGGGCACAAACCCAAGCAAATTCCTGGCCAAATGTTACCTAAACTATTACACAACTTCCTGTTGAAGTAAGTAGCAGTGATAAGGAGTCCTGTAACTGGTGAAGAGATCCATTCTGAGAATCGCTCTAGGGTTTCTGGGTAAGTGTGTCCATCTTTAATAAGAGTCCGGAGTGATGCAGTGAAAGCATTCCTTGAGTTAGTGTTGATGGAGAGACAATGCAGAGCTAAAGATATGGCAGATGTCACACAGGATTTGATCTGTTACACTAACCGTCTGCTGTCCGTCAAACACCCATTACCATCAAACACAAGGGGATTTGTGCCTGAGTCTGTCAGGTCAGTGACCAGGCCATCTGTCATGCAACACATTTACACTTGTGGAGAGAAATTAATCCATCTTTCCATCACCTATTCAGTTAAATACAGGTCTAACCTGCCACAAGTGGTGTAGGAATGGTTAAATGTGATTTTTTTTAATACAAGTTTTGTCCAAAAAGTGAAAAATACCCAGGAAACTAAACATAATCATGTAAGTAATAAGGAAAATATAAAAGTATACATCATATTATTTTCTAGAGACCTAGTAAAAAACATTTCATGAAAAATGTACTCAAGTGGTCAGTTTATATAAATCATAAATATAAAGCCACAGTTTTTAAGGTGGGGCCAGCAGTTTCTGTTCACCAATGTTTAAATTAGAAATGACCAAAACAAAGGAGAAACAAAAGCACATATCTGAGACTAAGTATTCCAGACTATTGATCACAGTGGATCGGTTGTCGCATCAATAAGTTAAAGCAATGTGTGTTACTAAGATACTAGAGGTCAAATGTGTTTTTTGCGTTGTACAGTAAAAGGTGTAGCTCTGTTTCATCGTCACATCGTACAAGAGAACAAGACAAAATAAATTGGATAGAAGGCTGGAAACTGAAGACAGTAATGCAAGTGTCACTGCTGATGTAATCATTGCTGATCACCTGATAATTCACAATCTGTGAAAACTAAACTTCATGAAAACCCACAGCCCTAAATACTCATTGGCTATAAGTTTGTTTTAGTAGTTGGCGCTGTTTTGCAAAAAGAGCTTTCTTGCCTTTAAAATATTTTGACCCATATCGATCTTTGAGTAGTTAAACTACTATTACCCCAGATTGCCTCTAAATTCTGTGATTAGAACAATAAAAAAGCAAGTTATATCTGAAAGAGCTTGGAAATCTGTGATAAGTGGTGTTTTTATTCATGCAGCAAAGCGTGAGGGCTCAATGGCGGATAACCATCCGAAAAGAAAACATGGAACAAAAAAACTTTGGTAAATCTAGAGTTTGTTTTTCAGCGTTATAAGGACTCGAGAAACACTAGACACAGACTAGCTTTGGTTTTCCTGTACAGGTGACCCATGTATGTTTGCTTTACTTCACATAACGGAATATACTTCTATTTTCATGACTGCAGATTCCTCAATAGAGCTGCATGTGCGAGTCGGGGCTATCAAAGTTGTGAAGACACGCCATTGGTCGGGGGGCGTGTCTGTTTTCCTTATTCAACTCCCAAAGATTGCATACTGCGACTTTAACCAGTCATCAAACACATCGAAATCTCAATAACCTTTACCTCTATGTTTATTATCAAATTCACAACACAAACATTTAGAGTTTTTGGATGGATTGCGTAGATTCATTTGACTTGATGAGGCAGTTTAAGATCTATACAGAACATCACTTGCATGTTTCCAGTTTCACTTTTATGGTACATAGAGGAGCTTTCGTTAGAGATATTAAACTGCAGCTTTGGCAGCTATATCACAGGTACAACATGAATCTATTGTGTTTGTGAAGTTTATTATTTTTTATTTGTTTTCTCACTCTTATATGTTGCATTGCTTTGGATAAAAGCGTCTACTAAATGCTTAAATGTACATGTAAAATGCATAATAGACAGTTTTTAGACTATGGAGCCAGGACGCGACATGAGCCCAAAGACAATCCAGAACTACAATGTTTGATCTTTCCTACTAATTAAAGTTTCTGGCTTGTGATTGGGTGAAATAATGTGGTGAATGTTTATGTGCCAAACTTTCAACCATTCTGATTTTTAGCTGAATGTCCGCCCTTTTTATAGCCACAGTGTACTAATCTTGTGTTGGCTGTGGTAAGAAGGATCAAACTGTCTCGAACCGGTTTCTTAAACATAGAGCTGGGTTCACAATAGTCAAATAGCCTCTCCAGTCATCACATCGCAATCCAATAAAGCAGCTTTGGGATGTTGTGAAATGGTAAAGTTGTATCACGGATGTGCAACCAATTAACCTACATCAACTGTTGGGTTGTACTATCTTCATTTGAGCAAAATATTTGCCTATGGTTTTCAGAATCCTGTTGTAGTGTTCCTGTATTTCAAAACCTGCAAACAATTGACTAGAGACTAACATAACCTTAAAAATAACTAGATGGCTAAAGTTTGTACGGCTTGTAAATGTGCAGTTTGAAAGTATTTTATAAGCAAAATGGACTGGTTGCTAATGTAGAACTTTTGGTTGCTATGGAGGAGTCAGGCCCATAATACAAAGTTCAATACAGAGTTTTAAACCAACCCACATATCTGTATGATTTTCCTTAGCTTAGATATTGATATTCCAAATTGGTTGCTAAGGTAAAAAGTTTGGCAGCTATGTAGGGGCCTGTGACTTTTTCTTTGATGTTTCATATTGAAGAAATTTTCAGTCCTGAAATTTTTTGTCCAAAGTGAAAGACAAATAACAATATATTAGCTTTTACAAGCCAACATAATAATTTGACCAATCCCGTGCCTTCAAATTTTCTGTGTACATCAAAGACATGCATTTGCGAAATGGATAGTCAACCAAACTTTTGTTAAACTGGATTTATTAAACATGGAGTCAATCCTCTACAAAGATGCAACATTGACAACGCAACAAATTCTTTGTGAGCTGTACAGTCAAAACAATTGACAAACAAATGATCTTTGACTAGACAGCTTTCCTAACCATCATTATTTAATTGCAAATCTCTTCTGACAAAATCGCAAAGAAGCCACTCTTACACTTGAACCCATCATCGGATCAGACCACAAATTACAGGACTCAAAGCCATACAGGAATTTGGATGCCTCAAAGTCCAGACAGAACCTACATTTGAGTGATGTAGAAGTATCACTGACTTCTCGACAAGCTTCCTCAGAAGTATTAACAAATAGGATTAGAGGGCAAGAAAAATCTTCCAAAGAGCCATCTGCTAAGCTCCATGGGGAGACGTCAGCTCCAAGCTACGTGATCGAAACCCTCCGTGACAAGAAGGATGAACTGACAATGCACATCAATTAATTCAACTATATGCGAGTTTTTAAAGGCAACAGGGAGGAATGCCGGAATTAAATCAGTCAGCATGCTAAAAAGTTTTTCCAGAAATCTCCAAGGATAAGGAAGCGCTATGCCTGATTTACCCTTTAAATGCACTTTGTTGGGCTTGTTTCTTTTGTTTTTCACCAGTCGTTTTTTATCAGATGCAGGTAGGTTTCTACTTCGCTCGCCTTGAGGATACATTTGTGCTTAACATAACTTTGTGAACACTTTCTTTTCCATTAGATGCTGGAGCTCATGAGGATTACTTAGCCGGTGGATACACAGTTTTTCTTGATGCCAATGAAGTTCTGAACCAGTCACTGGAATCTGGAAAAACACCAAATACTTTGTCTGTTGAGAGGAAAACGGCTCTATCGAGGCGAAAAAGAGACTTACTGTTCCCCAATGGAGTTAAACTTTGCTCACATGAAACGGTGCAACAGGCGGTTCAGAATCACCTCAAATATTTTCACCTCAGAGGTAAGCACCACACGTTTTGTTTTACTTGGGTTTGAGAGATTCTGGGATGGTAGCCAAAAATGGTCGAGTGTGTTGCAGATGACTTCCATAGTGTAAATGGTTGATCTTTGAGATCATACAAGAAATATGAGCTCATACAGGTCTACTTTTCATCATTAATGACAAGCTAAGCCAACCTGACCATTTGCATTAACGTCCAAGCAGCTACATTGGTTTTAAATGTCAAACACACAGTTTCTTTGTCTCATGTTTGCATGGACTGCAATCATGCACCCGTATGCGTTTCCACATCATGCTCTTTGTAAAGATCACATATTAGTCTGCGAAGTTAGAAGCAATCAAAACATTAATCCCTGCAGGAGACCACCAGTGAGATCTCGCTCTTAGCATTAATAGGACCCAGATGACCCTAGTAAGTCTAATTACAACACGAGAGCCAGGTGTTACCGTTTTGTACAAGCTTTATTCTTTTAATGTTTCGATAACGGTTAACTGTTGAGCCTTGCACATTTTTTTTATCAAATTTGATGGCAAAATCTAAAATTTGTTCATTTAATTTTTTTTTTATTTTTAAGAAATTTAAAGAAGAGACTAATCTAAAATTAGAATTTTTTTTAGCAAACTCCAGAAAATTCAAGTACTCTTTTTTTCCATTCTTAGTTAAACACACATTGTGGGGAAAAATGTATAGTAAAAGTTTATTCAATTTTTATTAGTATTTTTTTTTTTAAATAATACAATATTTCAATATTACAAAGATAAGTAAGCCTTCACCAACTTAAAATCAATGTAAATATTTTTATTTACTGGGTGAACACATATTAATTTGACTATCTGCAAATTTAGATTAGACCTCTTTTTGAATGTGAGTACCATCTTTTTGTTGTCTCTGCTAAATAAGAGTAAACAGCGATAAAGCTATTTGTCCGACAAGAAAACACCCTTTTCCTCACTTGTGTTTTGGTAATCATCATTTGGAAAGCAGGAGGAAAATTTGCCTAGCTTAAACAAAGGGTTGATGTATCATAAATAAGTAATGTAAATGTGAATTTAATTTACATCCGTTTAATATTCTCAAAAGGCAAATTACCATTTTCAGAATTTATTTTTTCACAAAACCAAACAAATATGAACAAAATTATAGAATTAAATAATATGTTGATAAACATAATGCTTTTTTGTCCCGTTTTAAAATGCCTCAATAAAAAAAGCTGTGTCCCACGCAACACACCCCACCCGCCATCACTGCAGGGTCAATCTCAAAGTAAACTTGCAACAGTTTAAATAGAATGGATGTTTTTCAAGAAATAAACAGAAAGCAACCTGTTTAGGGAGTAGACTCTGGTCTGTGAAAAATTTTGCATATATAAGGACACACTTAAAGATGACTAAGGAATGTGTTTTTTCTATTTTATTCACTGCTTTTAGACATACATTAGTTAACATTTGCATATTTCTTGTAAAACGAAAAGCTTTACTTTATAACTAATCTCAGATTCCATTATTTTGTTAATATAGCTGCAGATGTAGCACATTACTGCTACTTGTCTGCAACCCTCTCTATTTATCATTGCAAGTTGCACATTTAAAAAAAATCCTAAAAAGTATCCTAGTTAGCATGTTAGCTAATGCTAGTGCACTAATAAATACAAACATAACTGTAGTTTTAATTTACAATGCTTGAATTGAAAACATTTAAAGATTCAATTGTTTTGTATTTGTGATCCTCAGTGTGTCAGGAGACCATTTGGGAGGCTTTCAAGATCTTCTGGGATCGATTGCCTGAGAAAGACGAGTACCAGAGCTGGATGACAAAATGTCAAAATAGCACTGTTAGTGTGTTTGACATAGGCCAAAGCTTTAGCCAGTCACCCGAGCACCTTGCGTTGATATCAAGTGTGAGTTTTAGTTTTAATGCAATTATAAAATTCCATATACGACTCTAAAGTTACTGAGAACTGAGCAAATCTTCCCTTTTTTCTGTTTCACAGAGAGTATCTGGAGCTACCTCGACAAGGTGAGAAAGATTAGCATGCTACCATTACACATAAATGCAATCTTTTGAGGTCAAACGATTTCACCAGCCATCTTTCATTTCATGTCTAAATAAAAAGCTAAATGAAATCTAAGTTTTTCTTAAGCCACAATTTTACGACATGATTCCCCTATTTGTCTTATGATATAGTGCGCCCACCATCCCATGGCAACCTGAATGCAGGTAGGTCTTATGGGCAAAGCAGAATATTGTAGCACAGGTAGTACTTTTACATGGAAATGTGAATTAATCTGCAAATGGCCAGTGATGGGCTAATGCTAATGCTAAATATATTCACAGATATCCAAAGTTAATGCTCAGCACACACTGGTTCTTTATAGATTAATGGCCATCCAGAAAAACTGGATTCAGACCCTCACTCCCAAACTGTAAAACCAATTAGATCCTGCGTGAGCTTGTTCACGTTGTCTGCTAACTGTTTTCTGAAGATGGAACTAAGCTCCTTTACCAGAGAAAATATTTTGTTGAGTTTTTATACGGTGTTTGTTCTTCAAAACATTGCTTTTTTTCTGTCTCTTTGATAGGCATCAGACGACGACTACTTTCCCAACACAAGTAAACGAAGCAACATCTACAGAAGGTCTGTGTATTTTAATACATCTACAGTAAAATGCTGCCCATAGAATGGTTCCAAGTTCTTTTTTCCCTATCCAGAATCCTTGGACAAATGCAATTAATTGTGTGTGAATTGGCTTTGCCTCATCAATCTGTCTCTGAGTGTTTAATAATTAACAGCAACATTTTAACTGAAGCCCCTTACAATTTGACATAAGTACACAAATTACCTTCTCATTTATGTCAATTCTTTCTTTACAGCCAGTAATCGAATTCCAGAGGCAGTACCAGAGTCACAGGATATCTCCGCACAGAGCAATTCAGATGAGATCTTAACCACCTCCATGACAACAGAGCTTCACATGACACCTGGAATGACCACAAGGTCTAATCTTACCATTGCCTTTGAGGACACAGTTAAACCTACTGCAGAAATTGGACTTGATATCGCATTGGAGTCTACTGAGGGTCCAGATGTTGGTATACTCTTAAAATCCACAGAGAGAACTCTAGACCAGTCTACTTCGAGGAATAATAATGACAACACCCTCACATCACTCGAGGACTCACTGGAAATAAGCACTAATACTCCCAAAGTAGTCACCACTGCTTCCACTTATAGGATTTATTTAGAGACAGAGATAAGTCCGAACACTACTGGCGGTCCAGCTAATACGGCACCTCTCACTGTTCAACATGAAGTGAATGATATCTCAGAAACGAGCACCGCCACTCATGGAACTCCAGAAGATCTGTCTTCAAGTAAATATGAACAAGAAGTTACCACAATCTTTGATGGTTCATTTGGAATAAGCACTAGTACTCCTCTAGTAATCACCAGCACTTTGGTGGAAGATCTTCCAACAGAATTGGAACACGATGTGGGATTGGATGTTAAAACAGCAAGTGAAGTAATGGAGGTGGAATCTCCATTGATGACTACTGTTCGAATTCCAGAGTACACCATTTCTTCTACTGAAGCCACTGAGTTTGTGGACGATGCAAGTAACGATCTTTTAATAATTACAGAAGCTTCCATTCAACATGAAGATATTGCCTCAGAGTCAACAATTGAATATTCTACTTCGGAACAAAATTATTATGAGATTTCAACTCCCGTTGAGGAAACGTTTGAGACTGCTACTGCTAAATTGGGAATGAGTGAGTCGTCTGTAGAAGAGGCCGATTTAGTAACTGAACTTGAGGTGAGCCAGGGTGCTACTACAAGTCCTGCTAAAACCCTTGAGGGAGAAGATGATATCAAGTCAGAGTCTACAGTGGGTTCTACCTCTACATTAGATATTACCACAGCTCTCACAGACTTATCGATAATAAACACTGTTATTCCTGCAGCAGCCACAAAAGATCCCATGAATACTTTCATTCCAGAGACTGACCATAAAGATGGACCTACTACAGAAAGCCCTTACTCTGAAGATGTTTCAGATGCTACACCGACATCCACATCTAGAATAGACTCTACAGAAACATCTTCTGTACCGAAGGTCTTACCAGAGGAACCTGAGCCCACCCCTGTTACATATCAAGCAAATGTTTCACCTTATACACCAACAGAAGGGTTGCCAAATGTCCTGACAGACAGACTGGAAATTACCAATGTTCCCCTTGTCAAAGAAATTCAGTCTACTACACCTATATACCAAACGACTGCAGGCAGCACCCAACAGGTGGATGTCACCATTGTGTCTACAAGGGAGTCATTTGTCACAATACCCCATAAAGACGAAGTGGAAAATATGCCCGACACAACAGAGGCTTTGCAGTTGACAACAGCCGTTGAACTTCCAATTACAGTAACAGGGACTACCATTATGTCCATAGAAACGCTACAGTCAATAGATGTTACGCCTATTTCTGAAGAGAACGTAATAACTGAGATCTATGAAGAACTCAAAATGCCAACTGAAGAGGTTCGAGAAACAATAGAAGAAGCCATTTCTCTGCCTACTGAAACATTGACAACAATTGGTTTTGAGGCAACACAACATGCTCAGAACGAGTTAGATGACATGGGCACAGCCAAGGTTACAGTTCTTGAAGATTTAGATGAAGTAACAAGTGATGTTACCACTATATTCACCAACAAAGCTGCCACTTCGTATGGGGAACTCACTGATATGTCTACTAAGATCCAAAGCGAAGCCACAACTGGAATCACAACAAAGGCCACTTTTGACACATCTAGCATTGGCACACCCAAAACCGACGATGAAATTTCAGACCTTGGTATTACAGAGATACAGACAACAACCATCCGTGATGTTACAGTGCAATCAGAAGTTCAAGAGGACACTTATAACATTAGTGGAGATTCACAGCAAACTACAGGAGACTCCCTATTTAAGGCCCCGGCAATAACAACAGAGACCCCCAAAGTAAATTCCAAAACAACTTCTGTATTATTCCAAGATCACAATGTTAACTACGCAACACCAGAGACACCAAAGGTCACATCTCAAGTCACTTTGTTGGTATCAGAACACCCAGAAGTACCTGAGATTGTACCAGAAACCCCCGACATACAACTGGTCCATACAGAAGAAGACATCCCGACACCAATTTTGAAAGTGGAGGATATCACAGTTGTGCTGAATGACTTGACAACTACTATTGAAAAGACATTCTCCACCACATTACAGAACCTACCAAAAGACACCTCTAATGATATTTTAGAAGGAAACAACATGGTGAGCACATCTAACTTGCTCTTCTGAACGTTGGGATTCTTTAATCTTCCAAAATATTCTATGAAATTATCTTGCAGATTGGAAATGAAATTGATGACTTGGTGATTCGACCAGTTCATACTGTTGGAGATCATATTCTGGAGCTGAGTATTAAGCTGAGAGGTGAAAGCTACGATGATGCTCTAAGAGATCCATCAAGTTACTATTATCAGCATCTATCAAATCTTTTCATTGATAAGGTGAGTTGCATTTTTTGACGAACCCTTAATGGTTGATGATGGTAGGTACTTTCTATATACCTCATTTAAAATGCTTATCATCTGCTTTGTATTTTTAAAGATTGAAGAAATTTTTGAAAGACTTCCAGGTTTTAAGAAAATTTACATCCTTGAATTCAGGTGGGGTCTTAAAAGTAATATCACATTCAAGAATTTTTAATGGCGCTTGTTCTGTAATATTGTTACCTGACTGTTTTTGAAAATCTCACAGGCCACAGAAGGACATTGAAGGGTGAGTATGTTTTTACAGTCAAAATGTGGGTCTGTGCTGTTTTGTTTTTTTTTGCAATTGGCTGGAATTCTCATTTCCAAACTGATATGAATATCATTTGAGCTGTCAGTTTCAATAACTGCAATGTTTTACCCAGACCTGATCGTTCCATCTTTCCACCCTTTCATATCACACAGCTGTGTGACCCACATCTCCTTCACAACATTTAATAAGAAATTCATGGGCCTGAATTTTCCACCCACCATATGCAATATTTTATTGAGCGTTGCTCTAAAATCAATTTCACACTGTTTTCTTGGAAAGGTCATCTGCTTGCTCGGATGTTATTCTTGCAAAATCAATCAACCAAAAGGGATAGCTATATGTAATTAAGTGTGGCACATTAACTGTGTGTCAGTTGACTATTTCCTGGCTGGTTGCCACATTGGATAAGACACTTTGCTAAACATATGCTCAGTGGCCAGGTATGATTAGAGTAATGCTAAAAAAGCACTGTCCTCAAGTGTCATCATGATCTTCTGGTTTATCAAAATGGTACTCGCCCTTGTAACTTTTCAACCTTCCTCCAAATATATCACTTTATAGCTTAGCACAGGACACTGATTTTGAATGGACCAGTAGTATTAAGGTTTAAATTAGTGAACTTCTCCATATTTATTCCATTTTCCATACTGTGGAGTAAAACAGGGGAACTGTTTTTAGTTGATATTGTAAGGAACTATTCCAGTGCTACATTTCTGATGCAACTTGGTCACAGCAGACTCAAAGGCTGAGTTCAATTTTCAAAGTTCTTAAGTTGCCTTACACATTTGGACACCTCAGGAATTCCATATATATCAGCCAAATGGTTCTTGAACGATGAGCAAATGCATTATTCCTAGTAGTTTTCAAAAATTTTAAACATATATACAATAATAAAAAAATAACTTTTTTTTGTAATCTTAGCCTTTTGTTTCGACTGTGGTTTGTGATTTGGGACACCCCTTGGCCTCATAGAAAACATGAAATGGGGTGTTAGGACTAAGGGTAGGGCTAAGTGGTAAAAAAAGGAACTTAGCTTAAAAGAGTGGAGTTTTAAATAGGAAAAATATGGAATAAACCTGGAAGTTTTTTTTATAAACTGAATTGCTACTGGTCTGAATGAAATCAGGGATTTATGCTAAGCTATGCTTCAAGTGCAATCACCAAACTACCAAAATGGTAAAACACCATGTATTATCTATCAAAAGACATAAATGTAGAGTCCCTTCAAATTATAGGTACATTGGTAGCGTGAGAAGGCAATGAATCCCCATTAGCTACATTTTATGGATAGCTTATTTTGAGTAAACTTTTTTATTTATGTGGTGACTGGCACATTTGTTTTAGACCCTCTTTTGTAGCCCTAGCCCCGACCCTTAGCCATTATAAGCTCCACTTATGCTCTTGTTGAGGTGTAGCCTCTAGTTTTACAATCATAACAGCTCCTGCATTTTATGTACACACATGTCCTGGACCACAAGTCTTTTCTTTTCGATCCTCAGAGGCTTGGCAGTGGTGGTTCACTATGCTGTGGTTCTTGAGGGTGATGGAGCGGTAATAAGTAATGAGACCATGGATTACATAAACATGCATTCCAACATGGTTGAGAACTCCTTCACAGACTCTGAGGAGATGCCCACTGTGGTCTACACCATCACAGACTTCCGCAACTACATCTCAGAGGCTCTCCACAAGGAGAATTTCATCAGAAACACCACTCTGGATGTAGACCCGGATTCATTGCAACTTGAAAATGGTAAGGGGTTCTTCAACAAATAATGGACAATTAACTGTTTTTCAAGAAAGCTATGTTGGTTCAAACTCAAATGGTTCGACACAGTCTGTACCTAAACGAATCTCATGTGTTCTTTAGAGCTTAGAAAGGCTCTAGTTTAGAATCCTTCCTCATGGAACTAACTGTATCATTCGAACGTGTTGAAAGGCTTCTTATAAACATGCTACGGGTGTTCTGTTGCAAATTGCTAAATGTCTCTAAATGAACCCAAATAGCAGTGTGTTGAAAATGCTGGAATATCCTCTTACATTTCATGGAAGCTTAAAAGCAGCAAAAAAAACCTTCATGGTTCTTATCTCAGGTTTTGGCAAACATGTTTTTCAGCCATCAAAGTCAATCTCTCTTGAAATGAGGCCAGTAAGGGGATGAACTTTGCTAGATTTACATATAATTTGATCTTATTTGTCTCTGTTTTGGCTTTACAGTGGAGACATTGTTGCCTTCCAAACCAACCATCAGACCGCTTGACTCCAGTGACTTGATGGTGAGTCAATGGTCATTGGCAGGACCACCCAGTAAATGGTTGAATGGCTGTCCAATCCAGAAATCCTATCCAGAGCTTAATATTAGGATTCAGGTCTTGTTTCACCACATTGCATAGCGGTCACTTTCATGTTTAACTTTGAATAATTCCAAATTATTAGCCTAATTGCAATTGAAAGTTGTTTTTTTTTACATAATATTACCTTACAGAGGTTTTAAAACAGGTAATAGAGCACTGTTTCTTTTATAGTGAGTCTGACCTGAAGAACTCTCTAGTCTAGATACAAAGCAAGCTAATTACATTATGGATAAGGTTTAACTGAGGAAGTATGAAATCTGAAACTTGTTTTTAATTTCAGTTTTCTAATGAGTAATGGGAATGCTCTGCACCTTTCTTCACAGTTAATTTACTTGTTCATTTCGATGAAAGTAATGTATAATTCTAATATATATGGACACAATATACAAATAATGACAACTTGTTTGTATAGTTATTAACATTTTTTTACCATTTTACATAAATAATGCGAGGCTTGATAGTTAAATAAATATTTATTTAATGGCTAAATCCACATTACTGATAGACAAATGGCAGTATTCCGGATGTTGATTTTCTGCTATTAAAAAATAAAAGTAGTGAAGTGTAGTGTGTGAAACTTTTTTTTTTTATTAGTGTTTTTTTGGCAGTAAAAATTGAATGTCTTAATACCTTTCTATATTAATATAGGATTTCGTGGCAGTCCAAGCATTTAATAAAATATTTTAATTAGGTTATAAAAATAATACCATAATTTCATTATTTGTTACTGATCTTCAAGTTATTGAAGTGTACTTTGCAAAACCTTTCCTGATTTTCATGTACAAAAGACGAAATCAGTATTTATTTATTTATTTCTTTAGTACATTTATTTAAATCCACTTCATTTTAATCCAATCTCAAAGTGTTATTGCAAGTGCTTAAACAAGGAATATGATTCAATTTCAAAAAAATTATTCACTAATCATTTGATTTCAACCATATCAGCTCCCACAACTCCCTTAAGAAATCTGGCAACCCTCTTTTGGGAAGAACAGACACTTTTGCTGCCTACCAATTTAGCAAATATGTGGATAAATTGTGTAGAACAGATGGTGTAGATGAAGGACAGTGTGCATGTGTGGGTTTTCAGTCTCGTACTTATTCTTAAATGTATGGATCATTGGTCTCAAAAGTTACTTACTAATACATTTCTTTCTAGGATAACGTTTTGGTCTCAGAAAAACCACCAGATGGTCCTGTGCAGGAATTATCAAGCAATGATTTCTTCATTACAAATGATGACATCTTTGAACCTGTCTACCCTTTTGTTCCATGGATGGAAGGGCAGGACAAAGACATCAATGAAAATGATGTAATCATCATCGAGGAAAGCCCAACTCTTTCACCTGTAGATATATCATTGAAGAACACGGACCTTGATTTTCCTTCTAAATCTGACATTTCAAAAACTGCATCTGGTCCTGGTACAGTGCGTGAGTCATGTTTTATAAATATATTCTATATACTGTATATGTTACCGGCAAAGCAGGCATTCCAGCATTCTATAGAAAACCAAGCTAAGCTATAGCCATCCCTCACCTCACTGCTGATGTTGTTCACAGTGGTGCTCAGACCATTGTTTTATGGGGATGATGAACTTGAGCGCAAGACAGTGTGTTATTGGTATGAAATTCCGCTGTTGCTCCAAGGATATCACCATAATTTTTCTCCAGGGTACAGTATCTGGCTGAGGTCCCAGATACACTCCCCCATCACCCTTTTTTCCCATGGGTTCCCGTGCTGTTGTGTCGGAATGTAGTGTTGTGCCAAGACACAAATCGCACCATGCTGATGCGCAACAGTGGTTGTCCATGATGAATTGTTGATGAGTAAAGGCTTCATCTTGTGCCCATTTAAAACCATAAATTGCACCAGTCTTTCTGTAGAACGCCTAGGAATGGTATTGAACATCTGGCAAAAGAATGTAACACCTTCATCGGCAAAAACATACATTTCACAGTTTGTCATAAAACCATTCTATGCATTACCTATGGGTTCTATTGAATACTAGGTTTAATGCTTTGCTTGTAACATATATACACACAATTGAGCAAACTTATATTTATTGTGAACCATAACTAGTATTCTTTTTAAAATGTTTGTTTTCTTTTAGATGATGCTATTCTAAAAGAAGAGGAATTCTTGCAGACTACAACTCATGTCAACCCCATCATAGACACAACGACTGGGTTAACTTCAACTTCAGAATCCCCTCACAAGATAGAAGAGATACCAATTTCTCCCATGGAGCCTCCTACGGTTGAAGATACAATTCAGACTGATCTTTCAGATCTTGGGTCAGGCTCTGGATTTTCTGGGGACCACCAAGGTCCTGATATATGGCCATGGTTATCAGAAACAACAAAGCAGATCCTGAAAGAAGACACCAAGATCGAGAACCACCAACCACAAGAAAATCAGGAATCTATATTTATGACATCCAAGGAGCCAAACGTGGATAGGGTACTTGTGACCCAAGACATTAATTCAAACCCTCACTACACCACAACTGACCAAGCCCCAGTTTTTTGGACAATGGAGACTTTGACTGTTGAGCTTTCAATGCAAACTCAAGTAGCCCCTGGTCAATATGAAGACTATTTTCCAAATGAATCAACCACTATAACAACACTTGTGACCGAGCAACCTTCAGCAGTACCCAAAGATGTGAACATGTCACAAAGTCCAGAGACAAAGAGCTCATCTACCAATCAAGACTACACAGAACTCGTTACACCTACTCAGATACAGCCAAGCACAGCAGTTGCCATGAACGAGCATTCTACATTAGAGACTATTATGAGTGCAACCCTGAAATCTACAATAAAGCCAGATGAAATATCTTCAAAAACTCAACTACTGGTGAACCAGGAGATTGATACAGTTTCAGAAGGTCATATTACAAGTACAGAAGCTGTGGAATTTCCTGTAACTGAAGGTGTTACAGCCTTACCATCTTTCTTCTGGCCAGAGATGGAAGGATCAAACCAAGTCAAAGTTTTAGATGAGGACTTCGAAATATTGAACTTTGTGCCTACAGATAGCACAGCAACCAAACTCTTAGAAGATTTAGAAGGGGATGAGATCTTTGTGGCAACTACATTTCTAACTCCTATTGCACCCCCCACACCAACAATCACCCTTGATAGAACACATTTAGATCATTCAGCTTCCTTATCTCCTGAAAAGGACTCCCCTTTCACACGGATTTCTCACTCATCTATAGATGAAGAGGAACCTATACTAGAATCAACCACTGAATTTACCTCTACTGAATCAACTACATTATCTGATCTCACAGAGACAACTACAGAGACTCCATCTGACATGATGTACACTTATGTTGAGACTGTTTCAAAGGAGCCAGTTTTACCAAAGGAGAATGGTTTGGACTCCACCGTATTTCAGTCATCTACAGTGTCGGTCACTATAGATGATTTAGAAAGACCTACTAACTATGTACTTGAACCTGATGAAATTTCAGACAATCCTGCTGTAAAACCCTCTGATGACTCAGTACAAGATGGAGTTGAGACAGGAGAAACTTCAGATGACTCAATACAAGACATAGTCGAGACTGGAGAGACTTCAGATGACTCAATACAAGATATAGTTGAGACTGGAGAGACTTCAGATGACTCAATACAAGATATAGTTGAGACTGGAGAGACTTCAGATGACTCAATACAAGATATAGTTGAGACTGGAGAGACTACAGATGACTCAATACAAGATAGAGTTGAGACTGGAGAGACTTCAGATGACTCAATAAAAGATATAGTTCAGACTGGAGAGACTTCAAATGACTCAGCAAAAGATATAGTTGAGACTGGAGAGACTTCAGATGACTCAGCAAAAGATATAGATGAGACTGGAGAGACTTCAGATGACTCAAAACAAGATATTTTTCAGACTGGAGAGACTTCAGATGACTCCAAACAAGATATAGATGAGACTGGAGAAACAATAGATGACTCAATACAAGATATAGTTCAGACTGGAGAGACTTCAGATGACTCCAAACAAGATATAGTTGAGACTGGAGAAACTATAGATGACTCAATACAAGATATTATTCAGACTGGAGAGACTTCAGATGACTCAAAACAAGATATAGATGAGACTGGAGAAACAATAGATGACTCAATACAAGATATAGCTGAGACTGGAGAAACAATAGATGACTCAATACAAGATATAGTTGAGACTGGAGAGACTTCAGATGACTCAATACGAGATATAGCTGAGACTGGAGAAACTATAGATGACTCAATACAAGATATTATTCAGACTGGAAAGACTTCAGATGACTCAAAACAAGATATAGATGAGACTGGAGAAACAATAGATGACTCAATACAAGATATAGTTGAGACTGGAGAGACTTCAGATGACTCAATACGAGATATAGCTGAGACTGGAGAGACTTCAGATGACTCAACACAAGACATCGTCGAGACTGGAGAGTCTTCAGATGACTCAATACAGGACATAGTTGAGACCGGAGAGACTACAGATGACCTAATACACGATATAGTTGAGACTGGAGAGACTTCAGATGACTCAGCACAAGATATAGTCAAGACTGGAGAGATTTCAGATGACTCAAAACAAGATATAGCTGAGACTGAACACACTTCAGATGATCGGATACAAGATTTAGTTGAAACTGTAGAAACATCACATAACTCTATAGATCAAATTGCTGAGCCTGGAAAAACTTTAAATGACACTATCCCAAATGAAGTTGAGTTTGCGGAAGCTTCAAATAACTCTGTACAAGAACACACTGTTCAACCAGGGGCTCACATCAAGGACCTCATCCTGCCAACAGAATCAGTGAAAATCGACAGTACCACATTTACTGTTCCGGCTCCAGTTAACCCTGATAAAAATTTTGAGGTTTCATTTGACCTTTTCCCATTTGATGAGCAAAGCTACGATGAAGATATAGGTAGTGGGCTTGTTGGTGGAACAGACTTGGACAGTATAGCCTTACCAGTCAGTCCTGGACGGGCATTAATAGTTTTTTTCAGCCTCCGGGTTACCAACATGAAATTTTCCGAAGACTTGTTCAACAAAAGTTCAACTGAATACAAGGCTCTTGAGCAGCGTTTTCTGGAACTGGTAAGACATATTGGAATGCTCATGATATGAATGGGGTTTGATCATTTGCTAAGAATTGAAAGGTATTCATTGATTAGTTCTGGGACTCCATTCTAAAAATAAACTATTGGCAAGTTACTTTAAATATTTTACATGTAGACAATGAAGATTTAGGCCTTTAGGGCTGTGGAACAGTAGGGGATTTTTGTAAGGGACTTTGCATACTATCCGTTAAGTCCATTAACATAGTTGTCTTTATGAACACTAACTAACGAGATAATTGATGCAATTAGTACCTTCTTGACTTTCATTACCTTTAGTATTCATGTGTGCCTCTGCATTGCATTATTGTTTTTAAATTCTTTTCAACTTGTGTTGTTTCTAGCTTGTACCCTATCTTCAGTCCAACCTCAGCAATTTCCAGAATTTAGAGATTCTGAACTTCAGGAATGGCAGCATCGTGGTCAATAGCAGGATGAAATTTGCCAAGCCAGTTCCCCTTGGTGTAACAACATCAGTGTATCTGATCTTAGAAGACTTCTGCAACACGGCTTACCAAACTATGAATCTTGCAATTGACAAGTATTCATTGGATGTTGAATCAGGTAGTGTTACTCAAATACATTACAATGTACCTTTGATTTTACAAGGCAACTATTCAAAAAACCAACATAACTACACTATAAAAAAGGTGATACGGCACCAATTTTCAGTAGTGTCTTACACATAGACAATTCTTTATTTGGAAACTACTAGTATATGAGTCAGGGTTTGAACTAAAACCAGGCACTCCAGGAACATGATCTGTGTCTGCTATACATACTTTAAAAAAATAATACAGTGCTAAATTAAAAATGTAGACCTTTAAGAATGCTAGTTTGTGAGTCATTCCAGTTTGCTTGATAAAGCTTCTGGGTGTTCAGTTCGCTATCTCAGACAGATTAGAGGTGATTTGTTCTAGTGCGACGTGCAAACCTCAACGTGTCGGCAAGTGACACATGCTTGTTTAGAATCCTAGGCTGGATCCTAGCTGACCAACTTCCAATTCCTTAATTAGAAAATGTACTTTGCTGTTACACCACATTTGAAATTTAGAATGAAGCTAAATTGAATTAAATTAAACTAAAACTTAAATTAAGTAACAAATGCCATTTTCATATTTTTGGTGTATACTATTTGTATATTTATACCAAAATATTTATATATTTATACCAAAATATCAATTGATTTATTTACTTTTCTCCAGTTAATTACTGAACCTGTTGTTTTTCTCCATGCAACAGGTGAGCAGGCAGATCCCTGTAAGTTCCAAGCTTGTAATGAGTTCTCTAAGTGTTTGGTGAACCGATGGTCTGGCGAGGCCGAGTGTGTTTGCAATGCTGGCTACTTCAGCATGGATGGGTTACCATGCCAGAGTATCTGTGAAGTACAGGAAGACTTCTGCCAGAATGATGGAAAATGTGACATCATACCTGGCAAAGGCGCCATCTGCAGGTGAGTGCTGTCAAAGCAACTCTTAAAGGTACAGAGCACCTTGAAAGGAACTTTCACTTACAATCATGCCTCTCATTTTAGGTGTCGAGTGGGTGAAAACTGGTGGTATCGAGGCGAACACTGTGAGGAATATGTATCAGAACCACTGGTCGTTGGCATTGCCATCGCATCTGTTGCTGGTTTCCTCTTAGTGGCATCGGGTGTGATCTTTTTCCTAGCCAGAACACTGCGAGACCAGTATGACACAGATGATTCGGAAGATCCTTTACGGTACACAATATCTTCATTTAGCACATTCAGCAGAACAAAAAGAATTCCTACGCAGTGTTTATTTAAGAATATTGCTATCAATGATGTAATAATAATGGCACCAGTGTTAAATGTAAAACTGTATAAGTTTTAACACTGAATGGAGTGCTACTTCAACTCCCATAATCAGTAGTGTTTTATGGGTCTGCCATTGACGTTCTGTGCAGATGGATATTATAAGTATTGCTGGAAGTTGGCCATGCTTCCTTTCAAAACAGGAAGTGCCAAAATGACCTAAAAACAGACAATTAAGAAAACAGATTTGGGATGACCAAACCGTGATGATTGAGTAAACGTCTATAAAGACTAAAATATTTCACATTTTTTTAAGTGTTCAGCAAATGGTATTCTGTTTCCTTGCAAAGATAACTTTTTAAATTCAGAAATTGTTGTACTTGCTCTGAGCAAATGAAACCACAATATTGAGAGAGATGCTTCAGAAAGCATGCTAATACCGCGTCAAAGCTGGGCGTTTAAGTACTGAACAAGTACCGCACAAGTCACCTAACACTCATTAGCGAATTAGCAGGGTTTATACGGTCATGGTAAGGGCTTACAGAGTTAGGGAACTCCTAGACAATCTGTTGACCATCAAAGTGAAGTGTCTGCTCTAATGACCACTTGTTATAGAGTTATTGCGGAGAGAATGCCAAACTAATTAGAGCCTAGAGCTTCAGCCTCTGGAATGAGCGTTTAGAGAACACAGTGTTATTTTATAGGACAAATGTGTGTTTGTTTTTATGACCTTGATGTACAAGTGGTCCATAACACACAATCTGTTAAATTCGGTTGTTACGAACAAACGCTTTTAGGCAAGTCATGTGCAGGTTGGATCAATTATCTTTTTGAACGAGTTGTTCCAGTCGTAAATTACTTATTGAACACATTTTACATCCAATAGTTCACTAGAGTAATATAGAGAGAGCATGGACGCTTGGCCAGAATTACCCTGAGAAACCTTTGAGCCATTGTGCACCAGGCAAATTAATTAGATGCAAAACAAAAAATACTTGAGTACAGAAGTACTCAATACTTGTGTAAACCAGTTGCCATTTTAGTTGATAAACCCTAGTTTTTAAGTAAAAAGTACTTAAAAAGTATCATTTGTATAAAGAAAATTTCACATTTTTTGAGTACTGCTTACTCCAAAACTAAGGTTGGTCAACTCAAATATTTTGAGGTCCCTGTAAATATTTCATTGCGTCCCTGTAAATCAGCTTGTGCTTTTTAGAAACACTCATTACATTAGTAATACAATCAGAAATAGCTATACACTTTTGAAAGTACAGCGTGAGGTGACGTTGTCTCCACAGGGGATCTAAGGGTAAAACGCCTCGCCTCGAGTGCACCGAGCTGCTCATAATCCACTCACTGTTTCCACAGCTTCCCTACTGTACCTGAAGCCTAGGCAGATATAAATACTATCGGTGGCGATCTCCTGACTTTACCCAACCACGCCAAGGGCACGTTTGCTGCAAGACACAACACGCTGGGGTTTATAAACCCCTCTCAAGGCTATGATTGGCATAATTCACTTTAGGCAGGCTTTGGTTACCACAACTTTCACTTGGAGCATTGCATCACATTGTAATACAAACATGTCAGACTTCCCCCAGTAAGTCACCAGTACTCTGTATTGATGGCAGTTAACTGTTTTTGTGCTAATATTTTGTTACAGATATGCAGACAACCTTCCATCTCTTGAAGCCACCAAGTACAACCCTATGTTCGAAAGTGACTTCACGACAGGCTATCATCAGTATTACAGGCGTTACCCAGAAACCACTGCATTAAGCACCGGCAGCACTGAGGTCTCCACAGACTTCAGCAGTGAGGAGATACGACACATTTATGAGAAAAGCGATCTTACCAAAGAGGTAATGCTTACAAGTTGTGTAGTGATGTTAGATTCAACAATGTTTTACAAGACAAATACAGAAATTTTATGTTAAAGTGATTAAAGACGTTAAACCTAAAAAGAGAGGAACCTTGGATTAAAAGTATGTAGGGATGTCTCGATCAGGTTTTTTGAGCCCCCGATCCGATCCGAGTCATTTAATTTTAAGTATCGACCCATACCGAGTCCCGATCCGATACTTGTCTTTCCTTGTGCTAATTGCACACTTTAAGTGCATGCAGGTTATTAAATCAATCCAGTGTGTACTCTTGACAACCAAATAGCTCAGCAGTGCATCAATAAAATGGTTTAGCCTTTTCCTGCGTTCGCTCAGTGAAGTCGCAATATTCTGTCGTGTTTCGTTTTAAGATGCCTTATCAAGTTGGTAGTATTAAAGGCTGCTTTGCTAGTATCACCTCGTGAAATGCTCGCATTGCAAACGTTGCATGTAGCTACCAGACTAGAATCACTTTCCAACTTAAAATACTTCCACACTGCAGACATCTTAGCACCGTATTGCAAGTAGTAAACAACATGCGAGTTTAACATGCGAGTTTGCGACACGTGCGTGACGTAGCTGACGTAAACATTCGATCGGTCCGATACATAGAGCCGATTCCGATCAGTTAAAAAATGCCTCGATCGGCCCCGATACCGATCTTTACGATCGGCTCGGGACATCCCTAAAAGTATGTTTACATATGCTTTGCAGAATCTTGAAAGTGCCTCATTTACGCCTCACACAAACTGTTCCTCTCAAATCAAAATGTGTTTGTCTTAATTGTATTCCACTTTAAATGTCTATTAAATTATATATTGTTTAATGTAAGGGCCAAATTACTCACCAAGCTTTTCCACTTTTAAACTAGATAACTTTGTCACAAAATGCTTGGGATCATTTGTATATAACTTGAGGCACCAATCCAAGCAAACTCTCTTTTATCTCTTGTAAGATGCCCTTTGCCCCTAAAACCCTGGAGCCTTACACAGACAGCCAATTACAATAACCATTCACTTTCACCACAGTCATCTGCCTGTGAGGGGATTTTTTTTAACGAGGAACCTTTTTATTACTGGGCCATAATTTATGCTTGTGTTTTTGGAGGTCATATTAACATTCTGTGTTGCCAACACTGGCCACAGTTTTCAGCAGATACGGTCAATATAGAAGAGTAAGGTTTAAATGAAAAAATAGAAACCAGAATGCTTCAAGTATATCCATATTCAGGGATGCTGCACAATCATCAGACATGGGGACGGACTGAACTTATTATCTATTACTTTTTTTCTTAAAAAGCATAGAGCTGTGTTGTATACCGGCAATGATACTATGGACAAGTTCAACGTTATTCACATTTTTTGGGCTCTTGTCATATGTTTAGATGGGAATATTCCAAAACAAGATTCCTAAAAATATTTTATTCCTAAAAATATGTCCTCTTTGGTAAAACAGATGGGTAGATAAATTTAAATTCTTATATATCAAAACAAAATGATTGCTCTTTTCAGGAATTCTTACACAAGCTTTGGTTTAATTATCGAACCTACTGAGTCTTGATGCGAGAGCCTTGTATTATGTATAAAATATATTTATGGCTCTTAAATCCATCTTTAATGGTGTCTATTAGACATAATGGTAAGAGTAGGGTGAAAAGGCAGACTGCTGTTACATAACACTGTTCTTCTGTTCTCATGACAGCAAATCGAGGACCGCATTCGAATCATTGAGCTTTATGCCACGGACCGACAATTCGCTGACTTCGTCAAACAGCACCAAGTGTAAGTGTCTCAACAACACAAATTCACCTGATACCATCAGAATGGTCTAGTTTGCATAGATGTATGGAAAGTAACTGACACTGAACGTCGATAAAATACGCATCCATAGCTATGAACTTGATAAGAGTCTGAGATCTGAATGATGGGTACATTTTCAGTTTAGGACATTCTCAGTTTATGTTCCATCCTATCATTCCCCGTGTCTGACCCTCCTTCTGTCTCTCTCTGATGGTTTCCATATAAATTCCCTTATAAAATTGACGGAAAGTATCTGTAACATATCTTCCAGGATCATAGATAATATTTTCCACTTTTGCTTTGGTTTGTAAAAATACGCAAAATATGCAGTCAAGATTCCAGTAAAAGTATTCTTTAGGTAAAGACTTGCACGTCTTCAACTAGAAACAGAAATTGTGGGTCATTCTAGCGATGTTTTTTCTTTGTTTGGATTAGGAACGATCGCAGATTCTGGAGACATAACATTTCGGCTTGTGTTGAACCTCCAACATTGCTTTAAGATTCTTTGCGGCAGACGTTAAACCACTTAAGCCAAACAGCAGACTGCAAAACCACCACAAGCATCACTTACGGGAAAGTGAACTTCCCTTGTCCGACTGTAAAGCATGACCTTGGTAGCACATAAACCAAAATCAAAAAGGTCTATGAAACCAGCCACCAATGCAACAAATGTGTGCCTGTGGTGGAGGGGCAAAACAGGCCCACTGGCAAAAAAAGCAATGGCAGTGAATGTAAGATGACTTTATATTTATATTAAACAGCAATCTGATCATTTTGAAGGGTGTTCAATTTTATTTCTTACAGGGAGGTTTTATAAATGCTGATAAGCCACACTTCTGTTCAAGTATCTGAAAGATTTTCATCTCAGGTCCCCTTTAAAGCAATACTTGCACAGTAAATTCACTAGAGTAAAAAAGGCGGTATAAAATGTAAATAACTCCCAAAGTGTTGAATTAACAACACAGTGCTAAAAAGTACACTCTACCCGTGTATTGGTGTCAAATTTAACATTTAAACCTGAAAGTGAAAAATAAAAGTGCTGCAAAATCATGACTCCGCCCACAACAACAACTGCATCGAGGAGAGACGATGCCCTTTTGTCTGGTGATGGAGAAGAGTAATACCCCATGAATTTAGTACACTAAATTCAACACTTCAGCCAGTGTACTTTTTACACACAATAGATTGGGACCATATTTGATCTGAGCGGTGTTAAAATGAACACTTTAAGTGTTGGGTTGACACTGTACTACGCACAAGTCACAGTAACAGTCAATACGGAGCATTCAATTACAGGTTGCCAGAACTGTACACAGTTTTTTCTATGGTTTACAGCTGTCTAGGAAACTCATTTTTATTGCTAATATACAGTTTATTCCTGGGTTTACATTGTAAAAAATTATTATTAAATATTACATATATTTTATTTATTCATTTTTTTTTACTTCAGATTCAAGTTTTGTGCAATTTGATTTATTCTGTAGCATTTTATGTACTTTACTCTTAAATTTACAGACATTTCTAAATCATACTTTAGCATCTTCTGTGTCTTATGCTCATGTGACAAGTGTGATGCCTAATAATAATAAAAAATAGCTTAATAAAGAAAAAATGCCGATGGAAAGTAATACAAGATCATGAACACATTCTGGTTGCTTGATGGACGTTTACAGACTATATACACACAACATCTTCCGAAAACCAGCGTCTACAAACTGTTTCATTGCTTTGTTTTCAAGCTTGTGATGCATGTCTTCTTTGTAGGGCACTCGATTCAAGACGAGAGAGCTCTTCCATGTAGAGATTCAAAACAGGTTGCAATCCCAAGGTACAGTATTCATCTGTTTTTTATCATAAAACATGCACTGCACCAACAAATATAATCTTTTCCTCCTTAGACACTTGCCTTTTTGATTGGAATGAAAGAAGAGGTTTTCTTCGGCCGTGACGGATATTGCAGGAAACCGTTTGTGGTGAAAGCAAACGGACTAAACGTTTTTGTTTTTTTCTTTTACGAGAAGAGTGTAAACCATCAGAATGAAGGATTTACACTTTGGGAACTAATATAGACAAATTATTTGTGATTATGTTTACTTCTTTCTGCATTAATAAGGCCATATTCTTGAATGGACATTAGTGTCATCCATGTCACATGATCACACCAGATCACGTACGCATACGTCTGGACATTATGTTGGTTCCTCTCTTTTTATGGAAAGCCTGTAATTCTTTCTAGTGGTTTTTCATTTGTCAGTGCCTTTACTTTAACTGTTGCTCCTTGTTTTTGTGTTCAACATGGGACAAGACCGTGTGTCCTGAAACACGGACTGACTGAAGAGAGAACGCTTCAGAACAGCTGTAGTCTTTCAATGCGTGCAGAGAAGAGTAGAAGCATCGTTGTGTCCTTCTTTTCCGAACACATAACCGACTTACGGTTTTCATTGTGCAAACTGAAATGTTTCTTTTAGGACTGTATTTTGTGCGTAGCGCCTCTCCTGCAGTGGTTATTTTTGTACTTTTGTAAAACACTTGACACACGTCCATTAAATGTCATTCGTTTTAAAGTAAATGTCCACAATCACAAGTTCAGTTTATGCTTATTTTTAATAATATTTCCAAACCCAAAGATTCTCATGTTGGTAACAACACAAGTTCTATTTTTCGAATAAAGAGTAGCGCTCTGTTTTGATGTATTGCTTGTTTTTCTTTCGTGGTAATAGAATCAAACGTAAAAGTGTGATTCGTGTCATTCACTGGAAAGGTTCTGAGCTTTCATTAAGCAGTTTGTTTCCGAAGATAAGCCTATTGGGTTGCAGTGATTCGTTGCTGCTTAAGATGACAATTACGTCTTTGGCCAGACACTGCTAATACTTGTCTGCCAAAGACTTACTCAATAGCAAGTAGCCATAAATACTCTGAACGAGGTGGCTATGAATCTGTTTGCTTTTTATTTAGGCAATGATTTCACATTTCTCCTCTGAACCAGACTTAACCCTGACGTCGAAGATATGTTTGCAAAGATATATACTGTTAATCATCACTTCCATACAGTTTACATTAATCAAATAACTCAAACTGCTTCTAAATCACTGGAATATGTGTGTGCTTTTTTTGTTACTAACTACTCTAAAGAAGGGGGTGTGCGGGCTCTAAACAGACACAGATTTGGTTGAAAATTGAAATTTAATGTCTAGTGTTAAAAGCGTAAATCTGTTGAAAATATGCTGCAGGTATTGGGTTGAAAATTTGTTCAAATGCTAATTATTGAATTCTTTTTATCTACAACCCAGAGATATTAATCCCAGCATCTGTTTTGAATAAAGTAGGAATGATATAACCCAGCTAGTTAATTTTGATTTTATAAAGGTTATTAGTTTTGATCGTTTGGGTTTTAAATGTACATTACAAGAGTTATGATACATAATTAACAAAGTAATCAAAATTAAAATGTGAGAACATGTGCTGTTGTATTTCAGTTATATTTTACAGACCACAAATCGGTGCCATCAGTGCCATCTAATGGTGGAAAGAAGGGATAACCCTTGAAAATACAATACCTGTTATACAGGCTTGTGTTTTTCAAAATGCAGGAACAAAACATAGCACAACGGAACAAAAAGTACTTATAACTGTTTTGATTTTGTCTGTTTTTTTGAGGATTTATGGATTTTTATTTTGTCTCAACACATTTTTTTAAAACGTCATTTTTTGCCGTTAAATTTCACACAATTTCAGGATTGTTTTGGAATTATTGTGCTAATTGTGCTAATGTATTTTGTGCTCTGTAATTAAAAATATTTGTTACAAAAATAAGAGGCTGAGTATGTACTGAAGAAATATAATGTCCACTGTTTTAAAGATAATTGATTAGAGGAAATTGTACAGTAGCAAATAAACGGACAAAAAGGACTTCTAATGGTTAGGAAAATGCCATAAATCATAGCTTTTCCTTTAAAAAAAACATTCATATGATGAATACAATATTCTTAAACAGTTTTGCTGCCACACGGGGTAGGATCTGTGCAGCCACAACATTTTTGCAAACATGTCTTCAAGCTATTTAGAAAACGTTGCAGGCTGTTTCTGCAGAACAAGAATGACATTCCAATGCAGAGTACACCTGGTTCCCAACCCCCTCCTCCTGTAGTTCCCCGAAAAATATGCACTGTAGGGGTTTCTGTCATCTGATGGACATTGATCGTGAAGTTCCAGATAACAAGGCGGTGAGTTTTTGCAAGGGAGCCTGAGTGGAGATGTTCTTCAAATTCAATGGAGAAGTCAACCTGTTGTGAGACCCAACTTCATTTCATGTTTCGATGTGTTTCCAAAAACGATGTTGCATGCCAAGCCCATGCAAAGCCAAGGTTATGTCATTTTGGATCAAACACAACAGGAAAAAGTCTGTTGATTTCCCTTGATTATTCCAAATACTTCTATTTTGGTTCATAAGATGGACTGGAAAGTCAAGGTCAAGCTTTGGAAACAGTTCCGCTTGCACACCTTCATCTCCTACTTTTCCCTCTCTTGTGGTTTCCAGTTTTCCTTATTTCTCCCACCTACTCTCAAATAGTAAAGAAGACACTCACATTAAAGAAGAAAATTATCTCATGAAAACAACCCTGAGCATTTGGATGTTGCATCTCATGTGTAATAAATCACAGACAGAATAAAAATAGACTTTTTTTCTCCATAACTCAGGATTAAGGTTTATCAAACTGCAAGGTTCAATCAATCTGTTGATTAAAAAAATGTAAACATTTTAATTGATCAATTTCAAAATTCTTTCTTGTTTTGTCGCAATCTCGACTTCGTTATGATCAAGACTTTTTTCAAATATAAAAATATTTACAAGCTGAAACTTGGTTTGATTTTTCAATCATATATTCTGCGCTGAAAAAAAAAACACACCACCATACTAGCGCCGCTTTTTATTTTACATTTTTCAAAAATAATGTGGTCAAATAACATTTTACAACAAACATTTTCAGAAAATAACGGAATTCCAAAAGGTTCACTTTTTCTTACCACTGTAATTGTATCCAGAAAAAAAACATGCCGCTTTAACCATTAATTATTTGGTTCTAGAGCAATCCTGCCCCAGGTACTATGCCCCCGCACAAGTTGATGCATCACTACTACAGATAGAAGCCGGTTATGTTGTGTGTATTCTGTATATATAATGTCTACAATCAAAAAGTGAGTTTTAAAGGTTATATTCTGTTATATAGTATTTTTTTCTGTTCTTAGTATTTTTATTGCAATAATTTTGTATTTACACTTGACCAGAGAGAGTAAATAAAAACAAACATCTCAATATAGACATAAAATGTAAGCATGTTTTAAATCTTAAGAATTACTGTGTAAATTACAAACCTAAAAACATTAATATCTGGTACCTTGCATTTTAACAATGAGGATATGTTTAGAACCCTTCAGACTGGACACAGTTTTAGGGTGGATGGTGTATGGCTAAATCTAAATAACTGATTATTCTGTAAACATGGAAAATCGTCAACTGCTTGGACATACTGGTCAGAGCCACTCTAAATGCATAAAACTGAAAACACATGTAAACAGCTTGATCAACTCCTGGATTGGTCCCTTGAAAGCTGGAACTTTTTGATGTAAATGCACTTCAAAGCGGTTTGGGGCTCAGACCCTTTTCTTTGAGCTATGGGGGGTGCGCATTAGAATGACAAGCTTGCTTCCAGCTTTACATGTGGAAATAATGATGCAGCTTCACTACGATACCACCAGACCCAATTCCCTGTTCTCAATCAATCATGAAAAACCTCTCTGCATCTTCCTGCAAAACAAATGGAAGTCCTTTTGTCAATGAGCTGATCCTTCCTCTGTGCTGACCTCAGCGGCATTTATCTTCACTGGATAAAATGCAAGAAATGTAGCATGGACCTCCAAAACCACAACACGTTTACAGTAAACCTCCATCCAGGAACCGACTCCCCCAGTGAACCATTACAGCAAAACCATGGAAACGCATGCACAACATGGGCTAGGAGTGGCAGAGAAATGGCCAGATTTCAAATTACGCACCTCTAAAAATGGATGCTGACATCAAATTGATGAACGGGAAAGAGGGATATTGACGGGTGAGTCATTCATTTATGTTGAATATCAAAATGTAGCAAAGCTGACTCGTCCCTTAGCGTTGGATTAGTAACCACATCCCTCAGCTGTTTATTTGTCAAACCTGGAGATGTTTTCGTTTCCCATTCTCTGATTGATGTGTATTATGCACATGACTTGGAGAACTGGAGCTTGAGAATGCTGTGTTTGAGGATTCAAAGAAATCCTTGAGGCTCTCCTTGCTTATTAGGCCAGCAATCAAAACCTGGCTTTTTTCATACTTGGGTCACTTAACTTAAGCGTGGACAGATGTGTTTGAAGTATGCATCGCATGTGCTGATTAACCACAGCAGACGCGCCGTAGTGTTTCTCCTGAATGTGGAGATGAATGAGTAGAAGTCTCTGGAAGATTGGTGTCAGGACAAGGTGCAGAGAACAGTTTATCTGGAGGTGATAAATGGATTCCTCTTGCATCCGTTCATCCTGCTGCTCTTACGCTTTGCTGAGACCCAAATCCATCAGTTATGCTGACTTGACATGACAGTTCATTCATTAGGGCACTGAAGCATTTTTGCAGTTTAAGAGATTTTAACAGACATTTTAACTGTTTTTGAAACACCACAACTAACCTAGCTGCACCTTCAGGCATTTCATTAGATTTAATGTGGACAAAAGCCTATTCTCGGGTTTTGTTGGTATTTGTTGCTTAAGTCTTAATGAATTTTTTTGTGCAAGGCTTTGGTCAGTTTGCAGAGAAAAAGTTATGTACGAAGAACTAAACACTTTTACATCTCTGAACTTTACAATGACACGTGTCTGACTGAAGTTGGATGGAAGGGGGGTTATGGTTTGGGGTTGTTTTTCAAGATTCCATTTTCTCATATGTTTGGGAACAGTTTGTGGATGGGCTTTCCAACATGTGTGAACAAGTCAAGGTTAATTTTGTAATGGAATCAAGAAGCTCTGTGTGCAAGAACGTGACATGTCTGCACTTCAAAACAAAAGAATACCTCCGGGCGGAATTAGAGGGATGATGGTGAGCAAAGCTTTCTTTTCTGACATCATTGATACATTGATTTATTACGCTGTGTTGTTGAAGTGTTCACTGCTTTACATGTTTGTTTTCTTTCAAGACTTTTAGGTGGTTCGTACCAAATCTCATCTGGTTGCAATTTACACAACAAACCCAATGTTACCGAACTGACAGGCATAGTGATACATCTACAACCTGATTGGTTGTTCTTTGTAATGTAGACAGAATTCACCATCTGAAATAACGGTTTGTTCCAGATTAAGTGCTCTTCGTCTGTATGAACATATGGCTATCTTTACCAGATGATAGTTCACAAAGAGCTTCCAAAATGTTCCAGCATTCAGACATCTTGTGACATCACTTCCTGTTTTGCGTCCAATTAGGTGCATGCTGCAGTTCGCTTGTTTGGTTTATAACAGGATTCAGGTGGCAAGGTTCACAATTACTAACTTTAGCAAATCACACCAGGGTTTTCTTTGGCCCATAACTATTGTATTGAAATAATTATAAAAATTAACTTTGTATTCATTCAGCTGCATTTATGTATCCACAGATTGGGCTACCTAATATGAAATATGGTGGCGACTTTTCAGACCAAATCTCTTGATGTTTTTGACAACTACACAGAAAGGCGGAATGGCAGCATTTGAATTTATAATGGGCTACAGGTTGAACGTCTCTGTATTACACCATTCATGCCACTGGGAGGCTCCGTGTTTACACGTTGAGTGTCCGACAGACACTTAAAGCTCTCACCGCATGACAGACTAATCAGTGACTAATGTCCACATAACTCAACACACTGGCTGAAAAACTCTTTCTAAGCTCCTGGTCATTTGTTTATCAGTGTTTACACGCAGTTACTGAGAAACACTCCCAAAATTTACTGAGCAGTCACTTCAATAATTAGTTTTTTGATAGTATGGAAGCAATTACCTCGAAGTACAGTTGCTTGGAACTTGGCAAGTGTGAGATTTCGATATTTACAACACAACATTCACTCACAGGCTCAGATTTCTTGACTATTTCCAAAGTAAAGGAACCTTAGTAAGGTTAAAAGTCATGGTGTATGGCAGATTGACCAACAGATGGAAAAATGACCACACAGAGAAAGAGACGTCTAGCCGAAAAAGGAAGAAAAGAAAAGAAACATGAACACATTTACATATTTTTGGTGTGATATTAAGCAGAATTGCAGTGTTGGAGCAGGGAGCGGTATGTGAGGCCAAGCAGCAGCACGTGCCAGAACTATTCCTCTCTTTTCCCTCTCACGTGCATGTGAGGAATCAAAGCTGTGAGCCAGTTTATTGGCCGAACAGATCCAGCAAGTTAATGACCAACAGACTTCCCTCCTTAAGCCTTGGACTGGTCCTAGTGTTTTAGATAGACCCATGCATACAGAGATACATGCATGTTTCTGGTTTTGTGTTTGTGTGAGCGTGTGATCCTTCTTCTGACATGTATCTCTGCAAACGATGAAGCTTTGAATGATAACAGACCATAAAACATCTTTCAGTCAATGAATGTTGATGCTTTGAAATGTTACCTCCACATCTACCCATGACAAACAACACATCACAACGAATTCACCGAGACGCAAGCGAATAATGAAATACAGTCGTCAACAAGGAAAACATTACATAATCGCTAAGCAGAAAAATACCCGATGGGCTTTCTTTAGTTTGCCCCTCACAATACAGCACCGAGGAGCGAGTGCATCGCTCAAACCTGAAGTGGTTTTGAAGACCCATTGGGACGTTTCCTGTCAGTTTAAATTGTTCCAAAAATCATGCAGAACCTCCTCTGAGAAGTTTTAAAACCACCACCACATCAGGATCAAATGACTGGATAATTGCAACTGGAGGATGAAAATAAGCGACAATACCTATTTTTATTGTTGGAAAACAGGTTTCTTCACAGTCAAACTTTGATGTAAATACAGCAGGGTTCATGTTAAATATGAGAAAAGGCGCTGCTAGAGTTTGGTAACGTGGATCGTCTGAGGGGCCTTGATGGTGTTTAATGAGCAAATTGCTCAAGTCACACCAGTGTCAGTCTGCGGTAGCACCAGATGCTGGGTGCAGTTCAAACCCGATTTATTCCAGCATGGCACTCATTAGATACCCACAACATTTCAGGCGAGACAGGAATCAAACATGAGAACTGCACATGTCTATAAGCACCAAATGGTAGTTAAATGGATTTCATTTAGAAAGCTTGCAAGTATTGGATCCCTATCAAAACCATGGTCTGCAAACAGTTGTAACGTGCGTTGCACAAATCCAGAGGTGGGAGGAATAGTCCAGTATTTTATTCTT